>JANRMT010049829.1:23725832-23739232 GCA_026402145.1 Polypterus bichir lapradei | reverse complement strand
AACAATAGGATAGCCTGGCCACTGCATGTAAAGATGCAGCTAATAATAATAATAATAATAATAATAATAGGAATACATTTTTTTATGTTGTGCCTTTCTGACGCTTTTCCTAAATTACTCTAATAATAACATGAATGTGTCAATTGTGTACTTATTGTTTTAATTGACTTTGTCTTGAAGTTACTCAGAACTCATTTGCAGCTTGCTGTGCTTACTTTAATAGAAAGGAAATCAGGCAGAAATGTTAATGCTGATTTCACTTAAAAATGTAACAGAAATGATTATTAAAGTATGGCATACAAATAACAGGAACCATTTGTGACTTGATAACAATATGAACATGCATACATTCATTGTTTTATGCTTGCATTAAAATAAAAAATGAAGGAAAGCATTTTGATGTCTTGCTTGTTCTATACTATACTGCCTGAAATGGATGGTCTGTATTTGTATTTATCTTACATTTGTGCAAGATTTATAAATGTGATTCAGAATTATAAGTCAAAGGCTAGGAATTATTCTGCAATTTGAGTTCCTATGTAGTAGTTGGCCTTACTGCCTCCCAGCTCCGGATTGGTGGTCTCAAACCCTGTCCCCGAGGGCTGTGTGTGTGATGTCTGCATGCTTTCCCCTGTCTGTACGGGTTTTTCATTGAGTACCTCAATTTATTATCACAGAAGTGCATTAAAGGGTCAAACCCAAAAAAGACATCAATCAATTTCAATGAGTGCAGAATGCAGCTGCTAGAATCTTAACTAGGAAAAGAAAATCTGAGCACATCACCCCAGTCTGAGCATTGTTACACTGGTTACCTGTGACATTAAGAATTGACTCTAAAATATGGCTTATGGTTTACAAAGCCTCCAATAATCTGCTCCATCTTATATTTCAGAATGTCTGACACCTTACACTCCAAATCATAACCTTAGATCTTCAAATGAGGGGCTGCTTAGAATTAGAAGAGCTAAACTTAAAAGAAGTGGTGAGGCGGGCGGCCTTCTGCTGTTATGCACCTCAAATCTGGAATACGAGTTTACAGATAGAAATTTGCCAGACTAATACGGTGGAGCACTTTAAAAAACTGCTGAAAACACATTACTTTAACATGGCTTCATCATAGCTTCATTTTAGCCTAATCCTGCTGCTCTGTATATTCAATTAATTATCAATATCATTCCTGGTGGCTCCAAAATCTGTACCAACCCCTACTTTCTCTGCTGTTCTTTTTCCATTTTTTTGTGGTGGAGATCTGCACCACCACCACCAGATCAAAGCTCCGTGATGTCCCTACACTGATGGATTAAAGGCCAGAAGTCCATGTGACCATCATCATCAAGTCCTTCCATGTGAACCCTGAATACCATGAGGACTGATTGAGGTCGTTGATATTAGGTAGAATGCCTAGAGGGGGCTGGCTGGGTGGTCTTGGAACCTCTGCTGATTTTATTTTTTTTTCATGCCATCTGAAGTTTTTTTTTGTTCTTTCTGTCCTCCCTGGCCATCAGACCTTACTTTTATTCTATGTTAATTAGTGTTCCCTAATTTTATTTTCTTATATGTTTTGTTTTTTTCTCTTCCTCCATCATGTAAAGCACTTTGAGCTACATCATTTGTATGAAAATGAGCTATAGAAATAAATGTTGTTGTTGTTGTTGTTGCTGAATGTAAAGTGACCCTCCGTGAGTGTAAGTGTAGAGTGAGTGCGAGCCATTTGATGTTCAAGCTCTCAATGTCTCCCTGTGTGTTCTGCCCAAAGCTGCCAAGGTAGACACCAATGTCTTGCAGACCTCAGCTGGATTAAGTGAATTTTTGAAATGGATGGATGATTTTTTTTTAACACTGATCTTCCACTTTGCATCTTACAACATACCTGCTATTAGTGTATGGGTCATTGTACATTGAATCGTACCTTTACTAATGTGATGCTGTTTCTTTCACCTTCATTAGTAGATATTAAGTATATTGCAGTCATTTAGAGAGTCAAGGTGTTCATCTTTGTGTTTGTTAGTTATATAATCTGAAAAAAAATGCAAACAAAAACCAAAACTGAAAATTCTCATGCCAGAAGAGAGGAAGCATTATATTTAGATGATTGCATGAATACAGCATTGCTCACTAGAGAATTGTGAATGCCCTCATGCAGACTCCTCAAAAACCAGCCCTCTATAGGAGACCAGAATACATTACTGTGAAATAGACAATAAAAAGTCATCTTTTTAACCTTCTAAATATAAATATTTATTGTCGTTCGTCATTGCACTAAATAGGGACAACTGGGTAACCTGCAGTGCCTTATTCAGCCACAATGAAAAGGAAAGTACTATTGTAAATATGGTCCATACAATCAACGATTTATAAAATTCTGTTCTGCAGCGCACCCTCCAACACACAAATTACAATACCAGACCATCTACAAATTAGCCCCTGATACCCAAACATTCAGGCCAACTCCCAAATTTATCATTAAAAGAAAATGAATCCACTATCATTTACCAGGTTTACCTGATGGTGTCTTACAAGTGGAGTCTTTCTTGAACACACATGGCCTTGTCCAAAACTTTTATCTCATGCTATTCACTCCTTTTCATTGGTCCTCTGAGTCAGGTGATTCTGTCAGTGCAGTCCATAGGTTTGTTTTACCTAAACACAGTCTCATTATTATTATTATTAGGGGATACAAACAAACACTGAGAACAAAATACACGATGTGAACCCATTAAATCCAATCCAAGTTTGTAGGAGTTAAAACGTATCCTGGCAGCACTGAGTACAAGATAGGAACCAACCTTAGACAAACTAGTAGTCCATAGATGGGTACCATTACACCAGTACCTACACTTACTCATTACCATTCAATATGGACATGCACATTGTGGGGATACAAGAGGAAACATGAAGCAACCAAAGAAAAAAGAAAAACAGAACACATGGAGAACGTGACTTGGCCTGGATTTGAACCGAGGTCTATGGAGATTCACGCATTTAGACAAGGATAAATATGTGTGAAGTTAATACTATTCAAAGAAAGATATTGTAGTGACCAGAAAAAGTTCAGGGTGGTTGTTTTAATGTCTCTAAAGTTTAGGGTGACTTTGACACGTGGTGACTTGTCTTGGTTATTATACACAATAAAAGTGCGGGTTTTATTGTTGTTTTTTGCTCACAGACTTGGTGTATAGACACACGCTAAAAGCGCTTCGTACTCTGAGCTAGAGCAACGACCTGCTGAACAGCATCTATTTTGTTAAATTCAATGCAAATGCATTGCTGAATAATTCTGGATATTGTTAAGTTAATTATTAAAGGCTTTCTGATGGATATCTTTGTCATGGACCAGTTTTTTTACCCACTCCACACGGACGGCATGACAATATTTATGCAACTCTACTAAAATTCTGCACAAACCAGCTGCATAACTATAATGACTGACTAATTAACATTTCTTTATTTTTTATTTATTGGGTGGGGTTTACATTCCTGGGAGTTAAATTGTAATGACTTGACATCACGTGCGTTGCTAGTTGGTTACCTTAAACACAACATCCTATGACCTTTCACTTTCACCCAAGGAAGGGTACTACTCAAAGAAAAGAGCTAGGATGTTGACATACTTAGATCGGCAATACTCCCAGTCTAGATTTTCCTGAGTTTTGCTAACTTTATATTTGAGTGTGATACTGAGGAATAACTCATAACTCATAAATTCATTTTCATTTCTCACATACGATTCCCCCTTTCCTTGAAGCGTCATTGTTGTTTCACTTCCTGAACAGTAATAACTTTTTTCAGGCTTCTAATTAGCCAACATAACATTATGGTTTACATTATATCGCTACCTGTTTTGGTATGCTCCTGGCAGCGCTTGAATATGGATTTTTGCGTTTTCATGTGGATGGATATTTCTCTATTATAAAAAAAATGTTGCGACAATATGAGACTTTTTTAATGTAATCTTTTGAAGAGAGACAGAGAGCTGGTCAAGTCACGTCATACTTACAACCTTTGGAAGTAAGTCCTGTGATACACATGCAGAGCAGGTTAGAAATAATGGAAGTTGGAAAATTCACAAGTCTCAAAAAATACTGTAAGAGTAAAGATCGCATTAGCGTAAACAAATCGAAAATATTACTCGGTGAAATAACGGAACAGCAAAACAAGATCGAATAGTGTTTGAGGATGTCTGGGGGAGAAGAGTGGCAAAGCAGGGAGACAAAAGGACAGCTGCTGTACAGGCTTTGAAACATTTGAAGCGATGCACAAAATGCAGATCACGTGGCACGGCGGCAACAGCAGCAAGCCAGCAGCTGATCGAGCAAAGAGGAGGTGAAAAAAAAAGTATTTGTTTCCCATTCAATCACCGTTTCAGAGGGGTTTCGGAGGAGTGGCCACGTCTCCTTGGGGTGTGTTCAGCCCCCCTCTTCACAACAGTGCATAGTGCTGGTGGGGGGGGGAGGGGTTGGCGAGCGAAGAGAGCAAGGAGCGAAGCCTCCTAGTTTTCTAAAAAACAGTGCACATATGGATGGTATTTGTTTTTAAAATGAAGGAGGAAAACTCCTGTCTTTAAAAAAACCCAGGTGATTGACATAAACAAAATCTAAACTAAATCAAAACGATACCATCATTCTGTGAATGTGGGATGACAGTGTAACTACCTTTAACAAGTTGACATCATGTCTGTTGCTAGCTGGTTACACTAAGTTCCAAGCTCTGTATAAAAAAAGGCAGCACAGCAGTACCCCTAAGCACTGAGACAAATACACCTCTGAAGGAATCAATCATATGTTGTAGGGTTTACTGGGAGACAATGCTGAAGACAGAAAACTGGATTGCAAGAAGAAAGAAAGAAAGTGAAATATTCTCAAAGGAGCAGCATCACTCTTCAGAAAGTGTAACTGCGCCTTTTTCAGGTTCCCAAAATCGAGCAGCTACTGAGTTGGCAAAGTAGGATCCAGCGTGAGTCAAATGTGTAACAAAAGAAATTTCTCAGTTCAATAAAGTTTGTTTTAAAAGTCTGGTGAAAACTTAAAAAGTTCAAAAAAACGTTATCACACACATGGAATAAAAGGCAAAAAGGAAAAAATGTTGTGTTATTTCTCAAACTTGGATAGTCTTCACTTAGTACATTCAGTATGCTCTGCATATACCACTTGAAACTGCTTATCCTTTATGCCTTGGCGGATAAATTGAAGTAGTTTGTAGTCAGAGGGAAAAGAAATAATTAGAATATTAAATAAATAAATAAAACAGTTGCATTTATAGAGTGCCTTTCACAAACTCAAGGTCGCATTACATACTGAGGGGGACAAAAAAAAAAGATCACACAGAAGGCAAAAGTTTGAAGTTGAGATTTAAAGGTGGAGAAGGAGAAGCAATCTCGGTGAGACCGAGGAAGAGAGTTTCAGAGTTGAGGAGCCATAACACTGAAGGACCTGCCTGTCCTCCCAGGGTGGAGAGTCCGGTGCCTGGGACAGTAAGGAGATGACTGAGCGAGGACCTGAGAGAGCGACAAGGAGTGTAAGGAGCTGTGTGAGGTAGAGAGGGGCAAAGGTTATATAGGGCTTTGAAGGTGAGAAGCAGAATCTTGAATGTAATCCTTGATGGAACCGGTAACCAGTGAGGCTGGGAGTGAACAGGGGAGATGTGAGCAGAACGCTTTATGTGTCTGTGGAGTTATGAATGTACTGGAGCCTCTCTGTAGATTTTGCAGGGAGGCCGATGAAGAGGGGATTACAGTAATCAATATGAGACGTTATGAAACAATGAACCAGAGTTTGAGCA
Source organism: Polypterus bichir lapradei (assembly GCA_026402145.1). Classification (NCBI taxonomy): domain Eukaryota; kingdom Metazoa; phylum Chordata; class Cladistia; order Polypteriformes; family Polypteridae; genus Polypterus; species Polypterus bichir. Next base: position 23,733,454 of record JANRMT010049829.1, on the reverse strand, counting down.
TCACTAAAGGACAGAAATGGACGGAAGCGAGCAATGTGATGGAGATGATAGAATGAAATATTGGAAAGAGACCTGATGTGTAACTCAAAGTTAAGTGATGAATGAAACAAAACACCAAGATTTCTGACAACAGGAGCAGGTTTGACATCAACAGAAACAGAGAAGTTGGATGCCTTAGATAGTTGGGAGTTTGGGATGACCAGTAACACCTCCGTTTTATTGGCATTAAGTTTGAGAAAGTGATTTTTCAACCACAGTTTAAGATCCGTGATGCAGTCAGTGAGTGTGCTGGGAGGTGAGTCTGTCCTAAGACATAACTGTATATCGTCTGCATAGCAGTGGAAGTTAAGGCCATGTCTGCGAATAATCTGACCTAAAGGAAGGATGCAAAGTAGAAAGAGTGATGGCCCAAGGACTGAACCCTGAGGTACACCACGCGACACTGGTGAGATGAAGGATTTATATCAGCCGAGTTGCCAATTAGAAAGATATGATGTGAACCATTGAAGGGCTAAGCAAGAGATCCCTACAATGGAGAGACGTGAGAGGAGGATTTCATGATTAACAGTGTCAAATGCTACACTTATGTCAAGAAGGAGGAGATAATTAAATGAACTGCAATCTGCAGACCAGAGAAAATCGCTAAGTCTCAGTGCTGTGCTGTGTACGAAAGCCAGAGTGAAAAGGCTCATAGAGTGTATTGTCTAGAAGAAAAGCATGGAGCTGAGTAGCAACCATGTATTCCTTCACCTTAGCCAAAAAAGGGAGATTAGAGAGAGACCTGTAACTGGAGAGATAAGCAGGATCCAAGTCAGGTTTTTGAAAGATTGGGGTAACTGCAGAAGTTTTGAGGGCAGTAGGGACGGAACCTGAAACAAGACATGCATTTATCAATCAGGCAACAGGAATACTAATTATGGATGAGCAGAGGAGTAGGGGCAGGATCGAGTGGACAGGAGGAGGACTTAGACTTATTAATAAGTTCAGAGATGACGAGAAAGTTAACAGGCGAGAAACATGCGAGTCTTGATGATGGAGATGGCAGATCGGGATGAGTGAGTGATTGGGATTTGGAGGGGAAACTGTGATAGATTTGATCAGCTTTGGCATCAAAGAAATGTAAGAAAGCCTGACATTCTTTAGCTGTATTTGAGCCTGGTAGTGGAGGGGGTTGGATGAGTTTATTAACAGTCCTAAAATGAGTTCTAGGCCTAGACTTGGCACCATTTATCAGAGAGGAATAATAGTTGTAGTGAACAGAGTTAAGGGCACCCCTGTATTTAAGTATGTGCTCAGCGTAAAGCTGTGAGTGAACTATGAGGCCCGTTTTCTTATAAAACCGCTCCAGACGCCGGCTAGTGGCTTTCATAGCTCTGAACTCATGGGTGTACCAGGGACAGGAACGGGTGGCTGGAACCTGCTGAGTCTTTAAGGGAGCAAAGTTATCTAGCAGTTGGGAAACACAGTTATTATAAAGGGAAACCATCTTGTCAGGAGAGGAAAGACTCTGCAGGCCAGAAAGAGATGAAGAGAGTAGGGCAACAGCAAACAAATCGGAATTAACAGACCTAATGTTGCGATAGGAGACTTTTTCTCAACAGAATTAGTGGTAATAATGGCTAAAGTTACATTTGATAAGCTTATTGTCAGAAATGGCAGAGAGTGAACCTGAGACAGAGACATGATTCAAGGCATTTGAACAAAGCAAATCAAGAATATGACCCTGAGTATGAGTGAGGAAATCAACACGCTGTGTCAAGTTAAAACACTCCGAAGTGCAGATGAACTCACAAGTGAGAGAGCAGTTGACATCAACATGGAAATTAAAGTCACCAAGTACAATTACAGCAGGGCAAAGAGATGAGAGTACAAAAAATTCACCACAGATTTGGGAGGGCGATGAACTAATAACAGCAGCATAGGAGGGGAGGAAACTAGCCTCACAGCAATATATTCAAAAGATGTAACTTTATAAAAAGGAGACTTCCTTCGTTGTTATGGTAGATCTATAAACCACAGCCAGGCCACCACCTTTTCCTGTTAACCTGGGTTTAGATATGTGGTTGTAGTCAGGAGGAGTCAGAATGTTTAAATCTAAATAATCAACAGGTTGTTGCCAAGTTTCTGTAATTAGAAACTTGTCCACTTCCTTCTGGGAGATGCGGTCTTTGATCAGCGAGGCCTTCTTAGTGATGGAGTGAGCATTCAGTAGGGTGAGCCTGAAGTTGAAACCCCTCCATCTCTCTCACACCATCTGATGAAGGAGCATCTCACGCACCAGGGACTGAAAAAAGACCACACTGAGAAGCACAACTCAGCAGCCATATTGAGACAGGCATGTGGTCTGTTCTGAAGAAAACTGACCAAAAATGACACCTTAACTAAAGACATTTTAGATAACAAACAAGTCTGTGTGCCGCCTGAAACTCCACATCAGCATTTATCAGGATGTGTGGTTGCCAGTATTCACTTGTACTTTGCTTATTGTTGTTATTTATGAATATTATCAATAATACATTATTTAAAGTGTAACTTAACTTCTGCTTGTCTTTTACTACACCTAATTGCCTGAGGTTATAAATGTAAAAGGGAAGGTGGGGAGAAGTTATAAAGTACAACACCTTAGAAACAGTGGTAAGTCTGTGAGATTTGAGGCATTCTGACAAAGGCTACACACTGAAGAATACAAATGGGGGAAGTAGAGCAATATATAACTATACCAAGACAAAACAATTGGCGTAGTCGGCAGGATTTTGGGGTAACCATGTTTAGCACACTGTTTGCAAACACTGTTTTGATGTATGTGTATGTGTATGTATGTGAATTTTAGGGCACCCAGTGTACAAATGTGCTTGGAAGTAAACATTGTTTGGTTGCTGAATGGAATATAACCAAAAAAAATTTTGAGACTTCATGTGTGTCACAAGGACACCCACATGTTTGTTAGTGCTAATTGGAGTCCCTAATTGGAGTACAGTGGTGATGATAGGCGGTGCAAGCATCACCCACATGTACCTAAATGTATGGAATCTTAATGAGTCCTATGGAAAGTACTAATGATTGACTGGCAGAGCAGGCATCATTCATAGTAACTGTTTGTGTGGATAGGAACAGTGTGTGTGTGTTAGTGTTTACTTACAGGGACAAAAGTAGGCAAACCCAAAATGAATTTGGCAAATTGTATTATGCTAGCATTGTGTTGCCTCAGAAATGCCTAAATTAAAATTAAAGCCAGCTATCTTCCAAAGGAGTGGCAGAGGCAAGCAGGCCAAAGGAAGGAAATGGAAATGTGTAGTGAAGGTACATAAAGCATAAGCTGAGATGAGTGTGCTACAAAATTATTTAGGAAAAAGAAATCAGATAGAAGGCAGAGTAGCTGGTGAGTCAGAAAGGCTGTTGGAGACTGAAGGGCATGAACTGGATAATGGAATATGGATACGGAGTGAAGAAAGTCAGTCAGTCATTGCCCAACCCGCTATATCCTAACACAGGGTCACGGGGGTCTGCTGGAGCCAATCCCAGCCAGCACAGGGCAGGAACAAACCCTGGGCAGGGTGCCAGCCCACCGTAGGGCACACACACACTCACACACCAAGCACACACTTGGGACAATTTAGGATTGCAAATGCATCTAACCTGCATGTCTTTGGACTGTGGGAGGAAACTGGAGCACCTGGAGGAAACCTATGCAGACACGGGGAGAACATGCAAACTCGACGCCGGGAGGACCCGGGAAGCGAACCCAGGTCTACTAACTACGAGGCAGCAGCACCACCACTGTGCCACCATGCTGCCCAAGTAAAGAAAGTGTGGAATAAAAACAACTAACAATGGAAATGAAAGAAATTCAAGTGCTTGTGTGTGAAAGTTCTGAAAATGCCAGCGCAAGAACGACTCAGTTAGAAAGAAAGTGCACCAGTTTAGGAGTTGTTTTGAATGAAACAGGACAAGTGAAAGAACAAAGGATGGGGATGGTGTAGCAGGAAGTTTACAAGCTCAGGCAGCAAATCAGGAATGCACAGGGGTGTGAAAGTCCTAATGGCTCTGCTAGGAAGGTCACTAATTAGAAAATCACACACACTCAGGCTCAGTAAATCAAAACCTGACTGACCAGTTCATTAAAAAGACAAGCCTATGAACCTCCCTGCAATAAAATGAAGAAAAGTGAGTTGGTTTTGAGTAAAGAACACAGGTCAGTTTTAAGAGAGATGCTGGATTTGGCACGTAAATTTTGGAGAGGCTTTAGCCCACATTTTCAAGTAGCAGTTACCATAAATTAAGAAAAATGTCACGCAGCCATTGACAAAACAATGGAAGGATAGAGCAGGAAGACGGGAAATGGAAAATAGTTATTTCTAACTGTTTCCAATTTCTGATCTTTTACTATAATATTACTTCTACTTAGTATTTTTACAGACTTTGGGTTGGTGCAGGTAATAAATAGTGAAGACAATTGGCAGAATAAAATCCATGCAGGAGTGCTGGTTACAACTAAAACATTAGAGCAGAGTGGCACTAGTGCCCAGAAGCAAAGTTTGAGTGTTGGCACCAAGTCGACAACCAAGAAGAGGAGATGGACAGAAACTGCTTTGTCACCTTCCATTTTGCAGACCTGCCAAAGAGAAAGACATGAAGAACTGAAGAGACAGCAAGAAAAAGACACTTACTGGGGTTTAAGTGAGCAACAAGTCCACAAGTCATGTAATATTAGGACCAGTCACAATAGCTAAGGTTAAAAGGAGTGGTTTGTTCATTACTGCAGCAAATTTATACTCCAAGGGGTGGAAACTGAGCAAACCAGCTAGGAATGCCAAAAATAAGGGCATACATTTTGGGCTCATAAAGTGTACATTCTGGGTATTAATTCATTAATTGGGATAATTAATTTAAATAATACTATGATTAAAGAAAAGTTATATTGAGCAAATTGGTGAAATCTTTCAAAAGAGCGAATGCAGCTGGTACAGTCTCAAGTCATATGGACTTCGATGTTTAGGTACAGTCTAAATGGGAAAACATGGAAGCCCTGCTGCGGTTATCAGCTGTGGTACAGACACAGGTTCAGTGGGCCGAGGTGTTTAGCACAACAAGTACGCATATGGTGAGCAAATAACTCTAAGGGTGGCCTACAGGAGGAATGATGAGGGTTGCATAGCTATAATGTCTCATGGTGGTGATACCAGCCTATACTGGTAAAGGCTGATGGCACTCACAGGATACACCATGTGGGTAAAAAAGCACAGAAGGCAACTAAGTCAACCCCAAATATGTCAAGCGGGTCCACAAATGTTGGCTTGTGAACAGTTTATGCAGATGCACATGATCTCTTACTTGGGCAGAGGTGGTTGGCACTGACACTTGTGCTATGTTAGCTTTCAGATTCTGAAGTTAATTGTACAGCTGCATATGCGTTTTATGAGTAGTTTGGGGCAGGGGTCTAACTAACATTTAGACACAGGGTTGATACAGTCAAGGTGAACACAAATAATTCACAGAATAAACTAAAATGGCAGTGGACTAGTTTGGTGGAAGGTGTGGACTTGTCTCGTTTTCAACCACGAGATATGATGACATATGACGACTACAGAAAGCTAAAGAAACAGATGAAGCTAGCCGGGAAAGATACAAGTCATCAGGAGCGCATTCACATTCTTCAGATTGTCTATGAAATAAAGGAGGCATGTAATGAACAAATGGTCATGCACAACTTTTAACACTGGAAAAGCAATCACTTGCAACACAAAACACAAGTTGCCCTCCTCAAACAACGAAGACTGTTTAATTATATTATGAAGACATTGTACAAAAAGATTTATCGGGGTGGAGTGTTGTGGTGTCAAATTTTGCATACAAATTGATAAATATTTTGTATGTCTTTATTTGTAATTTAAACAAAGCAAGGTCATATTAGTGTTTCATTAGTGAGAAGCATTGATGTTCCACAGGCACTAAGTCAGGATGGTGATTTTTATGACAGGGTTGGGGGAAGTGGCTAAAACCAGTTTGATAAGTGATTCTCTGCAGGACCCTTTTAATGAATCTCCACAGGAAAGCCAATTTACTTAGCTGGCAAGCGCCACCTTAACAAATGGTATTGGGTGCAGGTGTGAAACCATCGTGCCACACCAGAAATCTATTGGTCTTAAGTTGCCTATTTGGTTTTAAATCAGAAGCTTTTAAGTACCACATTGCCCTATTGGCTGTAGGGTTTGGACAGATAGTCTATAACTTTGCTTGCTTTACCCCTCCCTCCTTCTCTTGGACCATCGCTATGTACAAGCATCTCTCTGTCACACCATTGCCATGAGGAGCACAACTCGACAGCCATATTGAGACAGGCATGTGGCCTGTTCTGAAGAAAGCTGACCAAAAATGAACTACCAGCATTTAAAGTAACAACAAGTCTGTGTGCCGTCTGAAACTACACATCACCATTTATCAGGTTGTATGGTGGCCAATATTCACTTGTACTTTGCTTATTGTTATTATTTTATGAATATTACCAATAATACATTATTTAAAGTGTAACTTAACTCCTGTTAGTCTTTTACTATGCCTATTTGCCTGAGGTTATAGATGTAGAAAGGAAGGTAGGGAGAAGTTATATGGTACAATAACTTAGAAAGAGTGGTAAGTCTGTGAGATTTGAGGCATTCTGACAAAGGCTACACAATAAAGAATACAAAAGGAGAAAGCAGAGTCATATATTACTCTACCAAGACAAACACATATAATGCACTTTTAGAGAGAAATATATTTTTGTAACAAATAACATGTGAATTAATAGTTAGACATAAGTTGTGTGCCTCTCATTAACTGAAACTGCTGTTATGATTCTGCTATTCAAATTAATTTAATACCAGGGTTTCACCTCTCGAGCTTGAATGTATAGAAGCTCAGCTTCTGTCTCACTCACTCACACTGCTACTAATCAAACACAGGACAAGGTGCAGCTTTTACCTGTCCTGCCACCCCGTTTCTAATTGCTACCTTTAAACATACTAGGCATATTTGTAAAACCCACTGAGTCTATTTATATTTAATTAAGTAGAAACTCGAAGTTGGCCAGAAGCCACCATTAATTCACCCATTAAGTAGAACTGCACATTACTCTGCACAATATTTCTAAAGGGATAGGCTCACTTATTATACACAGTTCACATACAAGTCCATACACAAGGACATCACCTTTAAGACACTAATATGGTAAATGTAATCACATTTCCCATTTTGTTTTTCATCCAAAGATTTGAACATTTTGTGATAAAACATGTTTTATGTACAAATGTGCTGACACTTTTTCCTCTAATTTTTAACATACCGTGAAAATGTTTTTTTGTAAGTCCTGTGGTCTGCTGGGGACTCTCAGCTCCCCAAAACCTGACATAGAAAGGCGCAGACACAAGTTCAGAAGCACAAGCTTCTATAAGAGATGCCTCTTCGGTCCCAGCCTTTAAATCCCGGCTGAAGACTTACTACTTCAGTTTAGCATATCCTGACTAGAGCTGCTGTTAACTGTACATACTGCATCTCTGTTGTTAGTCATTAGCACTAAAACATAAGTAACATGATAAGTATAATTGAATACTAACCCTCACCTATTCTGTTTCTGTTCTCGGTAC
>JANRMT010049829.1:23691872-23709468 GCA_026402145.1 Polypterus bichir lapradei | reverse complement strand
CAATCCAAGCTGTGAGAAAACAGTAAAAAGGAGGCGTGTCAGATGTCATGGTACATTTTCTAATGCAGCTAGACGACACAAAACAATTACTTTCACAATCATATTACATTATTTTTCAAATGTTTCCTTTTCTTTTTCATAACTTCTTTAACACACAACATCGCTGCGAAGTGCAGTTATTTTGCTATATATATATATATCACAGCGACACTCATAACAGTGACAAAACAATTACATTGACAATCATGTTACGTTATTTTCAAAATGTTTCCTTTTGTTTCTCTTTCCTTCTTTAACACACTACTTCTCCGCTGCCAAGCGCGGTTATTTTGCTATATATATATATAGGTATGGGAACAACACTCATATCAATGACAAAACAATTACATTAACAATCATGTTACGTTATTTTTTAAATTTTTCCTTTTCTTTTTCATACCTTCTTTAACACAATACTTCTCCGCTGCGAAGCGCGGGTATTCTGCTAGTATATACATATATATATACCCGCGTATCGCAGCGGAGACGTAGTGTGTTAAAGAAGCTATGAAAAAGAAAAGGGAACATTTTAAAAATAACGTAACATGACTGTCAATATACAGTATTTGTTTTGTGAGTGTTACTGAGTGTTGCTGTCATCAAGGATTTGATTATCATTATTTCTTTCAATCAGGTTCGTATTTGTAGGATGTGTTGTGTTCAAGTTACATTCCGTGTTTGTCAATCGTTGTAAAGATGACAGATTTCATTCATCGATTCGTTTCTTACTGCATCAATAAACAGCTCGTCTTCTTCTTTATCTGAGACCTGACACACTGCATGCACGGGTTTTTTTTTTTACACTTTTTTCTTTAGCGGGACATTGACTTTTTCCACTGTGTGCTTTGTTTCCACAGTAGCTGCATTTATAAATATGCTTGTATGTATCAGACGCTTCATATTTTTTTGCTGCCTTTTCAATTGTGTAATTCGGTTTTTGTTCAGCGCTCTTTGGAACTGTTGCTTTTTGTCTGTGCACTGCGTCAGTTCACGTGAGCCGCTCGGTGTACATGCATCGAAGTTTCCCAGCTGTGCTGGTGCCATGTCGTGCTATGTCCATGGCTGTATCTAATGTTACCGAAGTCCTGGCACTTAAAACTTTCTCTCGCAGTTTCGCTGAGTTTGTGCCAAACACCACCCTGACCATCTCATCTTCCTCTGCATAAGCACAGTCCTTCACCCGTGAATATTTAGTGGCAGTTTGCTATTGGATTACCGCTGACGGACGGCCTTATATGGGCAGGCACTAAATTACAAACGCCAGCGGCAGCCTGTCTATGAACTTAATTTAAAGTTTAGGTTTACATCGTGCTTTGTTTCCGAAGTAGCAGAACTCATGAATATGGTTGTATATGTCACTTGCTCGCTTCTTATTGTTTTGCTGCCTTCTCAATTATATAATGCATGTTTTCTTCAGCGCTTTTTGGGCCTCTTCCTGGTTTTCTACGTACTGCGTGATTACGTGGGAGGCGTGACGATGTCACACAAAACTCTGCCCCCACGGGTTTCAAGCTCATCTCCATTACAGTAAATGGAGAAAAACAGCTTCCAGTTATGACCATTACGCGTAGAATTTCGAAATGAAACCTGCCCAACTTTTGTAAGGAAGCTGTAAGGAATGAGCCTGCCAAATTTCAGCCTTCTACCTACACGGGAAGTTGAAGAATTAGTGATGAGTCAGTCAGTGAGTGAGTGAGTGAGTGAGTGAGTGAGTCAGTGAGGGCTTTGCCGTTTATTAGTATAGATTACACTGTGACACAATGCACAGCATTTTGGGAATTACATCTTTCCCGTTTACTATGAACTTTCCTGAAAGTAACTGTTAATAGTATTTTAGCAAAAATGCACACATTTTGACCATATAATGGATATGGAGAGGTGGATTATGCAGCACAAGTTACATGAGAAGTTTTTTCTTTTATCCCCATGGAAGTTTTTCATGTCATTTGGCAATGCCCATAATTGGTCACAGTAAGGCCCTATTAAGTCTGAATATTCAGCATGTAATTGCTCCACAAAAACATTTGATTCATTTTTCTCAGGCACTAATACAAACTATATTGGGTAAGTAACAATTTTAAAAAAATATATAATTTTTGGATGGAGTATTGCTTTAAAGTGACTGTCCTATCTGATTTACTAAAGTGAAGTTCTGTGTGGTGTCGGTCAACCATTCAAATGATTTCCAGTTTTGCTAAAATGGCCCTCCTTTCTAAGAACTCAGAAGATCTTATAAAAAAAAAAATCAGAGCTACATTTCCTGTCAAATACCGATCTGAACATAGTTCAATGCAGCCATGGGAAATTACAGAAAGTTTCGAATCACATTCTTTGCAAGTATCAGCTGGTGATTTGATTACAAATGGTAGATTCTGGATTTATCATGAAATTAAATCATGCAGGAAAGGAACAGTTTTTGAAAGCACCAACAAAGACAAACCATTCCTGTGTGGATGGAAATTACGCTTATTACCAACAGCAAACTATGCTTTCAACTGTAGAGATTTATTTCTCCAGGACTTTGTAATATCTGACCTGAAGAAACTGGAGTCAATGAAAGGCCAAAAAGAGAAGGATGAGCAATGTAGGGCTATACTGGAAACATACGGCTCTCACATCAGTACAAGCTATGTGTATGGAGGAATATGGCTACCGAAGGTAGAAACAAGAAACTTCTCTCCTGAACAAAAACAAATAAGAAAGAATTTGGTTCGGAAGCTTATAGATCTGAAGTGTGATGTATTTAATGATATTAAGGAGTATACTAGATAATACTGTATAATATAAACCCAGCCACAGGGGATGCACAACTCAGTGTGTTTCTTAATACCGGTCCCATGCTCGGAAAAATGGGGAGGGTTACGTCAAGATGGGCATTGGGTGTAAAATTTTGCCAGATCAATACGCGGACAACAATACAAAATTCCATACCGGATCGGTCGAGCCCTGAGTTAACAACGACCGCCACCAGTACTGTTAGCCAACAGGGTGCTGGCGGAAATTGGGCTACTGTTGGCCAAAGAAGGAGAAGAAGAGGGTGTTATAATGTCCGGAGGCAGAAGGAGAGGATGAAGGTAAAGAGAGTGAAACTGAGGTCAGGAGCGTTGAATGTTGGCAGTATGACTGGTAAGGGGAGAAAGTTAGCAGATACAATGGAGAGAAGGAAGGTTGATATATTGTGTGTGAAGAGACTAAATGGAAGGGGAGTAAGGCCAGGTGGATCGGAGGTGGATTCAAATTGTTCTATCATGGTGTGGATGGGAGGAGAAATGGGGTAGGAGTTATTCTGAAGGAACAGCACGTCAACAGTGTTCTGGAGGTGAAGAGTGTGTCAGGCAGAGTAATGATTATGAAGCTGGAAATTGGAGGTGTGATGATGAATGTTGTTAGTGCATATGCCCCGCAAGTTGGGTGTACAATGGGTGAGAAAGAAGATTTTTGGAGTGATTTGGATGAAGTGATGAACAGAAAGTGGTAACTGGAGTGGATTTCAATGGGCATGTTGGTGAAGGGAACAGTGAAGACGAGGAAGTGATGGGTAGGTATGGTTTTAAGGAGAGGAATGAAGAAGGTCAGATGATAGTGAATTTTGCCAAAAGGATGGACTTGGCTGTGGTGAAAACATATTTTAAGAAGAGGGAGGAACACAGGGTGACGTACAAGAGTGGAGGAAGATGCACACAGGTAGATGATATCCTATGCAGAAGAGTCAATCTGAAGGAGATTTAAGACTGCAAACTGGTGGAAGGGGAAAGTCTAGTTAAGCAGCATAGGGTGGTGGTCAGTAGGATGACATTGGAGATCAAGAAGAGGAGGAGAGTGAGGGCAGAGCCAAGGATCAAATGGTGGAAGATGAAAAAGGAAGACTGCAAGGTTTAGTTTAGGGAGGAGGTGAGACAGGCACTGGGTGGCAGTGAAGAGTCACCAGACAGCTGGGAAACTACAGCAGATGTAGTAAGGGTGACACCAAGAAGGGTGCTTGGTGTTACATCTGGAAAGAGGAAGGAGGAAAAGGAAACCTGGTGGTGGAATGGGGAAGTACAGGAGAGTATACAGAGGAAGAGGATGGTGAAGAAGAAGGGGTGATAGTCAGAGAGATGCAGAAAGTAGACAAGAGTACAAGGAGATAAGGCGCAAGGTGAAGATAGAGGTGTTGAAGGCTAAAGAAAAGGCGTATGATGAGTTGTATGAGAGGTTGAACACTAAGGAGGGAGAAAAGGACTGGTGGGCTAGACAGAGGGGACGAGCTGGGAAAGAACACTTTCAAGTATTTGTTTAAAAATTCTGGTGAAAATTTTAAAAAGGAACAAATCACAAACGTTACATTCCAAGACGGATCATAAACTGAAGTAGTTTGTAGTCAGAGGGAGAAGAAATAATTACTGTATAATATTAAATAAATAAATAAGTTGCATTTATAGAGCGCCTTTCACAAACCTAAGGTCGCATTACATACTGAGGGGGAGAAAAAAAAAGATCACACAGAAGGCAAAAGTTTGTTGAGATTAAGTTGAGATTTAAAGGTGGAGAAAGAGAAGCAATCTCGGTGAGACTGAGGAAGAGAATTCCAGAGTTGAGGGGCCATAACACTGAAAGACCTGCCTGTCCTCCCAGGGTGGAGAGTCTGGTGCGTGGGGACAACAAGGAGATGACTGCTCGAGGACCTGAGAGAGCGACAAGGAGTGTATGGAGGTAGAGGGGGGTAAGGTTTTGTAGGGCTTTGAAGGTGAGAAGCAGAATCTTAAATGTAATCCTTGTGAAGTTGGGAGAGAACAGGGGAGATGTGAGCAGAACGCTTTGTGTGGGTCAGGACTCTGGCTGTTGGAGTTCTGAATGTACTGTAGCCTCTGTGTCAATTTTGCAGGGAGGCAGATGAATTGGGAATTACAGTAATATATATGAAACATTATGAATCAATGAACCAGAATTTGAGCATCATTAAAGGACAAAAATGGAAGGAGGCAGGAAATGTTGCAAAGATGATAGAATGAAATGCAGATGCAGGTAAATGCAGACAGAGGCCATTTATCTGTTCTCATCCTCTTAGATCTGAGTGCTGCATTTGACACCATTGATCACAATATTCTTAGAAATCGCCTTAGTCAATGGGTGGGCCTCTCTGGCAGTGTCTTAAATTGGTTTGATTCCTACCTGGCAGGGAGAAAATTCCTTGTTAGTTGTGGTAATTACAACTCAAAGACACATGATATCCGATATGGTGTTCCACAAGGCTCTATCCTGGGTCTGCTGCTCTTCTCAATCTACATGCTTCCATTAGATCAGATTATCTCAGGTTACAACGTGAGTTACCACAGCTATGCTGATGACACACAGCTATACTTATCAATAGCACCTGATGACACCGACTCTCTCGATTCACTAACGCAATGTCTTACTGGTATTTCTGAATGGATGAATAGTAATTTTCTCAAACTAAATAAAGAGAAAACTGAAATTTTAGTGATTGGCAATAATGGATTCAATGAGGTTATCAGAAATAAACTTGATGCATTAGGATTAAAAGTTAAGACAGAAGTAAAAAACTTAGGGGTAACTGTTGACTGTAATCTGAATTTTAAATCGCATATTCATCAGACCACTAGGACAGCATTTTTTCACTTAAAAAACATAGCAAAAGTTAGACCTCTTATATCATTGAAAGATGCTGAGAAATTAATTCACGCTTTTGTTTTCAGTCGCTTAGATTACTGTAACGCACTCCTCTCAGGACTACCCAAAAAAGACATAAATTGATTACAACTACAGTAGTGCAGAATGCAGCTGCTAGAATCCTAACTAGGAAAAGAAAATCTGAACACATTTCTTCAGTTTTGGTGTCACTACACTGGTTACCTTTGTTTTTCAGAATTGACTTTAAAATTATGCTTATGGTTTATAAAGCCTTAAATAATCTCGCTCCATCTTATATATCGGAATGTCTGACACCTTATATTCCAAATCGTAAGCTCAGATCCTCAAATGAGTCTCTCCTTAGAATTCCAAGAGCAAAACTTAAAAGAAGTGGTGAGGCGGCCTTCTGCTGTTAGGCATCTAAAATCTGGAATAGCCTGCCAATAGGAATTCGCCAGGCTAATACAGTGGAGCAGTTTAAAACACTGCTGAAAACACATTACTTTAACATGGCCTTTTTATAACTTCACTTTAACTTAATCCTGATACTCTGTATGTTCAATTCATCATAATAACTATTCATGGTGGCTCTAAAATCCGTACTGACCCCAACTCTCTCTTCTGTTTCTTTTTCTGTTTTTTTTGTGGTGGCGGCCTGCGCCACCACCACCTACTCAAAGCATCATGATGCTCCAACATTGATGGACTAAAAGCCAGAAGTCTATGTGACCATCATCATCAAGTCCTTCCATGAGAACCCTAAATCCAAAGAGGACTGTTTCATTTACGTTAGGTAGAATGCCCAGAGGGGACTGGCTGTTCTCATGGCCTGGAATCCCTACAGATTTTATTTTTTTCTCCAGCCGTCTGGAGTTTTTTTTTTTTAGTTTTTGTTTTTTCTGTCCACCCTGGCCATTGGACCTTACTCTTATTCTATGTTAATTAATGTTGCCTTATTTTATTTTCTAACTTTGTCTTTTATTCTTCTATTCTTCTTTATGTAAAGCACTTTGAGCTACATTTTTTTGTATGAAAATGTGCTATATAAATAAATGTTGTTGTTGAAATGTTGGACAGAGACCTGATGTGCAGCTCAAAATTAACTGATGAATCAACCAAAACACTAAGATTTCTGACAACAGGAGCAGGTTTGACATCAATAGAAACAGAGAGGTTGGATGCCTTAGAAGGTTGGTAGTTTAGGCCGACCAGTAACACCTCAGTTTTATTGGTATTAAGTTTGAGAAAGTGATTTTCCATCCACAGCTTAAGATCCGTGATGTAGTCAGTGAGTGTGCAGGGAGGCGAGTCTGTCCTAAGACATAACTGTATATCGTCTGCATAGCAGTGGAAGTTAAGGCCATGTCTGCGAATAATCTAACCTAAAGGAAGGATGTAACGTAGAAAGAGTGATGGCCCAGGACTGAGCCCTGAAGGACACCACGCAGCACAGATGAGATGAAGGACTTATATCGGCTGAGTGTGACAAACTGTTGCCTATTAGGAAGATATGATGTGAACCATTGAAGGGCTAAGCCAGAGATCCCTACAGTGGAGAGACATGAGAGGAGGATTTCATGATAAACAGTGTCAAATGCTACACTTATATCAAGAAGGAGGAGAAAATTGAATAAACCGAAATCTGCAGACCGGAGAAGATCATTAACTACACGGAGAAGAGCTGTCTCCATGCTGGGCTATGTGCGAAAGCCAAAACAGGGAGATTAGAGAGAGGTCTGTAACTGGAGAGATAAGCAGGATCCAAGTCAAGATTTGGGTAACTGCAGCAATTTTGAGGGCAGTAGGGACAGAACCTGAAACTAGACATGCATTTATCAATAAGGCAACAGGAATATTAATTATGGATGAACAGAGGAGTAGGGGCAGGATCAAGTGGACAGGAGGAGGACTATGACTTATTAATAAGTTTAGAGATGATGAGAGAGTCAACAGACGAGAAGCAAGTGAGTCTTGATGATGGAGATGGCAGATCGGGATGAGTGAGTGATTGAGATATGGAGGGGAAACTGTGATCGATTTGATCAGCTTTGGTATCAAAGAAATGTAATAAAGTCTGTCACTGTTCAGCTGTATTGGGGCCTGGTAGTGGAGGGGTTGGATGAGTTTATTAACAGTCCTAAAATGAATTCTAGGCCTAGACTTAGCACTATTTATCAGAGAGGAATAATAATTGGAGTGAACAGAGTTAAGGGCACCGCTGTATTTAAGTATGTGCTCAGAGTAAAGAGGTGAGTGAACTATGAGGCCAGTTTTCTTATAAAGATGCTCCAGATGCTAGTGGCTTTCATAGCTCTGAGCTCATGGGTGTACCAGGGACAGGAGTGGGTGGCTGGAACTTGCCAAGTCCTTAAAGGAGCAAAGTTATCTAGCAGTTGGGAAACACAGTTGTTATAAAGGGAAACCATCTTGTCAGGAGAGGAAAGACTCTGCAGGCCAGAAAGAGACGAAGAGAGTAGGGCAACAGCAAACAAATTAGAATTAACAGACCTATTGTTGCGATAGGAGACTTTTTCTCAACAGATGTAGTGGTAATAATGGCTAAAGTTACATTTGATAAGCTTATTGTCAGAAATGGCAGAGAGTGAACCTGAGACAGAGACATGATTCAAGCCATTTGAACAAAGCAAATCAAGAATATGAGCCTAAGTATGAGATGATTTTAGGGTAACCATGTTTTGCACCCTGTTTGCAAACACTATTTTGATGTATGTGTGTATGTATGTGAAGCTTAGGGCACTCAGTGTACAAATGCACTGGAAGTAAAACATTGTTTGGTTGCTGAATGGAATATAACCAAAAAAAGTTTTGAGACTTCATGTGTGTCATGAGGACACCCACATGTTTGTTAGTGCTGGTGGCAGTGAGTCCCTAATTGGAGTACAGTGGTAATGATAGGCGGTGCAAGCATCACCCACATGTACCTGAATGTATGGAATCTTAATGAATACTATGGAAAGTAGTAATGAATAACTGGCAGAGTAGACAACATTCATAGTAAGTGTCTGTGTGGATAGGAACAGTGTGTGTGTGTGTGTTTGCTTACAGGGACAAAAGTAGGCAAACCCATAACGAATTTGGCAAATTGTATTATGGCAGCATTGTGTTGCCTCAGAAATGCCTAAATTCATATTAAAGCCAGTTATCTCGCAGAGGAGTGGCAGAGGCAAGCAGGCTAAAGCAAGGAAATGGAAACGTGTAGTGAAGGTACATAAAGCATAAGCTGAGATGAGTGTGCTACAATATGATTTAGGAAAAAGAAATCAGATAGAAGGCAGAGAAGCTGGTGAGTCTGAATGGCTGTTGGAGATTGAAGGGCATGACCTGGAAAACGGAATATGGATACGACGTGAAGAAAGTCAGTCAGTCAGTCATTGCCCAACCCGCTATATCCTAACACAGGGTCACGGGGGTCTGCTGGAGACAATCCCAGGGCAGGAACAAACCCTGGGCAGGGTGCCAGCCCACCATAGAGCACACACACAGACACACACCAAGCATAATTTAGGATCACCAATGCCTCTAACCTACATGTCTTTGCACAGCCAAGTTATTTCTAACTGTTTCCAATTTCTGATCTTCTACTATAATATTACTTCTATTTAGTATTTTTACAGACTTTGGGTTGGTGCAGGTAATAAATAGTGAAGACAATTGGCAGAGTAAAATCCATGTAGGAGAGCCAGTTACAACTAAAACATTGGAGTGGAGTGGCACTAGAGGCCATGCTCTTCCAATGAGTACCCAGAAGCAAAGTTTGAGTGTTGGTACCAAGTCGACAACCAAGAAGAGGAGATGGACAGAAACTGCTTTGTCACCTTCCATTTTGCAGACCTGCCCACACAGCAGATCAAAGAAAAAGACCAAAGAGAAAGACATGAAGAAGAACTGAAGAGACAGCAAGAAAAAGACACTTACTGGGGTTTAAGTGAGTAACAAGTCCATATGCCATGCAATAATAGGACCAGTCACAATAGCAAAGGTTAAAAGGAGTGGTTTGTTCATTACTGCAGCAAATTTAAATTCCAAGGGGTGAAAACTGAGCAAACCAGCTAGGAATGCCAAAAATAAGGACATTCATTTTGGACTCAAAAAGTGTACATTCTGGGTATTAATTCATTAATTGGGATAATTAATTTAATTAATACTAATATTAAAGAAAAGTTATACTGAGCAAATTGGTGACTTTTTTCAAAAGAGCAAGTGCAGCTGGTACAGTCTCAAGTCATATGGACTTCGATGTTTAGGTAAAGTCTAAATGGGAAAGCATGGAAGCCCTGCTGTGGTTATCAGCTGTGGTACAGACACAGGGCCAGTGGGCCGAGGTGTTTAGCACAGCAAGTACGCATATGGTGAGCAAACAACTCTAAGAGTGGCCTACAGGAGGAATGATGAGGGCTGCATAGCTATAATGTCTCATGGTGGTGATACCAGCCTATACTGGTAAAGGCTGATGGCACTCACAGGTTACACCATGGGTAAAAAAGCACAAAAGGCAACTAAGTCAACCCCAAATATGTCAAGAGGGTCCACAAATGTTGGCTTGTGAACAGTTTATGCAGAGGCACATGATCACTTACTTGGGTAAAAGTGGTTGGCACTGACACTTGTGCTATGTTACCTTTCAGATTCTGAAGTTAATTGTACAGCTGCATATGCTTTTATGAGTAGTTTGGGGTAGGGGTCTAACTAACATTTTGACACAGGATTGATACAGCCTAGGTAAACACAAATAATTCACAGAATAGACTAAAATGGCAGTGGACTAGTTTGGTAGAAGGTGTGGACTTGTCTCGTTTTCAACCACCAGATATGACGACATATGACGACTACAACAACAACAGCATTTCTTTATATAGCACATTTTCATACAAAAAGTAGCTCAAAGTGCTTTACATAATAAAGAACAGAAAAATAAAAGACACAGTAAGAAAATAAAATAAGTCAACATTAATTAACATAGAATAATAGTAAGGTCCAATGGCCAGGGTGGGCAGAAAAAAAAAAAAAAAAACTCCAGACGGCTGGAGAAAAAAATAAAATCAGTAGGGATTCCAGACCATTAGACTGTTCAGTCCCCTCTGGGCATTCTACCTAACATAAATGAAACAGTCCTCTTTGTATTTAGGGTTCTCACGGAAGGACTTGAAAATGATGGTCACGTAGACTTCTGCCTTTTAATCTACAGAAAGCTAAAGAAACAAATGAAGCAAGCTGGGAAAGATACAAGTCATCAGGAGCACATTCATGTTCTTTAGATTGTCTATGAAATAAAGAAGATATGTAATGAACAAATGGTCACGCACAACTTTTAGCTAAAAATAGTAAATCTATTGGTCTTAAGTTGCCTATTTGGTTTTAAATCAGAAGCTTTTAAGTACCACACCACCCTATTGGCTGTAGGGTTTGGACAGAGAGTCTAAAACTTTGCTTGCTTTACCCCTCCCTCCTTCTCTTTTACCATCGCTATGTAGAAGCATCTCTCTGTCACACCATTGCCATGAGGAGCACAACTTGGCAGCCATAATGAGACAGGCATGTAGCCTGTTCTGAAGAAAGCTGACTAAAAATGAACAACCAGCATTTAAAGTAACTACAAGTCTGTGTGCCACCTGAAACTACACATCACCATTTCTCAGTTAGTATGGTGGCCAATATTCACTTGTACTTTGCTTATTGTCAGTTTTTTATGAATATTACCAATAATACATTTAAAGTGTAACTTAACTCCTGTTAGTCTTTTACTACGCCTATTTGCCTGAGGTTATAGATGTAGAAAGGAAGGTAGGGAGAAGTTATATGGTACAATACCTTAGAAAGAGTGGTAAGTCTGTGAGATTTGAGGCATTCTGACAAAGGCTACACAATAAAGAATACAAAAGGAGAAAGCAGAGTCATATATTACTCTACCAAGACAAACACATATAATGCACTTTTAGAGAGAAATATATTTTTGTAACAAATTAATGTGAATTAATAGTTAGACATAAGTTGTGTGCCTCTCATTAACTGAAACTGCTGTTACGATTCTGCTATTCAAATTAATTTAATACCAGGGTTTCACCTCTCGAGCTTGAATGTATAGAAGCTCAGCTTCTGTCTCACTCACTCACACTGCTACTAATCAAACACAGGACAAGGTGCAGCTTTTACCTGTCCTGCCACCCCGTTTCTAATTGCTACCTTTAAACATACTAGGCATATTTGTAAAACCCACTGAGTCTATTTATATTTAATTAAGTAGAAACTCAAAGTTGGTCAGAAGCTGCCATTAATTCACACATTAGGTAGAACTGCACATTACTCTGCACAATATTCCTAAAGGCATAGGCTCACTTATTATACAAGTCCATACACAAGGACATCACCTTTAAGACACTAATATGGTAAATGTAATCACATTTCCCATTTTGTTTTTCATCCAAAGATTTGAACATTTTGTGATAAAACATGTTTTATGTACAAATGTGTTGACACGTTTTCCTTTAATTTTTAACATACCATGAAAATATTTTTTTGTAAATCCTGTGGCCAGCAGGGGACTCTCAGCTCCCCAAAACCTGACATAGACAGGCGCAGACACAAGTTCAAAAGCACAACACAGGCATTTTTTTGAGCTGTGAGAAACTCTTCCCAATTATTTCCCACCAACCAACACAGTTACAAAGCACAACTACAGGGAGATTCACTCGAAAGAGACTCCAAATGTTCTGTTGTAACTCTCATTAGGTTGCAGCAATCTGAACCAAAACAATCTGCTATATACCTTGACGTACTGTATGTGTACTCAACTACATTACATGCAAAGCTGGAAGTGGTATCCGTTTTCTGCCAGACACATTTTGACGTGGTACTCCATGTTCCTGAACGTATCGGCAAGCGTCTCGGGGGAGAATAGCAGCAATTTCAATTTGGATGTTTTCCTTCAAATCTTCCACAGTGCGAAGCTTGTTCCGATAGACTTTTCCTTTGAGCATACCCAAAGGAAGAAGTCTGGTGGTGTCAGATCCGGCAACCGTGGTGTCCAAAGTCCCTATGAAATTACCCAGTTACTGAAGAAGGACACAATTTCTGCCGTGCTCCTTGCCAATGTGTGACACGTTGCTTCATCTTGCTAGAAGTAACCTTCCATTAACTCACAATCATCCAGTTGATTCTGACATTGCTTAAAAGAATTGGTGACCCAGTAGGGAAGACACGCTACTCAATACTGTACATCACCATCCTGACGAGAAGCTGAGTTACTGAGTGAAGGGGTACGGGCGGTATGCACCCAGGAGTTGCAAATGGCTGTCCGGCGCCTACCTCATCGCTCCGACGCAGGGGCATCCCGGCTTTTTTAAAGCTCCATATACTGAGGAGCACATTGCATGTTGTTTCATTCAGATTGCTTTGTCCAAGCGAGAGTCATTATAGAATATTCGTGGCCTCTTCCGAGTGAATCTCTGTGTAAATGCAGCACACAGCACTTTCTTTCTCTTCTTCTCTCCATCTCTCACTCTCTCCTTCTGCCTCCACTCCTCCTCCAGGCAAGCTTTGTCCTTTTTCTTCGCGACTCTGGATCCTGGAGCAGTGGCAATGGGCTTATTTTATGAAGCTCCCTAGAGTATATCTGGTAGACCAGAGGTGCCCAATGCATCGATCGCGATCGACCAGTAGATCGCAATGCATTCAAAAAAAATTTTTTTAAACATTAATCATATATCCTCCCTATGGCATTTGCCACTTGATTGACATACAGGGTGGCCAGTCTGAGATCTCTTTCTTCCTAACACACTGGTTATCCCGCATGCACGATAAAACGCGCAAGATACTGCAAAACTCCGGCTGTGATCTAGTTAGCTTTCCAATTTATATCGACTAAAGAAAGGAATTCAAAAAAAAAATTGTTTGGGGAGGGTATGAGCTGGATGTGGAATTGGAAGAGGATTTTTTTCTCTCACAATGTCACAATCGAAGTGCGTTTGTCTGATCTGTCAATCTATCATTGCTATTCCAAAAAAGTAAAATGTGGAAAGGCACTTTCGAACTGTTCATAAAAACTACGAAACTGACTTCCTTCCGAAAAGCGATCTGAGAAAGAGAAAGGAGAGGGAACTAAACTCGCAGTTAATCAGACAGCCGTCATTTTTCACTCGGCTGAATTCAAAAGCTCCTTGACTGTATTATTCGGATCTACTTATTTATGCGAGTCAGCCTTTTCCCACATGAAGATTATTAAATCCAAATACTGTAGTGACCAAAAGTGTATTGAATTATTATATTAAACTATTAAAACAGATCACAGATTAAACAAAAAATACACACAGAGCGGCGCTAATAAAAATAATTTAGTCCCTATTCCAAATATCAATATTCATCTCTGCACCTCCGAAACATTAAATATGGCACTATTAAATGTTAGAGCTTTAACTAACAAAACGTTTTTTTATCAACGATCTTATTAGTGATAAAAAAAATAGATTTTATTGCACTAAGTGAAACGTGGCTTAGCTCAGACGGCGCGGCTGTTTTAATCGAATCTGCGCCTCCGGATTACAGTTTTACTCGTGCAGACCGCCAGGGGAAAAAGGGAGGCGGATTGGCTAACATTTACTCGAGCCGATTAAAATGTAAAGATGTCAGTTTTGGTAAATTCAAGTCCTTTGAGTATCTCGCCGTTGTTATCCAAGGAGATGCTCAAGTTCTAGTATTATCCGTGTATAGACCTCCAAAATTCAACGCGTCTTTTTTTGAGGAATTCTCTGACTTAATGTCAATTTTAATTACTAACTATGACACACTCCTAATAGTTGGCGACTTTAATTTTCATATAGATAATCAGTGTGATCTAAAAGTAAAAGAATTTATGAACCTCCTGGACTCTTTTGATTTAAGGCAGCTCGTAAATCAACCTACACATAAAGCAGGTCATACGTTAGACTTCGTGATTAGTAAAGGACTGAAAGTTGATGTAAAGCAGATCATTGATATTGGTCTATCGGACCATTTTCTAATACTTTTTAATATAGAAATAATGACAAAAAACACTCATGAGAAGCATATTATTAAAAAACGCTTCTTTGACTCAGCAGCAGCTTTAAAACTTACAAACATTCTAAGCAATCAGTCCGTTTATAGTGCCAACTACAATAGCGAGGATAATGTAAATAGTAAAGTGGAAAGATTTAATACTAAAGTGAGAGCTGCTGTTGACATAGTTGCACCTGAAAAGACAGTAAAAAAAACCCTCTAGTATTGTTATACCATGGAAGACCCAAAGAGTGTCTGATTTAAAGAGAACATGCCGCAGAGCTGAGCGTAAATGGAGGAAGACTAAACTAACTATCCACTATGAAATATTAAAAGTCAAAATAACAATACAATAACACTGTCCGTCTTGAGAGACGCTGTTATTTCTCCAAGATTATAAATGACAATGCTAGTAATCCCAGAGTCTTATTCTCTACAATTGATCACCTACTAAACCCAGGTAACTCACAGGAATGCCTCCTAAGTACTTCCAGTAAAACCTGTGAGGCTATCGCTGTATTTTTCAATCAAAAAATTAATGATATTAGAAATAACATAGTATATCCCTCCAACACTAAGGATCCTCCTAAACCCCAGCATTCTGTTATAAACAAATTAAACTCTTTCACTAGGATAGATTTACCTGATTTACAAAAAATAATATCTCAATTAAAATCCTCCACCTGCGTCCTTGACCCAGTACCAACAAGGCTTTTCAAAGAAGTATCGGGTGTGCTAATTGATAATGTTCTTGACATAGTAAATTCGTCATTAGATACGGGGGTCTTCCCAGACTGTCTTAAGACTGCTGTAGTTAAGCCCCTTCTTAAGAAACATAATCTTGACCCCTCGGCTCTTGAAAATTTTAGACCCATCTCTAACCTGCCTTTCTTAAGCAAAGTTCTGGAGAAAGCAGTCATTATGCAGTTAAATGACCACCTAAATAAACCTGCTATTCTTGATAAATTTCAGTCGGGTTTTAGAATAAATCACAGCACAGAAACTGCACTCGTTAAAGTAGTAAATGATTTGCGAGTGAACGCAGACAGAGGCCATATATCTGTTCTCATCCTCTTAGATCTGAGTGCTGCATTTGACACCACTGATCATAATATTCTTAGAAATCGCCTTAGTCAATGGGTGGGCTTCTCTGGCAGTGTCTTAAATTGGTTTGAATCCTACCTGACAGGGAGAAAATTTTTTGTTAGTTGTGGTAATCAAATCTCAAAGACACATGATATCCGATTTGGTGTTCCACATGGCTCTATCCTGGGTCCGCTGTTATTCTCAATCTACATGCTTCCGTTAGGTCAGATTATCTCAGGGCACAACGTGAGCTACCACAGCTATGCTGATGACACACAGCTGTATTTATCAGTAGCACCTGATGACCCCGATTCTATTGATTCACTAACACAATGTCTGACTTGTATCTCAGAATGGATGAATAGTAACTTTCTCAAGTTAAATAAAGAGAAAACTGAAATCTTAGTGATTGGCAATAATGGATACAATGAGGCTATTAGAAATAAACTGGATACATTAGGATTAAAAGTCAAGACGGAGGTAAAAAGCTTAGGGGTAATTGTTGACTGTAATCTGAATTTTAAATCGCATATTAATCAGATCACTAGGACAGCATTTTTTCACTTAAGAAACAAAAGTAAAGTTAGACCTCTTATATCACTGAAAGATGCTGAGAAATTAGTTCACGCGTTTGTTTTCAGTCGACTAGATTACTGTAACGCACTCCTCTCAGGACTACCCAAGAAAGACATAAATCGTTTGCAACTAGTGCAGAATGCAGCTGCTAGAATCCTAACTAGAAAAAGAAAATCCGAGCACATTTTTAATGTCACTACACTGGTTACCTGTGTCATTCAGGATTGACTTTAAAATTCTGCTTATGGTTTATAAAGCCTTAAATAATCTCGCCCCTTCTTATATATCGGAGTGTCTGACACCTTATATTCCAAATCGTAACCTCAGATCCTCAAATGAGTGTCTCCTTAGAATTCCAAGAACAAAACTTAAAAGAAGTGGTGAGGCGGGCGGCCTTCTGCTGCTATGAACCTAAAATCTGGAATAGCCTGACAATAGGAATTCGCCAGGCTAATACAGTGGAGCACTTTAAAACACTGCTGAAAACACATTACTTTAACATGGCCTTTCTATAACTTCAATTTAACTTAATTTAACTTAATCCTGATACTCTGGATGTTCAATTTCCTCATAATAACTACTCATGGTAGCACTAAAATCCGTACTGACCCCTACTCTCTTTTCTGTTTCTTTTTCCGGTTTCTTTGTGGTGGTGGCCTGCGCCACCTCCACCTACTCAAAGCTTCATGATGCTCCAACAATGATGGATGGACTAAAAGGCAGAATTCTACGTGACCATCATCATCAAGCCTTTCCGTGAGAACCCTAAATCCAAAGAGGACTGTTTCATTTATGTTAGGTAGAATGCCCAGAGGGGACTGGGCGGTCTCATGGTCTGGAATCCCTACGGATTTTGTTTTTTTTTCTCCAGCCGTCTGGAGTTTTTTTTTTTTTTGTTTTTTCTGTCCCCCCTGGCCATTGGACCATACTCTTATTCGATGTTAATTAATGCTGATTTATTTTGTTTTCGTATTGTGTTTTTTATTTTTCTATTCTTTATTATGTAAAGCACATTGAGCTACTGTTTGTATGAATATGTGCTATATAAATAAATGTTGTTGTTGTTGTTGAATTGTATTGAAAAGGTTATTCAGTTATTCAATGTATGACAACATATATTTTATGTATAAAGTATACTCAGTATATACAGTATATCCCATAATATGTATATATATACATATATATACAGTATATATATATATATATATATATATATATATATATATATATATAT
>JANRMT010049829.1:23674115-23691772 GCA_026402145.1 Polypterus bichir lapradei | reverse complement strand
GGTGGCTGCCCCAAACCTTTCCATGCCTCTGGTCTCCACTTATTACAGTGGCGTAGTCGGCAGGATGGTGTCCCCGAAGTACCCGGGACACGAACTTCCACGGAACCTGGTGGGTGAGTACCGGGGCTGAGTTTCGGGGCAGGGAGTGCGCCGGATGGTCAGGAAGGATGCGGTGCAGGCTCTGCTCCACGAGCATAGCCCGGGGCTAACAACCCATCTCGTGGAGAAGATAGAGGGGACCCACAGGCGTGGGCTGGCTTCTGGGGAACACACACGAGTGGCTCAGTATGCTCTCCTGCGCAGGAAAGCCGAACCGCCCATCGGGACCATGGTCCCTGTTAACGATGGGTTGTCCCCAGGCCAGCAGGTGAAGAAAATACTAGACTGGGAGTTTAACCCAAGTAAAGGGCTGTCAGAGCAGGCTATGGCTCTCTGGCAACAGGTGGGGGAGTGGCTACGGCCATTTGACTTGAACCCCTTACAAATAGTGCAGCAAGTGGCCTGTTTTTTGCTGCTACAGCGGCTACCCCAGGATTTCGCCCAGCCGGCCTGGGGCAAATTTCATTCTATGGACGAGTTGGTACAACTCTTGCTAACCCAGAGGCCGGCTGTGAAACCTGGGAGGGCGGAACAGTCGCTTTGTGGACTACCCGGGAGCTATGTCCTACTAAAAAAGTCCCTTCCACGCAATCCGGAGCCTGTTCCGAAATCGCCGGGCCGTCTGGCTTACGACCTGTCAGGGAACAAGGCGGACCGTAGGGGACAATGGCAGGGTTGTTTGTGTGCTCTTAGCAATCCCCTGGCGGATAAACATACGGGGGAGCTTCTCATCAATGGACATAAAATAACAGCTCTATTCGACTCCGGCAGTAACGTGTCTGTCGTTGCTCGCCGTTTTGTTCTACCGCAACAATGGATTAAAAATAAGACCAGTCTAAAATGTATACACGGAGATATCCGCACGTACAAAACCGCCCGGTGTTACGTATGTCTCGGAGGAACCCTTCGGCAGCTTACCGTAGCGGTACATCCGGATCCTCCGTTTCCCGTAATCCTCGGGCGAGACTGGTCTAATAGTAACAGCGGTAGATTAGAAAGCATTCCCCAAAAAACTTATGGCCTCGTTATAGATGACAAAGATTCATCTCCAGCTGCTTCCACACCGTGTAATCAGCCGACAGGGAGTGGGGCGGTAGGCCAAGAGAACGGCGAAGACATTCCCGGACCGTCGCGGGCTACTACTTCATCCACTGGCGCCCCGGCAGCGAGGGAGGAATCTCCGCCCCTTGAGGTCAGACCGGACCCTCTCTCTGACTTGTTCGTTCAGTTTAGAGCAACAC
This sequence comes from Polypterus bichir lapradei, assembly GCA_026402145.1. NCBI lineage: Eukaryota > Metazoa > Chordata > Cladistia > Polypteriformes > Polypteridae > Polypterus > Polypterus bichir. The sequence continues at coordinate 23,690,432 of JANRMT010049829.1, read as the reverse complement.
CGGCTTCTTTCAAGAGAGAACAGTGGAATGACGACTCTCTGAAACACATAAAGAATGCAGTGGTTCTCGTTAACGGCCAACGCACGCATCTGCCCATGCCACAGGGACCTCACTTTGTCATTGATAATGAGTTGTTGTATCGGGTCGCTGAACATGAGGGGAAGGTCCGGAAGTTGTTGCTAATCCTGCGGACCTACCGGCGGCAGGTTTGCGAGTTAGCCCACTCCCACCTTCTTGGAGGCCATCTCGGCTCCGATAAGACTTTAGAGCGAATTAAGCTCCGTTTTTTCTGTCCGGGGATTAATGAGGAGGTTCGCCGCTTTTGCATTTCCAGTCCGGAGTGTCAACTGCGGCAAATTCCTAGGAGGGACCGTGCTCCTCTGGTCCCCCTTCCCCTTATTGACATTCCCTTTGACAGGATTGGGGTTGATTTAGTAGGACCCCTAGAGCCCACAGCCCAAGGATATAAATATATACTCGTCCTCGTGGATTATGCAACCCGATTCCCTGAAGCCATTCCGTTGCGCTCGGCTACCACAAAAAATATTGCACGGGAACTAGTAGGAGTCTTTTCGCGCGTGGGCATTCCTAGAGAAGTCCTGACGGACCAAGGAACGCCTTTTACCTCGGAAACATTCAAGGAGACTGCCAAGTTACTGAAAATAAAGCATTTAAAAACCTCGGTGTATCATCCTCAAACCGATGGGCTAGTGGAGAGATTTAACCAAACTCTCAAGCAAATGCTACGTAAGGTAGTCAGCAAGGATGGGAGGAATTGGGACCAACTCCTCCCCCTTGTTCTCTTTGCCTACCGGGAAGTTCCTCAAGCCTCTACGGGGTTCTCTCCATTTGAATTATTGTACGGAAGACAACCCCGGGGTTTATTAGATATTCTAAAAGAGGGCTGGGAAGGGCAGGCACAGCCCTCCATTAATACTTTGGAATATATCGCCCAATTGCGCGATAGATTTGATGCAATAAGACCGATTCTAAAAAGTCATATAGAGGAGGCGCAATCGGCACAGGCCCGCCTTTATGACCGTGGCACGACTCTCCGGGAGTTCCAACCGGGGGATCGCGTCATGGTGTTGGTACCCACTTCTCACTCCAAACTGCTCGCACATTGGCTAGGCCCCTACGAAATTAAGGAGAGGAAGGGATTGGTTGACTATTTGGTGAAACAGCCCAATCGGCGACCAGCTGAGCGAGTGTATCATGTGAACCTGCTGAAACCGTGGAAGGAGAGGGATCCCTATCCCTCCTCCGGACAGCCCTGCTCTCTCTTCGCTGAAGTAAGTTCCCTTAATTTCGGCGAGCAGCTATCTCCCAGACAGAAACAGGAGCTCGAAGCAGCTATCCGCTCTGTCCCAGAGGTGGTTAGTGAACAACCAGGTCGGACCTCTCTGATTGCGCACGACATATTGACTGACCCGGGGGTGATCGTCCGTGAGCGACCCTACAGACTCCCGGAGGCAAAGAAAGTAGAAGTGGAACTGGAAATCAAGCGAATGCTGGCACTAGGAGTAATCGAGGAAAGTAGTAGTCCCTGGTCCAGTCCCATCGTCTTGATTGCTAAGCCTGACGGCAGTTGGAGGTTTTGCAATGACTTCCGTCGGCTCAACCAAGTTTCCCGATTTGATGCTTATCCCATGCCTCGCGTGGATGACCTCCTCGAGAGACTGGGCCCAGCCAAATTCTTGACTACACTTGACATGACAAAGGGGTACTGGCAGGTTCCTTTAACGGAGTCCGCGAAGGAAAAAACCGCGTTTAGCACTCCTAGCGGACACTGGCAGTATCGTGTCCTTCCATTCGGGTTACACGGGGCGCCTGCGACTTTTCAGCGTCTGGTGGACAAAGTGCTCCGGCCCCATAACTCGTTCTGTGCTGCCTATCTGGATGACGTCGTCATCTATTCCAGCACCTGGAAGGAACACGTACAGCAGGTCTCTGCAGTATTACGGACATTGGGGGAGGCCGGGCTCCGAATCAACCCTAAGAAATGTTTCTTCGGGTTGAGAGAAGCCAAATATTTGGGCTACCTAGTGGGCCGGGGTACTGTGAGGCCACAGTGTTCCAAGTTGCAAGCCATAATGGCCTGGCCCCGTCCGCAAACCAAGCGGCAAGTCCAATCCTTTCTCGGTTTGGCCGGGTACTACCGCCGGTTTGTGCCTCGCTTCTCCGAGAGAGCGGCACCCTTGACCGATTTGACAAAGAAAAGAGCTCCTAATACGGTGGTATGGTCTGATAAAGCGGGGGCTGCATTCAGTGACTTAAAAAGGGCTCTGACTTCAGCACCTATCTTAATTTCCCCTAACTTCTCTCTTCCTTTTATCCTCCAGACGGACGCTTCGGACACAGGCTTGGGAGCTGTGTTGAGCCAAAGCGTCGACGGTGTTGAACACCCCGTTATGTACCTGAGCCGGAAACTGTTGGACAGGGAGACCAGGTACGCGGCGGTGGAGAAAGAGGCTCTGGCGATCAAATGGGTGGTGACTCAGCTGCGGTACTACCTCTTGGGTCGCGTGTTCACTCTGGTGACGGATCATGCACCCCTGAAGTGGATGGCCCTTCACAGGGAGTCGAATCCACGGGTCACGAGGTGGTTTCTTGACCTGCAGCAGTACAAGTATACGCTCGTTCATCGTCAGGGCTCTCTTCAAGCCAACGCCGATGCCCTCTCCCGGGCCCACGACCTCTCGGTGCAGGTCGCCCGACCCGACGGGTCTGGGCTGAGGGGGGAGTCTTGTCACACACATGTGCATGGGAGGCAGCTGAAGGGCTTACAATATACTGCTTATACATCTGCCCGGGGGGGGCGGGGTACGCTGACGCTCTTTCTGAGTTCTCTGCAGGTCTTACCCGGGAAATCTCACCAGGAGCCGCCATTTCCAGGAAGGACACATCACTTCCGGTTCCGGCCCCCAGGATGAGGTCACTTCCGGTTCCGGCCCCCAAGATGAGGTCACTTCCAGTTCCGGCCCAGAGGACGACATCACTTCCGCCCTCTCTGCTATAAAGCACACTGCCTTTGCTCTGGCAGGCAGTTCTGTTTTGGACTCTGTTGTATAACCTGTATACAATGCCTCAAAGACGTTTGCAGCCAGGAAACCGAATTAAACGGGTGGCTGCCCCAAACCTTTCCATGCCTCTGGTCTCCACTTATTACAATATATATATATATATATATATATATATATATATAGATAGAGAGAGAGAGATGACAACAACACTCATATCAATGACAAAACAATTACATTAACAATCATGTTACGTTATTTTTAAAATATTTCCTTTTCTTTTTCATAACTTCTTTAACACACTACTTCTCCGCTGCGAAGCGCGGGTATTCTGCTAGTGTATCTATATATGTGGATGTATATGTATATATACTGTATATATGTGTGTATATGTATATATATGTTTATGTGTGTGTGTGTGTGTGTAGCTTTAGGTTTACACCCTGCTTTGTTTCCGAAGTAGCAGCACTCATGAATATGGTTGTATATGTCACTCGCTCGCTTCTTATTGTTTCGCTGCCTTCTCAATTATATAATGCATGTTTTCTTCAGCGCTTTTTGGAGCTCTTCCTTCTTTTCTACGTACTGCGTTGACAGTCAGTTCACGTGATTACATGGGAGGCGTGATGATGTCACACGAAACTCCGCCCCCATGGCCATCGAGCTCAACTCCATTACTGTATATGGAGAAAAATAGTTCCCAGTTATGACCATTACGCGTAGAATTTCGAAATGAAACCTGCCCAACTTTTGTAAGGAAGCTGTAAGGAATGAGCCTGCCAAATTTCAGCCTTCTACCTACACGGGAAGTTGGGGAATTAGTGATGAGTCAGTGAGTGAGTGAGTGAGCGAGTTAGTGAGTCAGTGAGTGAGTCAGTGAGGGCTTTGCCTTTTATTAGTATAGATATACTAGCAAAATACCCGCGCTTCGCAGCGGCGAAGTACTGCCTTAAAATTTTTAGTAAGAAGAAAATTAAACCTTTTTAAACTGAGGGAAAATATACCAAAAATTATTTGTTAAGGATCTCTTTGTATACCACGTTGTCAGTTCGGCCCTCCGGTTGTAACATGACCAAGCTGTGCGCTGAGCTTACTCTTGAGCATGCAACGTACAGTTGGCCATGTGAAAAGCAATCTTGTTTCAAATCTCACAGCTTGGATTGCTGCTGTCATAATCGGTTTGAGTTTCATGGTTTGTTTCAATTGCGACAGTATTTGTAGGACTTGTGTTGAAGTGACATTCGGCATCTGTCAAGCGTTGTAAGTATACAACCGGTTTCATCGATAACTTCACATCCAGCTTTTGAGAGTTTAAACATTCATAAACATCAAAGTGTCCACTACTGAAATCGTCACCTGTCAATCTAAGATGTTTAAGAGGCATTGGCGGTTGTCGAAAGGTGTAAAATATTTGGCCATTTTGGTAGACTTGAAAGCGACAACCGAACAATTCAGCGGCAGCCATCAACTCACATGCAGAACCATAGGTGAAGGGCTTAAGCATTTCACTCTTCTAGTGCTCCTGTGTAGTATAATTATCTCCTGTACTGTCATCAGTCCACACCTTGAACCTGTCCCAGTCATTCAATACATAAGACACAATGTTCCTCCGGATATCAAGAGTGAGCCTGATATGGCCGTGCAATATGTAACACAGAGATTGGAAAAGGTACGCGCCATCTCCGGGCATGGAAACCACTCAGTGAGTGACAGTTCTTTGATCAATGGTGATCACCTCGATAGACATGTTAATAGATGTACGGTTGGAACGATAAAGGAAATGTGTACCTGAACAATGTAAAGCAAGTCTAAAATACCTACACAATAACTATAATCGTAATAAATGAACAATAAAACAGCGGAGAAGCCGTGGATTAAATAAAAAGGCTGTAGTAATCAGCAGGGAGACGTGAATCCCGTGGCGAAGCAAGGAAGGGATACGTGGATGTTTTGAATTCCAAATAAATGAGGTTATGATTGAATCTAATTTCTTAAAAAATGATTTATTGATGTATATGGGAATGTTGTGAAAGAGAAAGTTAGGAAGGATATTCATCTTAACAATGTTAATTCTCCCTGCTAAAGTGAGATGAAGGGTTGTCCACCTATGCAAGTCTTGCTTAATTTTTTCCACACAGATGGCAAAATGTTTTTGATAAAGAGCTTTATGTTTACTTGTGATGTTTACCCCTCAGTATTTAAACTGATCTGCAATGATAAAAGAGAAGCTGCCCAATCTAATATTGTGTCCTGGAGAATTCACTGGAAGAGTACACTTTTATTCAAATTAATTCTGAGACGAGAAATCTTTTGAATTTCTGTTAATGCTGTTAGGACTGCAGGCACAGTATTTTGTGGCTCTGATATACTGTATACAGTACCATATCATCTGCGTATAGAGAAATTTTCTGTTCAAGTCCTTTTCTGATAATCCCCTTTATCTGATAAGCATTTCAACAATGAGCTCAATGGCTCAATGGCGATTGCAATGAGCAGTGGTGAGAAGGGGCATCCTTGTCTGGTACCATGTTCTAGTTTAAAGTAGTCTAAACAAATGTTGTTAATACAAACTGAAGCTTCTGGATTGGTATACAGTAGTCTGATCCATGCACAAATGTTTGGGCCAAACCAAAATTTCTCCATTGTAGTGGAAAGGTAGTTCCATTCAACCATATCAGATGCTTTTTCCGCATCCAATAATATCTCTGAGGTGTTTGGCTTTGTGGGTGAATATATTACATTAAACAGGCATCGAAGATTGGAACCACACTACTATTTCTGAGCGGTCTTATCTGCCTGCGGAGGCTCCATTCTGTGGTTGTGACGATTTGCAGTTTGTTTCTATGCACTCCATTTTACTCTTAAAATGTTTTGCGCAGCTTAATGTTTAGAGTGGGCTCATAGCGTTTTGAACTCTAGCCTATCCATAGGACTGTTATTAGCAAATAATGTGGTTATTCACACAGTACTGGCCTTAACTGGTTTAACCCCTCTTTGGCATGCAGTTTCCCCTGACAGTTTTTAACTCCTGTTTCAGAAAACCGTTCATTTGTTCTACTAGCCCTGTTACCGGTGGACCTGTGCAAGACTCATTTCATTCCCTTTTCTTGTCCCACCCCTGAACTGAGCTTTCAGTTCACTAAATGAGAGCTTTGATCTGCTTGAATTTACTCTGGGATGCCACAAACTTGTACCAAGTTTAGAAAGGGAATATACTATCCTACATTATGGTGACTCTACTTAAAGAAACCATTCATGACTCCAGTGCAAGTGTCCACTGCGGTCATCAAGTATTGTTTGTTCTGTTCACGTTTAGCACTTTGCCTTATTTAAAGTACACTACATCAGTGCGGTGCCATCTTGTCTCATCTGCCAATTTTCCTTTCCCTCTATCACGAGCCTAACATTTTTCTTGCTCTGAGACCTGAGGTAGCTACAATGTACATTTTTACCTTGTTTATCCCCTTGTCTTATTTCTTTCTCTTCCCTCTCCCATTGATCAGCTCACATATTTCTTTCTCATTTTTCTCATTTCTGCAGCAATCAAGGTTTGTATTTTGCTAGTGGGCATTTTTTATTGCATTTCCATTATCATCTGCGTTTATCCTGCCAAACAAGCAAATTATTGCCTAAATAAAATGTTCATTTTTTCACATTTTCTGCCATTTCTACGTACTTTTCACATTTTATATTTCTTCCTCTAATTTACTAATAGCTATGTGTAAGCGTCCATCAAATTTGACCAGCTGCTGTCTTCACTTTGTCTTTCTTTTCATCCATTTTCAAGCTCTGTACCATCTATAGTATGTTGTGGGGGTAAGACTCTGTTGACCACATAGAAAATATTAGAAAATTTAGATAAAGCAGCAGCCACCAAACACCGTCTGCCGGTTTAATAGGCAGCCTCAAATGCTGACATTCTCTTCCTATGCGGATGTTTTTTTCTTTTTTACAGTTCGTTCATTTTTCTTTAGAGTAACTTTAAGCCATGGTTATCCCAAATTCCTGCTAACTATACCAAATGCATTAACATGGAATTCCTCTGTATTTTAGTATTGTTGCTTTATAACCCATCACATGTAAGATTTTATCCAGGTGTGATCAGCTGCCTCAAGAAAAAAGACTTTCATCTCAGCATAAGCTGACCAAATGGTTTTCTTCAGCCCTGAGCTTCACTAAGACCTGTGCCACTTAAGAAAACAGGAGCTCATTCACTGCACTGCTACTGCTGAAAGCTTCCATTCTCAGTCAATGAACTCTGTGGGAATATGGACTGGCCTACACCAGGAGCTCGTATCAGTACACCTTGACAAAACCAAACAATGCAATATATAAACGTCATGTTCAAATAAGCCAAATTAATAAAACACAGTAAAACTAATTGCAGCAAATTGTACGAAATGTATATAAAAGATTACCTGAAGGATACATTTTGTAAGGTTACAGATGATGATGAAGTCAAGCCTGGGAGTTTTTTTGTTGCTTTATTTTTTCCTTTCGTTTCTTTTGTTTAAGTCCTCAGATGTCTTATATCTGCTTACTTAAGTAGAAAACACATTGTCTTCTCTAGGTGATGATCTTCTCTTCTTGTTGTTTCTCCTCCTTTCTGGGCAGCATGAACCGCAAACTTAAAGACCTTTCTCCACATGGAGTTACAATGACATTTCCCAGTTTGAATCCAAATTATCCCAGGCTCTATAAAAGATAAATCAATTTCTAGCAGTATGCACTACCATCATTTCAAATATGCCACCAATCGTTTATCTTACAGTTAAATTGCTCTTCAGCTTCAGCTTTTAATTAACATTTGCTTTACTAAAACACTTAGATATTAAGCTACAGAAATATTTTATATTCAACAAAGCATCCTTTGTGTTCCTTTGAAGTACTTTTAGAATTTGAAATACATACTTCACCATAATTTTACAGTTTAATGTATATGATGCAAAGAAAGTTTTAAATGTTACGTTTTAATCACTTAGATCTGAATTTATTATCTGGAGTGTAATACTATGTTTTAATTTTTCCTTTTGATCATTTCTTTTAGGAAACATCTGGAAACATCAGCATTGTGACACTGAACAACCTTCCAGTTTAGTCATTTCAGTCAATTCTTCATCAGATGTAGCCATCTGAAAATCTGTCATTTTCTCAAAGCTCAGACAAACAATTCATCCATCCAATGGAGAATTTAGGATTGTTTTGTGAAAGTAAAATTCTGGAAATGTCTTCTGGTGGACTGGTGCTCAAGGGCATTCTGCTTTCCATTAACCCAGAGGATCACATAAAGAAACGATCAGCAATGATAGAAATTCCAAAAAAATGCATGTGGTCACCAGTTAAGATAGAGCCATTGGAAATCAGTGCAAGTTTTAAATCTCGTTCACAAGAGCAATCAGCCAAAGTCCTCTTGGAGAATGGAGGATACAGCGCATACCAGGAATTAATTGACATCTTAGATAAGAACTCTATTCTAGGAGTAGATAAGAAAGACAATGATATCCCTGATGGAACAATAGAAGAATTAGACAAGACTTATGCATGTGAATGGAAGAAATATTTCACTCCAGTAGCGACCTGCACATTCAGCTGGACTGATCTTCTTCTCAATCCATCAGCGATAGCTAACCTGAAAAAACTGGAAAACACAGAATGTCAGCAAGAGAAGGATATGCTCTGCAAGGATTTCCTGGGAAAGTACGGCTCTCATGTCAGTAAAAGCAACACGTTTGGTGGAATATATGGAGTGAAAGTGGAAAGCACAAAGTTTAGTGAAAAGTTAAGAGAAACAAGAAGGCAACTGTTAAAAGAGATTGTAAATGAACTTGACTTCTCAACAGCAACGTCAGCAATTCAGGAACAACTTAGTGGAATACAAAATGAAGTACTTGAAACAAATACCACATTATCTTCAGAAATCTTTGGAGGCCCAGATCACTTGCTTGCCTTGGTTGACTGGAGAAATGGCCTTCAATCTACCAGCAGCACATGGAAAGTTATTGACCGAGGACCTTTTGACCAATATGTGCCAGTGTGGAGGATCATAAGATTGAACCATAAAAATGATTTTCTTCATTATGAAGCTATATCAGATATGATAAAATCATGCTGGGAAAAACAGACTGGAGTGCAGGATACTAGCAAAGACCTTGAGAGATTTATAATGTGTGAAGATTTGGTGCAAAGTCTGATTGAAAATGCAGAAGACTGGAGCAAAATGTCAGAAAGCCAATTCACTGAGAAGTGTGTCGAGTTTCTCACGGAATTCACTAAAGTCCACTTTCAGATATGGATGAATCAGCCTGATGAAACTGATCTCTACTGGTGTCAAAATGTTATTTGTCACAACACCATTCAGGAATTCCTCTTGAGGCTGGTCAGCTGTTTGGAGTTAAAAGATTTACCATTTATTTTAAAAGTAGCTTTATTTGAGCAAATACAAACTTTGGTTGAAAAGTACATATTTTCAAATTCTAATTTCAGTTTAGAGAAGATATTATCAGATACAAGAAAGTATGTCACCATTGAAGAAGTAAAAGAGGTCTCCAGTTATGATGATGAAGATCGACTGATTTCCCAAATCAAACAGCAGGTCTTATTCACCACGTCCACAGATGAACGCATCACAGAAATGCTCCTCTATAATGTTCTTGTAGCTCTCATCAGACTGAAGCAGATTTTGGCCAAGACAGATGAAGGACATCTGCAGTATCTGATCACAGCCATCTTCTATGAGAATTTAAAGAGTGAAGTTCCATTAAAGACTGATGTGACTAAAAGCAAATGGAAATCAATGGCTGATAAAATCCTCAAACTAGAACACCATATAAAAGAGCTACGGGGAATGAGCAAAGAAGAAGGACAAGCATCGGTGTTCATAATAGCACTGGAAGAGATAGAAGATTTGAACAACAGTAAAAAAGGAGCAGAATCAGTGATCCAAACCCTTAGGGAAGACATGGGCTCTGATCTGTGTGCTTATCTTGAACAGCTAATTGAGAAACACGCTGGAAATCCTGCTGAATTAAAAGACGAGTTAAACTTAATCAGAAAACAACGCGTCACTCAGACAGAATTAATGAAATGTAAATTGTGTGAAATCGGAGAGCTGGTATGTCATGATGTGTCTAAAAAGCCAGAGCACAAGGGGCACTCGGTAGACAAGAATGACGTTTTAAAAAGACTTGGCTTAGAACAATACTGCAATGAGAAACTCAGCATGAGACACATTAAGAAGATCAGCTCACAAACAATACAATCAAACAAACCATCAGAACTTCAAGAGGTCCCGTGGTATTTCATTCAAAAGCTCATGATGGTACATTCAGGTGCATTGAAGCTAAAGTGTAAAGAAAGTCAATGTGCTACAAAACATAAAGGCCATTTAGAAGATGAAGAAAATGTAGATGACTGGCTTTCTGATGACACAGATGATGGACTTGTCTTAAATCCACTTGACGTCATCGTCGCCGTTTTTATGTGTTCTGATCACTTTGTTCAACAAGAGTTGGTGCAGAAAATGTCAATGTGCCAGATTGCTGTGCCCTTCTTGTTACCCAATTATAATGGCAGTTGCTATATTCTTCAATGGGCACTACGTACTATTAGGAAAAAATGGCATCAAACATTAGAAGGGAATAAAACTTCTGTTATTGAGAAGGACATCGTAACACACCCAATGCTCGCAGTCACATTCATCAGATTAGGGGATCTCCAGCGTTCAAAGTCGGCCTTCCTCAACCGTCTCCTCAGTGGCTCTCAGGGTCATCACAATTTCTTTATTCATTCTGAAATGGAAGGTGGAGATGTTTCACGGAAAATTTCCAATGGGCTTGTTGAACTCAGCTGGTATTTACCACAAGAAAAGGAAAATGAAGGGCGGTTATTGGAGCCAATGGTGGTGATGAACCTCAGAGGAGACGCAAAGTTGCTGTTAACACAGGTGGGCTTTCTTTCTGAGGTTTCCTCAATGATCTTTGTCTTTGTGGATGATGTTGGAAAAGAACATGCAAAAGTGATTGCTACTCTCTCAAAGTCCAAATCAAATTTCTTTTTTTTACTGAATACAAAAAATAGAATAGAAGCCGTAAGAAAAAATTTCAGACAGCTGAAAACTTTGTGTAATATCACAAGAGACAACTTTTTAACACGAGGAAAGAAAAATGATGCTGAATTTGTGTCTGCTGTTTGGTCAGCCATATGTAAAGCAGAGAGAAGATACGTATCCTTAGAAGGAATGTCTGCTGCTTGCCGGAAAATGTCCTTTAACATTGATGAAGATTACCAGCCATGCAAGACTGGAAGAGCAAAAGCTGACATAGTTCTTTCTGATCTCAACCCTAATAAGATTGTAGAGCTTAAAGAAAAAATATTTCCCTTCCAAGGGTTGCACTGGCAGGAATTCTCTAGAATTGAAAAGGAATATAAAAGATTAAAAAATACTGGCAAAAAAACACCTTTGGAATACGCTAAGGAATTAGAACATAAAAAGAAGGTGCTGCGTCAGAAGCAGTTGGAAAATCAGCTTTCACCTGCTATTAAGATGTTTATTGAAGCTCTCCTGAGGAGCACCAACGATGAGCGACTCTTCTTTCTGCACTGGATGAAGTTCAGACTGGACTCCATTTCCTTAACAAACCTACCAAAGATTCGAGAAGATTTGAAGCATCAAAGTCTTAAAAAAAGCAAGAAGGAACAATTACTTAACAGGCTGAGCAGGAGCTCCCTGGGATTAGAGCACTTCCTGCGTGAAATCGGTCAGATTTACGAGGCCTCGTTTTATTGTAGTGATCCTGACTTGAAGAAACACTTAACTAAATTACCAAGTGCTGCGGCTGACATGTTGCTTTCTGGATTTCCAGTTGAACTCATCGATGGAGATGTCTCCAATATTCCCATAAGATGGGTGTCAGATGTTTTAAAACAAGTCCAGATAAAAACTCACCCTGACACTCGAATTGTTGTTTTGTCAGCTCTCGGTTTACAAAGCACTGGTAAGTCTACACTTCTCAACACCTTGTTTGGCCTGCAGTTTGCAGTGAGTGCTGGACGGTGCACACGGGGGGCTTTCATACAGCTCATCTGTGTGGACCAACATATGAAAACTGAGCTTGGATGTGATTACATTATGGTGATGGACACAGAGGGGCTGAGAGCAGAGGAATTATTGAACGTAACAAACAATTATGAACATGACAATGAGCTGGCGACACTGATAACTGGACTAAGTGATATTGTCATAGTAAACCTGTCATCAGAATCCAACTCAGAAATGCAGGATATTCTTCAGATCATTGTCCACGCCTTAATAAGGATGAAGGAAGTTGGGATTAAACGAAGCATTTACTTCATTCACCACAATGTCTCTGACCTCTCCGCCAGTGTCCTCAATTTGTCAGGAGTCACACAGCTTTTGAAACAACTTGATAATCTCACACAAATGGCAGCAATACAGGAAAACAAAGAAGAAACTTATGCTAAATTTTCTGATGTGATTCATTACGACATCAAGAAAACAATGAAATACATACCAGCGTTGTGGCACAATCAGCCGCCGATGGCATCTGTCAGTAGCGGGTACAGTGAGAAAGTGTTTGAACTGAAACAGGAGCTGGTGGAGCACATTAAACAAGAAAGAAAGAAACGATTACCATTAACGATCTCAGACTTCATCACCTTAATGGAAGACTTCAGCAATGCGGTCAAATTAGAGGATTTCATATTCAGTTTTCAGAACAGTCTGGCGGCTGTCGCATATTCAAAACTTTCATCTGAGTACAGCGACTGGAAATGGGAAATTCAGAAAAGCTTCACAGAGTGGAAAGAAAAGGCAGAGAGGAGAATTAAAAACTATGAAGAGAGCGATAATTTAGTGCCTGTGTTAAAAAGTGAGGCTGATGAGGTAACCAAGGAGCAGGAACAGGAAGGACTTAGGAAACTTCAGGCCTATTTCACCAGTGATGCTAATAACAGAGAATTAATTGAAAACTACAAACATCATTTTGAGGTCAACATTAAGACACTTTGCTTGGAATGTAAAGGAAATGCTCTGAGGAAGTGTGAAGAGTTCATAAAACGTCATCAAACTCTTATTGATTTTCAAAAGCTAATTCATAAATACGGAGAAGAGATTGAGCAGAAAGTTAATGAACTTGTGCAAAAATGCAAACAGGAGAAAAATAAACTTACTGAAACTCAACTTAAAGAAGAATTTGAGAAGATGTGGGAAAAAAATGTGAAGTCCTTTAAAAGTCCAGAAGATCATGTCAACATCAGAGCTGACATGGAGAACGCTCTAATGACCAATGAATCAAAAAGAAAAGACATAAAGGAAAAACTGAGGGAATCTCATCTCTCACAAAAAGAATATTTCATTGCCACCAGTAAACATGTGAACACCCAGTCTTATCTTTATTATTCATGGGATTTGGCTAAGCAAATTGTGTCAGATATTAAAGAAAAGTCTCCTTTTAGTCATAAAAATACAACTGAGATGGTAGCCAGTAATGCAGATAAAGAAATTAGCTCAATGAAGTCTGAAGGTGGTCTCCAAGAAAAGGACATCCAGAGAACAGCCAGTAAAGGAGGTCATAGTGTGAATAAATTGTGGAGCTCTAATGCTAAAATCATGAAGGTTCAGAAGATTGCCGACTCTCTAATAAGTAAGTGTAACAAGTACCTGGACAAGTTGATTAACAAGACCACAGATTACGATCAGAGTTACTGCACAGGTGTCATAAAAGAAATAGATAAGCAAACTGAGAAATTAGGGGAAGGCAATAAATTGGTTAGTGACCAGTTTCATGTGGACATCAAGCTGCACATCTGCGGAACAGCAGTATATCGTCTTCAGGGAATGCATGACAAGTTTATGAGAGAACATAACGTAGTGGATAAACTTCAAGAAAGAAAAGATGCTTACTGGGAAACATTTAGTGAGATGTATTATGAACGAGATCTGAGTAAAAAAGTGACAAATCAGTTCTGCAACTTGTGTCTCAAGCCGTCCCTCATAGACGAGATCCAAAGGCTGCTCCCAAGGGACATTGTACATCAAATGAGACAGACGTGGGCACCAGTTGTTCTTAGAAATATCACCAATTTTCAGTTGTCGCTCCTGGTCAGCTTGATTGATGGAGAGGACTTTGAGGCCTACAAGGCGTACATCACGGACTACGAATGGTTTGCTGAAGAGTGGCTGGCAGTACAGGCAGAGGAATTCTGCAGAAGTGAACTGAACGGCAAAACACAATTTTCTTTATTGTTAGAGGATATAATAAGCAGCCTTTTTGAGGAACTGATGGAAATCCTGGATACAAAAGAAGTAAAGAAAGTAAACACAGGTAAAGAACTACTGCATATGCTAATGAAAGCAATGGCAAAGATAATGGTAGTAAAGAAAGAAAACCTAGGCAGTATTATGATTAAGAACGTGGGCGATGCATCACATATTATTTCAAATCTGCGTGAAGCAATACAAGCTTTACAAAAGGAAGTGATGGAAGAAGCAAACAAATGGGATCCCAGCTCTAAAATAAGAAGTCTGCCCAATCCTCCACACACGGAATTGATGAGCTTTCTTAATGGCTGTGAGGAGAAATGCCCATTTTGTGGGACACCATGTGAGCTGGAAGGGAATGACCACCAACATTATTCAAGATACCATCGAGTACTGGCCATTGAAAATAAGGCACAACATCGTCAGCTCTCAAGCAGAACCGTATTTCAAAAATTTTACTTTAACTTTTGGAGAAAAGCACATCAGAAGACAGTCAACTGCATACCTCACAAAGACCACATGAAAGGATGTGAAGTGCAAAGCCTGCTGAATGATGATTGGGGTCAACTTTTCAGAGATTACACTTCTGTTTATTGGCAATTTGTTTACAAAAAATATTATAAAGAGTTTGCACAGTGGCACAATCATGAGCCTCTCAAGATAAGAATTAGTATAACATGGGATGATGTGAAAACCCACCTGGAAAAAGTCTATCAGGTACACCTTAATAATCTGAATATTCACGAATCAAGAAAAACAATCTCAAGAGTGATAAGCAAATGGAAGGAAATGAATGTAGCCCCCCAAATATGGTAAAGTTATAAAATATGTTTTAGAGAAGAGCTGCAATTTGACTTCAAATAAGAAGAAAATGTGAGGGATATTAACCTGGCTATTGCATCCCACCACAGTCCCCTGACTCAAAATGATTAACAGCTACCCATCATATTACACAAAAGAAATCAGTAATGGGCACACATTGGTGGTTTTTGTCCTCACAGATCTACTTGCCTGTGGTTCTTGTAACTCCAATGAAAATCAACGTCTCATCACTATGCAAGTCAATGTTAATCTGATGCCATTCTTTAAAGGTGTGTAAGACATGGATTATATGGAGACAGTTATGTAAAACCATAAACACAGATGTCATTAAATTTTGACAACTGGAGACAGTCCACTATTTACAAAGTTATTTGAAATTGCTACCCAACGGCTGGCCATTTGTCTTTTTGGCAAAACTCTCCAGGGTTGCAGAAACCAGACACAACTCCACCAAACACAATTCAGGTAAAACCAAATGACATTTAATGTCCTGTAATTTTCTTACAAGGTTACATTAGTCCAATACAATAATAACATGCACATTTCATCACCTTCCTTTTCCTTCTACCACTCCTCCATGAGTGTCGTCCACCTTCTCCCAATTCTGACTCCCTGATGCAGATGAGGTGAAGTCTTGTGTGTCCTGCAAGTACTTTTGGGGCCAATCATTGCACGTCAGAAGCACTTCCAGGCCATGCAAAGGTCACACAAAATAGGGATATCTTTCCCTTGCAGCTCCCCCTGGTGGCACCCAGTATCATAACAGGGGTGTTTCTCAGGACAACAGCTCTCCATATGCCTTGTGGGTGTACACCAGAGGGATGATGTTATTCTGTGTGTATGGAGAATACACGGCCCCAGGAAGCAGACTCCCTCTGTCCTTTCAGTAAGACCTGCTGACCAGGAAAGGTACCAGGAACTGACCCGGGCAGGATGCCTGTCCATCCACATACTTCGATTATAGCCTCCCAGTCGGGTAGGGAAGTAAACTTGATGTCTATTGAGATGCCAGTCCATCCACTCTGACACTAATACTCTCTCTGCAGATCATATGATTCTGTTTTTAACTCAAATGTAACATTGCTAATCTCATTTAGATTTACATTTTTTCTAACCCTAATACCTAACCAATAAACTCATACCAGCATATTAAAAGGTTATCCCCGGACTCATTAAGAAGATTTCCTATGTCTGTGA
>JANRMT010049829.1:23655865-23669600 GCA_026402145.1 Polypterus bichir lapradei | reverse complement strand
CTGCAACAGGACAATGACCCAAAACACACCAGCAAATCCACCTCTGAATGGCTGAAGAAAAACAAAATGAAGACT
This sequence comes from Polypterus bichir lapradei, assembly GCA_026402145.1. Lineage (NCBI taxonomy): Eukaryota > Metazoa > Chordata > Cladistia > Polypteriformes > Polypteridae > Polypterus > Polypterus bichir. The sequence continues at coordinate 23,669,525 of JANRMT010049829.1, read as the reverse complement.
TTGGAGTGGCCTAGTCAAAGTCCTGACCTGAATCCAATTGAGATGCTATGGCATGACCTTAAAAAGGCGGTTCATGCTAGAAAACCCTCAAATAAAGCTGAATTACAATAATTCTGCAAAGATGAGTGGGCCAAAATTCCTCCAGAGCGCTGTAAAAGACTCATTGCAAGTTATCGCAAACGCTTGATTGCAGTTATTGCTGCTAAGGGTGGCCCAACCAGTTATTAGGTTCAGGGGGCAATTACTTTTTCACACAGGGCCATGTAGGTTTGGATTTTTTTTTCTCCCTAAATAATAAAAACCATCATTTAAAAACTGCATTTTGTGTTTACTTGTGTTATATTTGACTAATGGTTACATGTGTTTGATGATCAGAAACATTTTGTGTGACAAACATGCAAAAGAATAAGAAATCAGGAAGGGGGCAATAGTTTTTCACACCACTGTATATATACATATATATATACCCGCGTATCGCAGCGGAGACGTAGTGTGTTAAAGAAGCTTTGAAAAAGATTCGTTTCTTACTGCATCAATAAACAGCTCGTCTTCTTCTTTATCTGAGACCTGACACACTGCATGCACGGGTTTTTTTTTTTAACACTGTCTTCCTTTAGCGGGACATTGACTTTTTCCACCGTGTGCTTTGTTTCTGCAGTAGCTGCAGTTATGAATAATATGCTTGTATGTATCAGACGCTTCATATTTTTTTGCTGCCTTTTCAATTGTGTAATTCGGTTTTTGTTCAGCGCTCTTCGGAACTGTTGCTTTTTGTCTGTGCACTGCGTCAGTTCACGTGAGCCGCTCGGTGTTCATGCATCGAAGTTTCCCAGCTGTGCTGGTGCCATGTCGTGCTATGTCCATGGCTGTATCTAATGTTACCTAAGTCCCGGCACTTAAAACTTTCTCTCACAGTTTCGCTGAGTTTGTGCCAAACACCACCCTGACCATCTCATCTTCCTCTGCATAAGCACAGTCCTTCACCCGTGAATATTTAGTGGGAGTGTTTCTATTGGATTGCCGCTGACGGACGGCCTTATATGGGCAGGCACTAAATTACAAACGCTAGCGGCAGCCTGTCTATGAACTTAATTTAAAGTTTAGGTTTACATTGTGCTTTGTTTCCGAAGTAGCAGAACTCATGAATATGGTTGTATATGTCACTCGCTCGCTTCTTATTGTTTCGCTGCCTTCTCAATTATATAATGCATGTTTTCTTCAGCGCTTTTTGGGCCTCTTCCTGGTTTTCTACCTACTGCATGATTACGTGGGAGGCGTGATGATGTCACACAAAACTCCGCCCCCACGGGTTTCACGCTCATCTCCATTACAGTAAATGGAGAAAAACAGCTTCCAGTTATGACCATTACGCGTAGAATTTCGAAATGAAACCTGCTTAACTTTTGTAAGGAAGCTGTAAGGAATGAACCTGCCAAATCTCAGCCTTCTACCTACACGGGAAGTTGGAGAATTAGTGATGAGTGAGTGAGTCAGTCAGTCAGTGAGTCAGTGAGTGAGTGAGGGCTTTGCCGTTTATTAGTATAGATCTAAAGAATGTGAATGCGCTCCTGATGACTTGTATCTTTCCCAGCTTGCTTCATCTGTTTCTTTAGCTTTCTGTAGTCTTCATATGTCATCATATCTGGTGGTTGAAAACAAGACAAGTCCACACCTTCCACCAAACTAGCCCACTGCCATTTTAGTCTATTCTGTGAATTATTTGTGTTCACCTAGATTGTATCAATCCTGTGTCTAAATGTTAGTTAGACCCCTGCCCCATACTACTCACAAAAGCATATGCAGCTCTACTATTAACTTCGAAATCTGAAAGGTAACATAGCACAGGTGCCAGTGCCAACCACTTTTGCCCAAGTAAGTGATCATGTGCCTCTGCATAAACTGTTCACAAGCCAACATTTGTGGACCTTCTTGACATATCTGGGGATGATTTAGTTGTCTTTTGTGCTTTTTAACCCATGAGTGCCATCAGCCTATACCAGTATAGGCTGGCATCACCACCATGAGACATTATAGTTATGCAGCCCTCATCATTCCTCCTGTAGGCCATCCTTAGAGTTGTTTGCTCACCATATGCATACTTACTGTGCTAAACACTTCGGCCCACTGGTCCTGTGTCTGTACCACAGCTGATAACCGCAGCAGGGCTTCCATGCTTTCCCATTTAGACTTTACCTAAATATCAGAGCCCATATGACTTGAGACTGTACCAGCTGCATTTGCTCATTTGAAAAATTTCACCAATTTGCTAAGTATAACTTTTCTTTCTTAATAGTATTTATTATATTAATTATCCTAATTAATGAATTAATACCCAGAATCTACACTTTATGAGCCCAAATTAAATGTCCTTATTTTTGGCATTCCTAGTTGGTTTGCTCAGTTTCCACCCCTTGGAATTTAAATTTGCTGCAGTAATGAACAAACCACTCCTTTTAACCTTAGCTATTGTGACTGGTCCTAATATTACATGACTTGTGGACTTGTTGCTCACTTAAACCCCAGTAAGTGTCTTTTTCTTGCTCTCTCTTCAGTTCTTCATGTCTTTCTCTTTGGTCTTTGCCTTTGTCCTTTTTCTTTGTTCTGCTGTGTGGGAAGGTCTGCAAAATGGAAGGTGACAAAGCAGTTTCTGTCCATCTCTTTATCTTGGTTGTCGACTTGGTGCCAACACTCAAACTTTGCTTCTGGGCACTCATTGGAAGAGCATGGCCTCTAGTGCCACTCCACTCCAATGTTTTAGTTGTAACCAGGTCTCCTGCATGGATTTTATTCTGCCAATTGTCTTCACTATTTATTACCTGCACCAACCCAAAGTCTGTAAAAATACTAAATAGAAGTAATATTATAATAAAAGATCAGAAATTGGAAACAGTTAGAAATAACTATTTTCCTTTTCCCATCTTCCTGCCCTATCCTTCCATTGTTTTGTCAATGGCTGCGTGACATTTTTCTTAATTTATGGTAACTGCTACTTAAAAATGTGAGCTAAAGCGTCTCCAAAATTCACGTGCCAAATCCGGCATCTCTCCTAAAACTGACCTGCGTTCTTTACACACAACCAACTCACTTTTCTTCATTTTATTGCAGGGAGGTTCATAGGCTTGTCTTTTTAATGAACTGGTCAGTCAGGTTTTGATTTACTGAACCTAAGTGTGTGTGATTTTTAATTAGTGACCTTCCTAGCAGAGCCATTAGGACTTTCACACCCCTGTGCATTCCTGACTTGCTGCCTGAGCTTGTGAACTTCCTGCTACACCGTCGCCATCCTTTGTTCTTTCATTTGTCCTGTTTCATTCAAAATAACTCCTAAACTGGAGCACTTTCTTTCTAACTGAGTCGTTCTTGCGCTAGCATTTTCAGAACTTTCACACACAAGCACTTGAATTTCTCTCATTTCCACTGTTCTTTGTTTTTATTCCACACTTTCTTCACTCGGGCAGCATGGTGGCGCAGTAGTAGTGCTGCTGCCTCGTAGTTAGGAGACCTGGGTTCAATTCCCGGGTCCTCCCAGCGTAGAGTTTGCATGTTCTCCCCATGTCTGTGTGGGTTTCCTCCGGGTGCTCCGGTTATCTTCCACAGTCCAAAGACATACAGGTTACATGCATTGGCGATCCTAAATTGTACTTGGTGTGTGTCTGTGTGTGTGCCCTATGGTGGGCTGGCACCTGGCCCGGGGTTTGTTCCTGCCCTGTACTGGCTGGGATTGGCTCCAGCAGACCCCCGTGACCCTGTGTTAGGGTATAGCGGGTTGGGCAATGACTGACTGACTTTCTTCACTCCGTATGCATATTCCATTATCCAGTTCATGCCCTTCAGTCTCCAACAGCATTTCAGACTCACCAGCTTCTCTGCCTTCTATCTGATTTCTTTTTCCTAAATCATTTTGTAGCACACTCAGCTCAGCTTTTGCTTTATGTACCTTCACTACACGTTTCCATTTCCTTCTTTTAGCCTGCTTGCTTCTGCCACTCCTCTGGGAGATAACTGGCTTGAATATGAATTTAGGCATTTCTGAGGCAACACAATGCTGCCATAATACAATTTGCCAAATTCGTTATGGGTTTGCCTACTTTTGTCCCTGTAAGCAAACACTAAAACACACACACTGTTCCTATCCACACAAACAGTTACTATGAATGATGCCTGCTCTACCAGTCATTCATTAGTACTTTCCATAGGATTCATTAAGATTCCATACATTCAGGTACATGTGGGTGATGCTTGCACAGCCCATCATCACCACTGTACTCCAATTAGGGACTCACTGCCACCAGCACTAACAAACATGTGGGTGTCCTCGTGACACATGAGTCTCAAAATTTTTTTGGTTATATTCCATTCAGCAACCAAACAATGTTTTACTTCCAGCACATTTGTACACTGGGTGCCCTAAGCTTCACATACATACACACATACATCAAAACAGTGTTTGCAAACAGGGTGCAAAACATGGTTACCTCACAATCCTGCTGACCAATTGTTTTGTCTTGGTATAGTAATATATTGCTCTACTTCCCCCTTTTGTATTCTTTAGTGTGTAGCCTTTGTCAGAATATCTCAAATCTCACAGACTTACCACTGTTTCTAAAGTATTGTACTTTATAACTTCTCCTCACCCTCCCTTCTACATTTATAACCTCGGGCAATTAGGTGTAGTAAAAGACAAGCAGGAGTTAAGTTACACTTTAAATAATGTATTATTGATAATATTAATAAATAACAACAATAAGCAAAGTACAAGTGAATACTGGCAACCATACATCCTGATAAATGCTGAAGTGGAGTTTCAGGCGGCACACAGACTTGTTTGTTACTTAAAATGTCTTTAGTTAAGGCTTCATTTTTGGTCAGTTTTCTTCAGAACAGACCATATTCCTGGATCAATATGGCTGCCGAGTTGTGCTTCTCAGTGTGGTCATTTTTCAGTCCATGGTGCGTGAAATGCTCCTTCATCAGATGGTGTGAGAGAGATGGAGGGGTTTCAACTTCAGGCTCGCCCTACTGAATGCTCGCTCCATCACTAACAAGGCCTTGCTTCTCCCAGAAGGAAGTGGACAAGTTTCTAATTACAGAAACTTGGCAAGAACCTGTTGACTATTTAGATTTAAACATGCTGACTCCACCTGACTACACCCACATATCTAAACCCAGGTTAACAGGAAAAGGTGGTGGCCTGGCTGTGGTTTATAGATCTACCTTAACAATGAAGAAAGTCACCTTTTTAGAAGTCTCCTTTCTTGAATATATTGCTGTGAGGCTGGTTTCCTCCCCTCCTATGCTGCTGTTATTAGTTCATCGCCCTCCCAAATCTGTGGTGAATTTTTTGTACTCTCATCTCTTTGCCCTGCTGTAATTGTACTTGGTGACTTTAATTTCCATGTTGATGTCAACTGCTCTCTCACTTATGAGTTCATCTGCACTTCGGAGTGTTTTAACTTGACACAGTGTGTTGATTTCCCCACTCATACTAAGGGTCATATTCTTGATTTGCTTTGTTCAAATGGCTTGAATCATGTCTCTGTCTCAGGTTCACTCTCTGCCATTTCTGACAATAAGCTTATCAAATGTAACTTTAGCCATTATTACCACTACTTCTGTTGAGAAAAAGTCTCCTATTGCAACATTAGGTCTGTTAATTCTAATTTGTTTGCTGTTGCCCTACTCTCTTCGTCTCTTTCTGGCCTGCAGAGTCTTTCCTCTCCTGACAAGATGGTTTCCCTTTATAACAACTGTGTTTCCCAACTGCTAGATAACTTTGCTCCCTTGAGGACTTGGCAAGTTCCAGCCACCCGCTCCTGTCCCTGGTACACCCATGAGCTCAGAGCTATGAAAGCCACTAGCATCTGGAGTGTCTTTATAAGAAAACTGGCCCTCATAGTTCACTCACAGCTTTACGCTAACCACATACTTAAATACAGGGGTGCCCTTAACTCTGTTCACTCCAACTATTATTCTTCTCTGATAAATAGTGCTAAGTCTAGGCCTAGAGTTCGTTTTAGGACTGTTAATAAACTCATCCAACCCCTCCACTACCAGGCCCCAATACAGCTGAACAGTGACAGACTTTCTTACATTTCTTTGATACCAAAGCTGATCAAATCGATCACAGTTTCCCCTCCATATCTCAATCACTCACTCATCCCGATCTGCCATCTCCATCATCAAGACTCACTTGCTTCTCGTCTGTTGACTCTCTCATCATCTCTGAACTTATTAATAAGTCATAGTCCTCCTCCTGTCCACTCGATCCTGCCCCTACTCCTCTGTTCATCCATAATTAATATTCCTGTTGCCTTATTGATAAATGCATGTCTAGTTTCAGGTTCTTTCCCTACTGCCCTCAAAATTGCTGCAGTTACCCCAATCCTGACTTGGATCCTGCTTATCTCTCCAGTTACAGACCTCTCTCTAATCTCCCTATTTTGGGTAAGGTGATGGAACGTGTGGTTACTACTCAACTCCTTGTCTTTCTTCTAGTCAATAGACTCTATGAGCCTTTTCAGTCTGGCTTTCACACATAGCCCAGCATGGAGACAGCTCTTCTCCGTGTAGTTAATGATCTTCTCCGGTCTGCAGATTTCGGTTCATTTAATTTTCTCCTCCTTCTTGACATAAGTGTAGCATTTGACACTGTTAATCATGAAATCCTCCTCTCATGTCTCTCCACTGTAGGGATCTCTGGCTTAGCCCTTCAATGGTTCACATTATATCTTCCTAATAGGCAACAGTTTGTCATACTCAGCCGATATTAGTCCTTCATCTCATCTGTGCTGCATGGTGTCCCTCAGGGTTCAGTCCTGGGCCATCACTCTTTCTACGTTACATCCTTCCTTTAGGTCAGATTGTTCGCAGACATGGCCTTAACTTCTACTGCTATGCAGACGATATACAGTTATATCTTAGGACAGACTTGCCTCCCTGCACACTCACTGACTGCATCACGGATCTTAAGCTGTGGGTGGAAAATGACTTTCTCAAACTTAATACCAATAAAACTGAGGTGTTACTGGTCGGCCCAAACTACCAACCTTCTAAGGCATCCAACCTCTCTGTTTCTGCTGATGTCAAACCTGCTCCTGTTGTCAGAAATCTTGGTGTTTTGGTTGATTCATCAGTTAATTTTGAGCTGCACATCAGGTCTCTGTCCAACATTTCATTCTATCATCTTTGTAACATTGCCCGCCTCCTTCCATTTTTGTCCTTAAATGATGCTCAAATTCTGTTTCATTGATTCATAATGTTTCATATATATTACTGTAATTCCCTCTTCATCAGCCTCCCTGCAAAACCGATACAGAGGCTCCAGTACATTCAGAAATCCAACAGCCAGAGTCCTGACCCACACAAAGTGTTCTGCTCACATCTCCCCTGTTCTCTCCCAACATCACAAGGATTACATTTAAGATTCTGTTTCACACCTTCAAAGCCCTACATAATCTTACCCTCCTCTACCTCCATACACTCCTTGTAGCTCTCTCAGGTCCTCAAGCAGTCATCCCCTTGTTGTCCCCACGCACCAGACTCTCCACCCTGGGAGGACAGGCAGGTCTTTCAGTGTTATGGCCCCTCAACTCTGGAACTCTCTTTCTCAGTCTCACCGAGATTGCTTCTCTTTCTCCACCTTTAAATCTCAACTTGATCTCAACAAACTTTTGCCTTCTGTGTGATCTTTTTTTTTCTCCCCCTCAGTATGTAATGCGACCTTAGGTTTGTGAAAGGTGCTCTATAAATGCAACTTATTTATTTATTTAATATTATACAGTAATTATTTCTTGTCCCTCTGACTACAAACTACTTCAGTTTATGATCCGTCTTGGAATGTAACGTTTGTGATTTGTTCCCTTTTAAAATTTTCACCAGAATTTTTAAACAAATACTTGAAAGTGTTCTTTCCCAGCTCGTCCCCTCTGTCTAGCCCGCCAGTCCTTTTCTCCCTCCTTAGTGTCCAACCTCTCATACAACTCATCATACGCCTTTTCTACTCTCCTGTATTTCATCATTCCACCACCAGGTTTCCTTTTCCTCCTTCCTCTGTCCAGATGTCACGCCAAGCACCCTTCTTGCTGTCACCCTTACTACATCTGCTGTAGTTTCCCAGCTGTCTGGTGACTCTTCACTGCCACCCAGTGCCTGTCTCACCTCCTCCCTAAACTCAACCTTGCACTCTTCCTTTTTCAACTTCCACCATTTGATCCTTGGCTCTGCCCTCACTCTCCTCCTCTTCTTGATCTCCAACGTCATCCTATAGACCACCACCCTATGCACTTAACTACACTTTCCCCTTCCACCACTTTGCAGTCTTAAATCTCCTTCAGATTGACTCTTCTGCATAGGATGTGATCTACCTGTGTGCATCTTCCTCCACTCTTGTACGTCACCCTATGTTCCTCCCTCTTCTTAAAATATGTTTTCGCCACAGCCATGTCCATCCTTTTGGCAAAATTCACTATCATCTGACCTTCTTCATTCCTCTCCTTGACACCATACCTACCCATCATTTCCTCGTCTCCACTGTTCCCTTCACCAACATGTCCATTGAAATCCACTCCAATCACCACTTTCTGTTCATCACTTCATCCAACTCACTCCAAAAATCTTCTCTCACCCATTGTACACCCAACTTGCGGTGCATATGCACTAACAACATTCATCATCACACCTCCAATTTCCAGCTTCATAATCATTACCCTGCCTGACACACTCTTCACCTCCAGAACACTGTTGACGTGCTGTTCCTTCAGAATAACCCTTACTCCATTTCTCCTCCCATCCACACCATGATAGAACAATTTGAATCCACCTGGCCTTACTCCCCTTCCATTTAGTCTCTTCACACACAACATATCAACCTTCCTTCTCTCCATCATATCTGCTAACTTTCTCCCCTTACCAGTCATACTGCCAACATTCAAAGCTCCTGACCTCAGTTTCACTCTCTTTACCTTTCTCCTCTCCTTCTGCCTCCGGACATTATAACACCCTCTTCTTCTCCTTCTTCGGCCAACAGTAGCCCAATTTCCGCCAGCACCCTGTTGGCTAACAGTACTGACGGCGCTCATTGTTAACTCAGGGCTCGACCGATATAGAATTTTGTATTGTTGTCCACGTATTGATCTGGCAAAATTTTACACCCAATGCCCATCCTGACGTAACCCTCCCCATTTATCCGAGCATGGGACCGGCATGAAGAAACACACTGATTTGTGCATCCCCTGTGGCTGGGTTTATAGTATACAGTATTATCTATTATATTCTTTAATATCATTAAATACATCACACTTCAGATCTATAAGCTTCTGAACCAAATTCTTTCTTATTAGTTTTTGTTCAGGAGAGAAGTTTCTTGTTTCTACCTTCGGTAGCCATATTCCTCCATACAGATAGCTTGTACTGATGTGAGAGCCGTATGTTTCCAGTATTGACTCCAGTTTCTTCAAGTCAGATATTACAGAGTCCTGGAGAAATAAATCTCTACAGTTGAAAGCATAGTTTGCCATTGGTAAAAAGCGTAATTTCCATCCACACAGGTATGGTTTGTCTTCTTTGGTGCTTTCAAATGCTGTTCCTTTCCTGCATGATTTAATTTCATGATAAATCCAGAATCTACCATTTGTAATCAAATCTCCAGCTGATACTTGCAAAGAATGTGATTCGAAACTTTCTGTAATTTCCCATGGCTGCATTGAACTATGTTCAGATCAGTATTTGGCAGGAAATGTAATTAGCTCTGATGTTTTTTGAATAAGATCTTCTGAGTTCTTAGAAAGGAGGGCCATTTTAGCAAAACTGGAAATCAGTTGAACGGATGACCGACACCACACAGAACTTCACTTTAGTAAATCAGATAGGACAGTCACTTTAAAGCAATACTCCATCCAAAAATTATATATTTTTTTAAAGCATTACTTACCCCATATATTTTGTATCAGTGCCTGAGAAAAATGAATCAAATGTTTTTGTGGAGCAATTACATACTGAATATTCAGACTCAATAGGGCCTTACGGTGACCAATTATGGGCATTGGGATGTGAAAAACGTCCATGTGGGAAAAAAGAAAAAAAATTCTCACGTAACTTGTGCTGCATAATCCACCTCTCCATATCCATTATATGGTCAAAATGTGTGCATTATTGCTAAAATACTATTAACAGTTACTTTCAGGAAAGGCATCGTTCATAGTAAACGGGAAAGATGTAATTCCCAAAATGCTGTGCATTGTGTCACAGTGTAATAGAAATATAAAGGGTACACAATGGGCAAAAAGATTAGGGCTTTGCCACAACTGTTTGGATATATCTGAGTCTGAAAGATCAGTAGCTGGGCGCTAGAGATCCGGGGTTTAAGCTTCAGAAGCCCCCACTTCCTGACACCACTGTCCATTTCTAAATCCATCATGTGTTTTTATCAGTTAGGGCAGCTGTGCCTTTTTCATATTATCAATTACTGTAAATACTTGCGTTTAAGTTGGGGCTTGATTCTACCATATAATCTTCCGGTTTTTAATAATGTTTGTCGTATAAATCAAACGTGGAAGACTCACACTGTTAGTCCAATTGATTATGATATGCTAATGCCCACCTGAGAAAGTAACCACGGAGAACACAGCCTTTTTTTTCTATGTATTGTACCTATGTGACCACACGGTAATATCTGAACTATTTACACTGATTTGAGTTTTTTGTATCTCACACTGTCATACACCTTTATCGTAAGAGTATCCCTTATCTACGATGGAGCATTCGATCAGAAGAAAATATGAAGTTGGTTTTAAATTAACAATCGTTGAAGTGGTGAAGAAAATTTGTAACTGTGCTGCTGCAACAAAATTCGATGTGTCTGAGAAACTGGTGCGAGATTGAAGGAAACAAGAAGATGTAAAAAAAAAACAAACTTAAGTGTCACATTTTAGAGTGGACATATAAGTCAGGGTCTGATATTATGATCGATTTTTCAAGTTTCAAGACCCGGCTTATACACAAGTATATACAGCAGTTCAAACACCATTTAGCTGCATGTTGAATACGTCTGTTCTTTACAGTAAGAATCTATTCAATCAATTCAGTTTTATTTTTGATTACCTAATTGCTTTCCACTTCCACTTATTTCCAGAGAAGTGACTTTTTTGGGAATTTATTAGTTAACTGACCTAAAGTACTGGGAGATGAAACTGCTGCTTGTGGTCATGCATTCTGTCTGGCGTTTGACTTGCATTGAGCATTCGAATGGCTGTCAGACGAGTAAAAGAGGAAAATATACAAGCTCAAGCAACCACCCTCAAGGTAAAATTGAAACCGTAAAGTAATTCATTGTTGAAATCGCACAGAACATTTCTCTTTTTTAAGATGGATGAGTCTGCAAATTTGCTAATGCTTTTCAGTGGGAAATTTTGAAATTATAAAAAATTGTACAGCGTAATCCGTTCAAGATATCTGAATGAAAGCTGAAATTCCAAAATAAATTTTTTTGACAAAGAAGTGTATCACATCTCAACAAAATTGGCCCACAGGGGGCCAAGTTGTTTCATGTGAACTGAGAGACAGACAGACATGGGCTACTGCAATAGGTGCTTTATGCAATATATGTGAAAACACCTAACCCGCTAACCAAATATGCTAGCACACCTAAATGTTACACAATGTATACATTTTTCCTACTTGTTAGCACCAATCCTCCAAAAATGTCCCTATGCATGGGTGTGTGCATGAGCCCTGCAGATCTATATATGGTTTTGCCTTGCACCCGGTGTATAGGTTGTCATTTTACCTTACCCTTATTGAACTTTGGTTCAGAAATTAACTTTCAGATTAGCAAAAGACACATTTTGAGCAGAACAACAGAGTGGAGTAATGTTCAGTGTTGCTACCTCTCAACTCCAGAGTCCTGGGCTCAAATCCTGAGTCAATGTGAAGTTTACATGTTCGCCCCATGGCCATTAGGGGATTTTTCTTGAGCACCGCGGTGTTCCTTGCACAGCACAAAGATGTGTTAGGTTATTGATCAGTTTTAAATAGGCAGAATATGAGTCTGCATATTTGTGTGAGTGTGCCGTTGAAAGGACTGACAGGCGCCGGACATTCTAAATTAGACATATGAATTAGAAAATGGACAGATGGATATTTCAAACTCAGCTTGTATTCGATCCTTTTAGAACTTCTGACATTCCAGAGCTTTATGTGGTAGGCCACATTTTTTGCCCGTGCAAAGAATAGACAAGCTTATGTCTGAAAAGTAATACTCCTCCCTTCTTTCTTTCGTATTTCCCCAATTTTCTGTCTTCAGTGTTGTCTCCCACATCTTCTCAAGGTATGAACAAATAGAATGACTCCTTCAGAAGCGCAGTCTTCCTGATGTTCTGAATTGCTATTGTTTCACTTTCTGTTGTATAGTGCAGGTCAATTAGGGTGTTCACCTGTCAGAAAGTTCGCTGAAATGTTGTTACCACTGAAATTGGTATTTTGTGATTTAGAAAACATTGTTTTACTGCAACAAGTTTGACTGGCTTATTTTTTTCCACCCCCACAAGCATGACTGAAAATGAAACCTTTAATGAGAAGGAGGTGATGAGGAAATAATTAACAGACAGGCATTTTCCTATGTAATGTCATTATACTGTACATACTGTAGCTGTGTAGCAGGTTTGTACATTATGTTCAAAGACAGTTACATAAACATTTTCCTTAAGTAATATTAAATTCATATACAATAAGTTTATTCTTTTCTGAATGACTTACACTGTCCGTATTGTAAAAGATGACAAAGACAAGATAAAGGTTTGGAGCAACACAACAATCTCATACATTGTATAAACAAAAATAACTGTTTTTCAGAGAAAGAACATCACTGTAGACACAAGTCTGAGATTAGACAGTCTAAAATGGGGACACTTCCAGTTAAATACCGGCCAGGCAGGAAGAGGCAGGTCCAGGTGAATGGACACAGGAAGTGATGTCAGAAGTGGCAGGACTGCCAATCAGTCGACCTGCACAAGGAGCCACCGTGTTGATCAGTGGTGAATTACCACCACCGCCGCCTTTAAGCTGTCCTCAAAGCACATGTGTATGACAGTATGTATTGTAAAATATATGTCTGAAGAGAGAAAAGGAGCCCAGGCTGCAGGGGAAACTCTCTTCAATATCCAAAAGAGAATGAGAGAAAAGCTGACAAATAGAGCAGTCCATGAGTGCCTGTTGGGCAGAGCCTGAGTCTAAGCCAGGGGTCTCCAACACATCGCTCGCGAGCTACCGGTAGCTCGCCACCCCTTTCCAAGTAGCTCACTAAAGGGTTAATGAATCCTACATACATTTGAAAACTTGATTAGTCAAATTATGGGTGGGTGATCTTTCCAAAAAATTATATCACGATCCTTTCAGCACAAAATCTCGATCCACATCTGAATTGCAACCTCTCTTTTCAATGTGGCATAAACTTAAGAGAATATCTGGACTCTAACTCATCAAGACCTAAGTAACAGTTTATTTTAAATACTAGCAAAATACCCGCGCCTCACAGCGGAGAAGTAGTGTGTTAAAGAAGTAATGAAAAAGAAAAGGAAACATTTTAATAATAATGTAAAATGATTGACAATGTAATTGTGTTGTCATTGTCATGAGTGTTGCTGGCATATATATATATATATATATA
>JANRMT010049829.1:23629171-23649254 GCA_026402145.1 Polypterus bichir lapradei | reverse complement strand
TTTCATTTGCCTGTTGGAATTCCTGTTGGAATTCCTGTCGCAGCTTTTCAGTTGCCTGTTGGATTTCCTGTTTCAGGCTCTCATGTGCCTTTGCCCTTGCTATCTCATTAGCCTTCTCGCTTTTCTTTATGTCTTGCGCGAGCTCAACGAGCAACACCTTCAGTTCTGATAGTTCAATTGTGCTTTCTTGTACCGTAGATGAAGCAGCAGACTTTGCTGTAGCCGGCGTCCCCGCTGCTACAGGCTCGCGTAATTGCGCAATTGAAGCCGTGGACTTCGAGGCCCTTTCCAGTTTCATGTGATCTTCTCCAATCGGCGAGCTATCCAGCTCTGCACTCACGATCGCACCTTCGCTCCCCTTTTCGCTCTCAGCCGGCGACGATGTAGCGGACCGTGGTCCCGAGGAGTCTGTGCTTTCGCCCATCTGATCCAGGTCTGTCTCTGAAAGGCCGTATCTGGAACCGGGGCTTGCTGATCGCAGCTTGGGTGTAGCTTTAGTTTTCGATTCTTTCGAACCCCCCTTCTTGTTGGCCATGTTTATATGTGCTTACATATACTGTAGCAGTCCCTCTCGGGTTGAATAAATACAGGATATCTCAAGATAATAAGCAAATAATATGAAAAATAACACCACTGCTAGCGGAGCTCCACTTCAGACGTCCATCTCTCGCATCGGACGAGACCAATTTACACTGTTAAGATGAATATTCTTCCTAAGCTCCTTTTTTTATTTCAAAACATCCCAATATACATTAATAAATCATTTTTTAGGCAATTAGATTCGACAATAACCTCATTTATTTGGAATTCAAAACATCCACGCATCAAAAGAGCGACCCTACAGAGACAAAAGGCAGAAGGCGGCATGGCTCTACCTAACTTCCAGTTTTATTACTGGGCAGCAAATATACAGGCGATAAGAACCTGGACACAAATAGAAGAATATACACAGGCTTGGTCCGCAATAGAATTAAATTCCTGCAGTACTTCTTTGTATTCCTTGCTCTGTGCTCCAATAAACACACGTTATCGGCAATACACTAATAACCCAATTGTGCTCCACTCACTTAGAATCTGGAACCAATGTAGAAAGTATTTTAAGACGGAGAAGCTTCTATCTGTGGCACCCCTGCAAGAGAACCACCTCTTTCAACCCTCACAAACATATGCAGTTTTTAATATTTGGAAAAAATTTGGAATTAACTTGCTTAGAGATCTTTATATAGACAACGTCTTTGCATCCTATGAGCAATTACATTCCAAATTTAACATTCCAGCTACACATTTCTTTCACTATCTTCAAATCAGAAACTTTGTTAAACAAAACCTTCCAGATTTTCCTCATCTTGCACCCTCATCCATGCTAGAAAAAATATTGCTCAATCTCAAGGATTTAGACTACATCTCTACAATATATAAAATCATTTTACAATCCCTCCCTTTTAAAGATCCAAGAGGACACTGGGAAAAAGATCTTTCAATTAATATATCAGAAAAGGAGTGGAAAGTAGCAATGCAGAGAATTCACTCGAGCTCCATATGCGCAAAGCATACAATTATACAACTCAAAATTATATATCGAGCACATCTGTCTCGACTAAAACTCTCCAAAATGTTCCCAGGGCATGATCCAACCTGCGAACGTTGTAACCAAGTCCCAGCCTCACTAGGTCACATGTTCTGGTCCTGCACCAAATTAACATTATTCTGGACAAACATTTTTAATTACCTTTCAGATAGCCTTGGACTTACAATCCCTCCTAACCCATTAACAGCTGTGTTTGGTGTTCTTCCAGATGGGTTTAAAGCGGAGGAAGACAAACAAATTGTGATTGCATTCACTACACTTTTGGCACGTAGACTTATTCTCATAAACTGGAAGAACCCAAACTCTCCTCTTTTAAGTCAGTGGGAAACCGATGTGTTATATTATTTGAAGTTGGAAAAAATCAAATACTCAGTCAGAGGATCCGTACAGACTTTTTTCAAAACATGGCAGGATCTAATCAGTAATATTTTAAAATAAGTTCAAAAGGCACAGAGAATTTATTAACTTAGGTATGTCTCCAAGCCTTAAATTTAACGCCGTTTGGCTTGCTCTCTCTCTCAGGGGTGGGGATCGATCTGTTCTTAATTTTTCTCTTTGTAAAAACTTGATTGCTTTGTATGGATTGTAATAAAATTAATATAAAAAAAAAAAAAAAAAAAAAAAAAAAAAAGAAATGAAGAGGTAAGGGAAGTGACGGCGAAGGTGGTAGGGAATGAGAACGGCACCCATACGCATGTGCCGCACGGCCATTCTGCTGACTGCTGCCGAGAGTTGATTCTACAATAAAATAAAATAAAAATAAAGAGGAATACCCTTGATGGTCAATCATCAACCTGAAAGCAGATAGTACACATCAATAGTATTTGTATACCAAATTTCAAGTCAATAGTTCAAACAGTTTGCGACAGAACAGGTGATTTAATATCCTGGACAGACAAATGGACAGCCACGGTAGCGTATTATATAAGAACATTTTTACCACATACTGTAGTGATCTTGGGACATAGAGGGATGGAGTCTCCAGTGTCTGTTAAACTGTTTTAGAGTCCATGCCCTCCATTTTTTCAGGTCTGGTTTACTAGATGACTTGACCTGACTAGTTATAAAATGTCTATGCAGTCTGGGGCCTGTTCTTTGTTAACTGTCATTTGGGACATATTCATTCAGTTCGGCAACACATGGCAGCAGTGGCTGTGGTGCACCTGGATGAAGCCCCGGTATTCAGTGGGATTCACTGGACAAAGTAGTCAGACAAATCAAATGGAAGAAATGTCGTGCCTAGCTGGTCTGAATTCTAGCACAACATGGCTGCTGTTCTTTTATCTCATACAAAATATGTTTTGCAATTCTATGCCCACAGCTGCTGAATCAGGATGCTTATTAACCCCTGGCATTCTGCTGACAGGCGGGTTCCTCTTTCTATGAATTTTCCTTTTTTGATCATGCAAGTCAAAAACACCATTTCATTACAACTCTGCTTCTCCTTTCAGTTCTACTTTCATCCCTCAGACTGGGTCTGAAATGGCCACTTGTTTCTTTTTAGTCAGGTGCCAGCATTTGTGGCTCAGGGTATCTTCTGCTAGCTGTGCCACATTGTAAACCCAAAACTGCTAAACGCCAGTCTACACGCCACTCACTTCCATTTACTAGTGAAACTGAAACTGGCCCAATTTGAATCTGTCCTGTCTCCTCCAGCCGACTCTTTGGTCTGCTCAGCTCAGAGTCTCACCACTGTGTCTGCGTCAGCAGCTCCCATCCTCTGCTGATATAAGGACTTGACTCTTTAAATGATTTTTTTGATCATGTTGTCACTTTAGAGTTTGGTGTGTATTTTCTTGCTGCAATCACCCTGTCATGGTGACACAGTGGTTGGCACTTCAGTTGGACAATGTATCATCAAGATTTCAGAATTGTCTGCCTATAAAAATATAATTATACAGGAGGGAGAATACTGAAAAAGCATATGCAATTGTAAAAATATTAAGAATGACTTTTATTTAAACCAAAACAAGGCAACAATGCAATGAACAGAGATAATAGTGAAGAAAGCAGTAAAATAAAAAATGAGATCAATTGCAGAAGTGAACAGACAGTAAAATGACTGCAGTAAAGCTAAATATAAATCACATTATATCGACAATAACCTCTAAACACATAAAATAATCAGAGAAAATGTGAGCCATCTCAAATGTACTCTGTGGGGTTAAGGTAAGGAACAAAGGCAGGCCAAAGAAACGCCTGCATTTTGTCAGGACAAAGAGAGGACTTCTGACCAGCTGTGGTGTCGTAAGGCCAACAGCAGAGAGTCTTTCCCTCACTGTCCTGCCTTTGTGTCAGCCAGCAGTTTCAGTAGCAGGATGGCTGGCAAGATATGAAATGATCTCTCAGATGGACCAGTCATGTGTGTCAGTCCTGCCCTGAGTGTGGTCACTTGAGAGTGGGCAATTCTTGGGCAGTGATCTGTCCTGCCAGACCTCAGAAACTCTTCCTACAGTTTGGACACAATGGAGTGACTTAATCTTCAGCAGTCTGAAGAATGCCAATGACCCTCTATGTTGCTTCTGGTGACATCTGAGGCATAATGGAGTGAACTAGCTATACTACCCGTCTAAGACAAATTGAAATCTAAGTTTGCAGTGTACTTTCTATCGGAGTGTATCATGTAAGGCATGTAGTAATAAAATGCATTGTATTTCTTTTTCCAGATGGCACATTACAAACATTAGCATTGTTTTTACAAATCCCATACCAACTTGCATACAGTGGGATGCAAAAGTTTGGGCAACCTTGTTAATAGTCATTATTTTTCTGTATAAATCGTTGGTTGTCACGATAAAAAATGTCAGTTAAATATATCATATAGGAGACACACACAGTGATATTTGAGAAGTGAAATTAAGTTTATTGGATTTACAGAAAGTGTGCAATAATTGTTCAAACAAAATCAGGCAGGTGCATAAATTTGGGCACCACAAAAAAGAAATGAAATCAATATTTAGTAGATCCGCCTTTTGCAGAAATTACAGCCTCTAAACGGTTCCTGTAGGTTCCAATGAGAGTCTGGATTGTGGTTGAAGGTATTTTGGACCATTCCTCTTTACAAAACATCTCTAGTTCATTCAGGTTTGATGGCTTCCGAGCATGGACAGCTCTCTTTAACTCACACCACAGATTTTCAATTATATTCAGGTCTGGGGACTGAGATGGCCATTCCAGAACGTTGTACTTGTTCCTCTGCATGAATGCCTTAGTGGATTTTAAGCAGTGTTTCGGGTCGTTGTCTTGTTGAAAGATCCAGCCCCGGCGCAGCTTCAGCTTTGTCACTGATTCCTGGACATTGGTCTCCAGAATCTGCTGATACTGAGTGGAATCCATGCGTTCCTCAACTTTGACAAGATTCCCAGTCCCTGCACTGGCCACACAGCCCCACAGCATGATGGAACCACCACCATATTTGACTGTAGGTAGCAGGTGTTTTTCTTGGAATGCTGTGTTCTTTTTCCTCCATGCCTAACGCCCCTTGTTATGCCCAAATAACTCAATTTTAGTTTCATCAGTCCACAGCACCTTATTCCAAAATGAAGCTGGCTTGTCCAAATGTGCTTGAGCAGACCTCAAGCAGCTCTGTTTGTGCTGTGGGCCGAGAAAAGGCTTCCTCTGCATCACTCTCGCATACAGCATCTCCTTGTGTAAAGTGCTCCGAATGGTTGAACGATGCACAGTGACTCCATCTGCTGCAAGATGATGTTGTAGGTCTTTGGTGCTGGTCTGTGGGTTGACTCTGACTGTTCTCACCATTCGTCGCTTCTGTCTATCCGAAATCTTTCTTGGTCTGCCACTTCGAGCCTTAACTTGAACTGAGCCTGTGGTCTTCCATTTCCTCAATATGTTCCTAACTGTGGAAACAGACAGCTTAAATCTCTGGGACAGCTTTCTGTATCCTTCCCCTAAACCATGATGCTGAACAATCTTTGTCTTCAGGTCATTTGAGAGTTGTTTTGTGACCCCCATGTTGCTACTCTTCAGAGAAAATTAAAGGAGGGGGGAAACTTACAATGGACCCCCTTAAATACTCTCATTTCTCATTCTAGGATTCACCTGTGTATGTAGGTCAGGGCTCACTGAGCTTACCAAGCCAATTTGAGTTCCAATAATTAGTTCGAAAAGTTTGGGATTCAATAAAATGACAACGGTGCCCAAATTTATGCACCTGCCTGATTTTGTATGGACAATTATTGCACACTTTCTGTAAATCCAATAAACTTCATTTCACTTCTCAAATATCACTGTGTGTGTCTCCTATATGATATATTTAACTGACATTTTTTATCGTAACAACCAACGATTTATACAGGAAAATAATGACTATTAACAAGGTTGCCCAAACTTTTGCATCCCACTGTATATAAGAGAAATAGCAATTGGATGAACACACACAGACTCACAGATATTGTCCTTTTATTAAGACGGATGTGTAGAAAACTGAGCTTATGTCTTTCGGCAATCAAGCTTTGAATGAACGATTAGGGTTAGGTTTACCTTTTTAAAGGTGACCCAAATGGAGTAAAAGTGCACCTGGCTAGTTTTGGTATGTTTGGTAAGCTGCAATGCCTCACAGCACCAACTGAAATGCCACACAGAGGATTAAAACAAATTGACCAGGCTTTGCTAAATTACGCAAACTAGAACAAGAGCTTTCTTATTCCAAAAAAATGTTTCATTTTTTCCATCAGTATATAAACATCATTGGCCAAGTCACATTTTTAAAAAGAGCCTGTATTATGTCGATCCTGTCCTGGTGTGGTCACGTGATAGTTACCAGGGGCCTCACATATAAACGGAACGTATACACAAAAATGTTACATACACTTTTTCCAAGCTCACGTCAAGATGTATAAAAACTAAACTTGGCATAAAGCTAATCACATTTTCACAGCAACCTCACACCATGCATACACACATTTCTGCTTAATTTTTGTAAATGGGTGGCACTCAGCATCAAAGCAGTGCTACTGTTTCTGTGTCATTCATCTTGACATTTTAGATCCTTTACATCCATGATACAGGCTTTATCAAATACTCCAAAATAATTGCATATTGTTTACAAATTTAAGGCACTTGATTGTAATCATTCTGTAACAATATAATGATGCACAGAATAGCCAAAATATTCCAGCTACCATGGCTGCTTTAGCATTGTTAGAAGACATCACAAATTGAAGAAATAGAAGAGAAAGCGTATCATACTGACATCCTGTCCCATGAGGATGACTGGTTTCTAAGTCCACTCTTGGAGCTGTGTGCTGTTAGAATGCTAGGGTGTGTACTTGATATCATTTTTATGATGTGTGGTAGAAATTTAACATCTTATTAAAGAAAGAAATGCCCCCAAACAGGACAAATCAGATATCAGACAGGAGAAAAGCTGTTCATTGTATCTTTTAATTACTCCTCGGCAAAATGCCTTGGAGGGAGCGTTCATCAAAAGCAGTCTTTACAGAATGTTCAGAGAAATAAAGGAGAGAGGTTCATTTTATAAACTACTGAATTTACAATGCATACATTTTAATTTGGTTTGTTGGTTTACACTCAAATGATTTATTTAAAATAAAAGTCCATTATATTATATTCTGGTTCTTATACCTTTGAGTTGCGCCACCACCCTTGACATTTCAGTGCATATAACAATTGTCGATTCTTGTTGCTTATAGTACATCTGCTGATTTCTTAGTCATCCTTCAGTACATTTTGTATATTACATCAGCTTTTCTTCTGGTACTTTATTTACTTGACCATCTCAGAATTTTTCCTAAACCAATTCTTATATTTCAGTGTACATTTTGTTGTTCACTTGATCTTTATCTTGTTTCTGACATTTATTAATTCTTTGTTATTTCTCAAAGATGAATGCTATGTTACCCTAAAATTATTCTTCCACAGATAAAATGCAGTAAAGTATGTATATTACATTTTACAAATTAATTGTTAACCATTTAAACAATGGATACTGTTAATGATTAAACATGTGGGGGCACAGTAAAAGTGCTGCTTTCTCACAGCAAAGGGGTGACATCCCGGGTGTACCATCCATTGAGGGTCACTCCTGTCGCAATAAACATTGAGCCTAAGGCAGAAAACAACCCCCGAATGGGGTGCCAGCTAATCGCAAGGCGAATATGAACACACACATACATTAGTGGAGTTATTTTAGCATCACAAAATCTCCTAACCTGCAAAACTTTGAAAGGAAACGAAAGCATGCAGAGGAAACCTACCAAGAAAACTTACAAACTCCAGGCAGGGAACACCTGGGACAACAAGATGGCCAGAGTCAAAGGACCTTAGTGGGCGAACAGGAGCAGCACGATGGAGAAGGTCAATGATGTAGTCCGATATGAGGCCATTTAAAGCTTTGTAGGTTATTAACAGAATTTTATATTCAATCCTGTTAGACACAGGGAGCCAATGAAGGTGAAGCAGGATGGGTGTGATGTGCTTGCTGGTCCGTGTTAGAGCTCTTGCATCAGAGTTTTGAATGAACTGGAGCTGTGATATAAGATTAGAAGTGACACCTGCCAGTACAGTAATCAGTGTGAGATGTGATAAAAGCATTGACAAGTTTCTCAGCATTAGAAAAAGAGAGGAATGAGTGAACAAGGGATATGTTACAGTGGTGAAAGTAAGAATGTTTCTACATGTGGTTTACAATAAGAAAGAGAGTAATTAAAAATGACCCCAAGTCTCCTTGCATCAGAAGAAGATCTGATGAGATCACCGTCAAGAATGACTGAGGAGGAGCTCATTTTCTTTAGCAGCGCTTTAGTGCCAATTTGCAGGAGTTCAGTTTTGTTGCAGTTTAATTTTAAAGAGTTCTGCTCCATTCAGGTGTTAATTTCACTGGGGCATATTGTGAGCTGAGAAAGCTCTGATGAAGTTTCAGTTTTAACATTGAAATAGAGATGAG
The DNA here is from genome assembly GCA_026402145.1 of Polypterus bichir lapradei. Taxonomy (NCBI): domain Eukaryota; kingdom Metazoa; phylum Chordata; class Cladistia; order Polypteriformes; family Polypteridae; genus Polypterus; species Polypterus bichir. The sequence goes on along the minus strand of JANRMT010049829.1, from coordinate 23,640,741 downwards.
CATCATCTGCATAAAAATGATAACCCAGTCCAAAGCTAGGAATGATATGGCCAAAGGGAAGCAAATAGACACAGAAGAGTAGAGGGCTGAGGACAGAGCCATGAGGAGCTCATTGTGTGACTGGCACTGAGCAGGATCTGCTTTTGCCAAGACTAACAAACTCTTGGATTTATGTTAGTTGAATCATTGAGATCGTTAATTTTATTGCGGAAGAAGTGGAGGAATTTTTCAAGGACTTCAATAGATGAGGTAAATAGGCCAGATGTAGTTTGAAGTAGTTTATTAACTACAGAGAACAAAACCCTCGGGTTATTATGGCCACTTTCTTTCATTCTGCCATAATGTGTGTTCTTGGCTGCAGTTAGTGCATCCCTGTAAGCCCTTTGATGGTCAGAGAAAGCCTGGATGTGCAAGGTGAGGCCAGTCTTATGTGACATTCTCTAAAGGCATCGGCTACCCGCTTTCGTAGACCATAATTCTGAATTGTACCATGGAGTTGAAGGAAACCTCCTTATGTTTTAAATGAGCTGTTTTATCTAGTACTGAATGAAGGGCTGGGTTACAGTAGATAACAAGACAGAAAAAGATCAGAAATGGATTCACAAAGGACAGAGGGACAGATATTTATAAGGTTTCTGAAAGAAATTTGACATTTACTTGTAAGAGGAGGGAGAGGTAATGAGGCAGTGAGAAGTACTGCTTTATGGTCAGAGAGCCCCAAACCACTACTACAAGTTTGGCCAACAGATAAGCCAGATGTGTAGATCAGGTCTGATATATGATGACCAGAGTGAGTTAAAAATCAACATGTTGCATCAAGTCAAAACGGTTCAGTAAAAACAGGAATTAATTTCTCAGTTTAGATGTTGGAGTGTCAATATGAATGTTCAAATTGCTAAGACAAATTACTCACTCGGAAAAGGAATTTAAGTGGGTTAATAATTCAGTCAGATCAGATAAAAAAGACGCATTGTATTTTTTTGCAATGACAGAGAACAATGAGTAAGACAGGACCTGATTTCGTTGTTAGCTTAACAGCCAGAGACTCGAAAGACAATGGGCAGTCAATTGTGATTCTCTTAATGTTTAAATCCACTCTGACAATTACTGCAACTCCTCCACCTTTTTGGCAAGTCTCTGTTAAGCATAGGTCAGAGTCAAAGTTAGAGTTTGTAATGAATTCTGATAGCAGCAGTGCTTTCCCATTAAGAGATCTTGAATTAAACAATGCAATATTTGCTGATGAGGGTTCAGTATGCACAGATCTATGAACAGAGTTTATTTTAACATATTACATATTTGGTACACTGACACTCCTGTTTCAAAACCATGAATAGGACAGCATATTCCTGCACAAATGCTGACGTTGAACTTTTCATTCACAGCCCAATGGTGAGCTGACCTGCAATGTAAATATTTTGGGCACTTCACAATGCCAGTGTCTTTTAGGATATTCCAGTCTGACTTTTGCTTTGGACAAACTGTTTAATGTGAAGTTTATCACTAGAGTATTTTACTAATTTTAGCATAGTAGAGAGCAACACTTATCTGATAATAGTGATAGCAAGCAGCAGAGGAAGCATAGTAGGACATATTACAAGATGCACATGAAGATAGCAGAATTTGCTGGTTCCAACAGCCATAGACATAAAACACTGGGTGTTACAGGTGTGATCTCCCCAGAGCTACACGCCAGGTGGGTGTAAATCATCAGATCATTTCTCAGTCATTAAGCACGTATAAAAGAAATCAAGACCAATCCAGTATATTCATTATAATCAAGAAGACAGATCATCCTGGCTCCTGGATTATCACAATGCAAAGAAATGTTCATAAGACTCGTCCTGTGAAGCACAAAAAGATTCAGTTGTCCCCGGGGCTGCAAACCCTGCCAAGGCAAAGTCCATAAAGTCCACCAACTGATGTAGAAGGCAGTGCAACAAAAACACAGATAGGGATCTGCAGACACAACACACACATTCCAAAAAATGACAAACTTGTGAATTTGTCTTGATAATAAAAGAAAAAACAACAAAGCTAATGTGCTACAGATTGTTTTAATTCATTGGTTGTTTATTATTTTTCTTTTTTGAGAATTTTTTTCTCTGAAAGCTGTGCACTTTTGAATGTAGCTTTAAGTTATAACCATTTTTTATCACCTTTGTGTTATACCTTGATTTTCATTTAGGACTTTGATTTTGATATTTTTGTTGATGGGCAGCACCATTTTGTGCCACCCATTGCTCTGAAGAATAGTCTGAGAACTTGCATTGTGTGTTGGCATTGGTATAATGGCACTTAACTCAGCATCAAACCTCCTCCATCGTCCAAATCAGTGGATAAGCTCTATAATAAAACCTTGACTAGCGCTCTATTTAAATTTCCCAATTTCTTGCTTTTTGACTACAGTAATCCCTCCTCGATCGCGGGGGTTGCGCTCCAGAACCCCCCGCGATAGATGAAAATCCATGAAGTAGAAACCATATGTTTCTATGGTTATTTTTATATATTTTATATATTATATTAAACTCTCCCACACTGTTAACATTATTAGAGCCCTCTCGACATGAAATAACACCCTTTAGTCAAAAGTTTAAACTGTGCTCCATGACAAGACAGAGATGACAGTTCTTTCTCACAATTAAAAGAATGCAAACATATCTTCCTCTTCAAAGAATGCGTGTCAGGAGCAGAGAATGTCAGAGAGAGAGAGAGAGCGCGACACAAAACAATCAAAAAATCAAAACGTGCTTTTGGGCTTTTAAGTATGCCGAAGCACCGCGATAAAACGGCCGTAAAGAAGGGAGCAATGTGAAGGTAGTCTTTCAGCATTTTTTAGAGGAGCGTCCGTATCCTCTGTGCAAACAGCCCCTCTGCTCACACTCCCTCCGTCAGGCACAGAGAATGTCAGAGAGAGTGAGAGAGACCGAGAAAAGCAAACAATCAAGCACCACGCGGGAAGCATATCGTATATCATTGAGGAGTATTATTTAATACGTAATACGTGCTTTGATTGGGTAGCTTCTAAGCCATTCGCCAATAGCGTCCCTTGTATGAAATCAACTGGGCAAACAAACTGAGGAAGAATGTACCATAAATTAAAAGACCCATTGTCCGCAGAAATCCGCGAACCAGCGAAAAATCAGTGATATATATTTAGATATGCTTACATTTAAAATCCGCGATAGAGTGAAGCCGCGAAAGTCGAAGCGCGATATAGCGAGGGATCACTGTAGACTATTTTCACTCTGAGTTTCATTTCTCGGCTTGGCTTTGGCACAGAAACGTTTTGTTTTCCTGGTATTGAGCACTAATTTGTTGTATCTGACTTATTAATTCATTTTCAAGGTATTTTCTTTCAACTTTTTTGTCAATTTCCACCCTGTGTCAGCACACAGATACCATAAGTGTCAGGGAACATTCACAGTACATAAACAATAGTCTTCATTTGTCAAAATGAATGTGTACAAAAATGGACGTCCTTTATTACACCAGACTTGTGGAGCCTTGCCATGTCGACAATGGAAAGACTGAAGGGAATTAAGAGAACAGCTTCCTTTATCAGTTAGGTCCATTAACATAACACAGAAAAAGATTTTAATTTACACCAATCAGCAGTATATTCTTTTGAACACCCTTATGGATTTACATTATCTAAGATCCATTTGGTCTCATCCATAATTTAAATGTGCTGGTACAGTACAAATGATGGCAGGTTGATCCAGATAAACAGACAAAGGTAAAGTGCTACAGAAAATGTTTCCTTCATTGTAAGTAAACTCACCACAACCTTATATCTATTTTTCTGTAGCAAAGTCTTTCAAATGAGGATTTGAACCATGGGGTGATGGGAAATAGAAGACGAAAAGTTTGTTCACTATGGAAAATTTTTCCCTTACAATAATACTGTACCATCAAATATTGGTGGATAAGTTTTCTAACGCATAACATTTCACATTTTCTTCTTTTGTACTCCACCATTAATGTATAGTGACAATTCTGTGTGTCCTTAACACTTCAAGAATATCTTAAAACTCACAGTATTAGAGCAGTGTGATCATCAGCATATAAACTTTACATACTTCTGAGACCTCTGCATCCCTTTTCAAGAAAGCTTTTAGGTGAATCTAAAATGAGAAGGCTGATGTTTCTCAGTTACACAAAACTACTAGCCACGTTAATAATGTTGCTACTTGGAATTCAGGAGGCCATCTACCCAGCAATGGAGTCTAAGCTTGAAGTGGTAGTGCAGCTTGAAGATGGAACATTGAGCTTCAATTAGAGGACCAGATCTGAATAGAATGAAATCATTAAAAACGATGAACATTTATGTAAGGAGTCAAAACCAAGAAGCCATTCTGTACTTTGAGGGGGATATGACATAGAAAAACTTTACAAAGATGTGTGGACAGATATGGCTTAAGGAAAAAGTAGTGAAGAGTATCTAACAGGCATGATCTAAACCTCTAAATGAGAAAAATGACAAGTGTGGATTTCCCTGAGCTTTGCAGCCCCAATATAGAAAGGACAAATATACGAGTGTCTGGATGTGTTCTTTTGTTCGCTTCATTCAGAATGTCTGACGCCCACCTCATGGGTATGTTACAGATGCTGCCATCAATGAGTTCCACTGAGAAGCCAGCAAGCAGCATTTCTGCAATGGTGGCAGGCAAGTGGAGCAGGTCCTCTTTTAATCTGGAATCTCACATAAGGAAAGCCTCATAAATCTGCCCGATTTCACGCAAAAAATGTCCCAGCCCAAGAGAGCTTCTTGTTAGCTTTTCAAGGAGTTGCTTTTGCTCATTTAGGTCCTTGCCTGCCGTTTTTAGCTGTTCTCGCAATTCGGGTAGAGCTGTTGATGACAGAGAGTCCAGTTTCAGCTTCATCCACTGCAGAAAGAAGAGCCGTTCCTCCTTGGCACAGCCCAGGATTGTTTCCATAAATGTTTTCATTGGAGGTGTAATGTCATTATTAGAATATTTAAGGTGAATCTGCCTCTTTTTTATTTAATCCCCTGGAATAAGCCAGTGTGTTCTTGTGTCCAGTCTCCTTCAACCGTAGACTTTCCTTTTCAATTTTTGAAAATGGGAACATCACTTGTTTGAATTCTGTGATTTTATGACAATTTAAGTCAGCAAGAACCTCCTCTGCCTACTTTCCTCCAGACTGACATGGACAATAGTCTTCACCCACTTCAAATGCATGCTCCCTTGCAAACTCATGCAGTTTTGTCTTGACGCCTGGATATTGGTTATCTTCGTTCAAATGTCAGCGAGGTATTCATTTTTATTTTCCATTTGCTCGGTCAGTATCTGACTTTTGGAAATCTTATATGTTATAATCAATCCTTGCAGACTTTTTTTTAATACTTCTTGTTTATTGGTTTTTGGGTTTACCAACAAGAAAAGTTCTGCTTTTGATCTTGAGAGGTTCACGATAACTTCCTCCTCTTCATCTCCAAGGTTGTCCACCCAAACAAAAATGGCAGATGACACATCGGAGAGTAGTGTAACCTGCGTAAGAAAGCACAAAGCATCTCCTCGAAGGTTCATAACAGCAAAAGCCACCTGGAAAACATCAAGGCTTTCGTTTCCACTTGGCAAATACCAAATTAGTTCAACCAGACCGTTACAAATTTCCCTGGCGACATCTCCACCTTCCATTTCTGAATACACAAAGAAACTGTAAGAATTTTGGGAACTGCTCAAAAGACAGCTGAGGAAGACCGACTTTGAAGACTGAAGTTTCCCTAGCCTGATGAATGTCACCGTGTGCAATGGGTGGGTTGCTACGCCACAATTAGTAGTACAACTGGAACCCTCAATTGATTTCTGGTGCCATTTTTTCATGATAGATCTCAGTCCCCAGAGGAGAAACACACCCTGCTTCTCACTACTTGGAATCAATATGGGCGCTGCAAATTGACACATTGACATTCTTAGCACAAGCACCTGTTGGACAAACATGTCAGAACACATGAAGACCGCCAGAACCACATCCAGTGGGTTAAGGAGAGTCATGTTATCCGGTTCGGTGGGAATGTCAGAGAGGGAATTGCCCAGATCACATTCGTAAGACTCGATATTAGACGCTAATTTTGCTGATGTTTCATCTGCTTTGCATTTCATTTTCATGGCATCTGAATATACCATCATTAACTTTTGAATAAAATACCATGGTATGTCACTAAAACTCGAAGGCCTACCTGAAAGGAATGTAAGGGGACTAAACATCTTAATTTCTTTGAGGGAGAGCTTTGTTGCACAGAATTTCTCTAAACCCAAACTTTCTATAATGGCATTTATCATCACCAGGTGGGTCTTCTTTTGCTGCTGTTTAGATGCTTTTTGGGCGTAGTGCACAACCAACTGTACAAGTTCATTTTGATTTCCTCCTCCATGAGTCTTTTCTAGCTGTGTTGTCTTTCATAATTGATTTGATTTTGTCCAGCATCCCCCCATAATCCTGGTTGACCTCTCCATTTTTGCTAAAGACAACTTGACGAAGTGAAGGACTCATGTCTGGTCCTATCTCCTCCACCATAGTTCCCAAAATCCTTGCTACTTCTTCCCTTTTTCTGTCTGAATCCATGTCCCCTTCCATGGCTTCGGTGAGTAGTATTTCAAAGGCCTGAGCTTGTTCATCTGTCTGGTCTCCTTGTTCGGTAACATAGTTGTCCAGCTTTTGGATTTTATTTGCAATAAGTTGCCACTCACTTTGTGAAAAGCGATTCTTCTGCAGGACATCTATTTGAAAGATGAGTGCATGGTGTTTCTGATTGTGCTCATCATACTTGCTTATTACCATACTTTCAAAGGTTGAATCGTCTTTGGAAGAGTGGGAGGTACACAAAAAATAATTCTCCTCATCTATGATTTTCTCCACCAGCTCCTGCCATGTCTTCCTCTGTTCTTCTGAGAACTGAGAACTTTCTACTTTCATTCTGGTGGACCCTCCAAATGTGCATGTTGTGTTGGCATGCGAGCCATACGTTTCCAGGATTATCTTGCATTGCTCTTTCTGCTCTTCTCCAATTAGTGATTCCAGCTTCTTCAGGTCAGATATCACTGCGCTAGAAAGAAAAAGGTTGTGCCTCATGAAGGTGCATGTTGCAACTGTGATGAAAGATCTCTTCCACTCACACATGTATGATAAATCTGCCTTCTTCATGGAACCTAACCCAGGGTCCTCGTCATAGCAAACCGAACTAGTGACGTCTACATCTGCTGTCATTTCCTGGTAAATGTTGTATCCTCCAATTTCAAGTAATTTTGTGGATATTTCTTCCTGGGTGCGAGACTCAAAAAATTTAAACAGATCCATCCAACGCTTCATTTTCATGATACGACCATCTACATTTCACGGGCACATCAATCATTTCCCCGAAGCACAAGTCCACCAGATGAGTTCTCCAGCACTTGTCCATCTTTCTGGAGGTGCAGTATGATCCCAGTTACATTCTTTTTGTTGCAGAAGGGGCATGATGCTTCTCCTGTCTGTACATTTTACTTCACACTATGCTAAAGCAGCCATCTTTGATACCTACAAATGAAAAGGATACAACAACATTTATTTCTATAGCACATTTTCATACAAATAATGTAGCTCAAAGTGCTTTACATGATGAAGAAAAGAGAAATAAAAGACAAAGTAAGAATTACAATAAGACAACTCTGATTAACATAGAATAAGAGTAAGGTCCAATGGCCAGGGAGGACAGAAAAAACAAAAAAATCTCCAGACAGCTGGAGAGAAAAAATAAAATCTGCAGGGGTTCAGAGGCCACGGGACCACCCAGTCCCCTCTGGGCATTCTACCTAATGACCACTGTCATCAGCAGAACACTTACAAAAGATCAGTAAGAAAGCAGAACCACACAAAGGTTTTACAAGATGTCACTTTTTCATTGTGTATTGTTTTATGCCGAGTTGAATATCATATGAAAACAATTTGCAGTAGAGGTTTGTCACATAGTGAATGTTTCAAAATTTCTAACTTTTAGCAATTTATGTTAATCTAAGAGAAACCTGCCTTCAGGGAACTTCCTAAATGTTCAGTTAGAATTTTAACATTCCTGCATCCACCCTATTATTTACTTCACCCATTTTGTAAGAAAATAACAGCTAACCAGAGCCTATGGGGTGCAAGATAGGATGCCACCATGGATGGGACACACCAGGGCATTTTATTACAGACTAATTTACACTCACCCATTAATCAGCAGCATTTCTCAGGGACCTCAAATTGACACTGTGATTAGCCTCACAGCTCCATCGTACAGACAAGGCTGGGAATTGAACTCCATTTTTGTGTGGCACCTATACATGGGATTTTCATCAACTACCCTGGACTCAGTTCTTCCTTCCATATCCCTTAAGACATGTGGGTTAGGCTGACTGATGAGTCACAACTGGATCTGTGCGACTGTGCCCTGTGGTAAACTGGCTCCCCTTTAAGGACTGGTTTCTTACTGAACTGCATAAAGCAGTTTAGAAAGTGTATCTTTAACAGGGTGGGGATCAACCTGTTCTTGACTCTATTTTTTCTTTGTAAAAACTTGATTGCTTTGTATGGAGTGCAATAAAATTAATAATAAAATTTAAAAAAAAAAAAAGAAAGAAAGTGTATCTTTATATATTTTTAGATTGCAGGAGGTCACCCATGTTGCCGTAGGAAGCCCAACCAAATATGAAGAAATTGATAAATTCCACATGCAAGATCTCCCAGTGAGAAATTAAACCAGTTTTGAAGGGCTTTGAGGCAGAGAGACTGACTGCTGTGCTACAAGATCAGCCATAGGTCATTTCATTCATTCTTATTTTATATAACATCTATGACAGTGAGCACCATTGCAATTAACCCTTTCATCTTACTTTGGATGGACTGAATCATTAACATTTCTTTAACTGTATTTCAGATATCTTGAAATTAATTAGAGATTTGAGAAAATCTTTTTAGATACAGTACCTCAAATGTGAGTCACTATGCGGATATCATGTATTTTTCAGTTAACTTGATTGCATTTCCAGTTATCTTAAAATGGCATCCAGTCCATGTCTAGTCATCAGAAATGAAATTTAAAAATGTATTTATAAACACCTAAAAACAACTTCCTGTGCACTTTGAGATCACTATAATGGAGATTAAATATATGCTAATTAACTAAATTAAGGAATGCACAAACTGCATTTGTTTTGTGAATCGTTTCTTTGTTCTTTTGCTGTTACTTCATTTTGTTTTTGTGTATTAGTAGTATGTAGCATTTTGTGAGAATTGTCTGCAAAATGTCTTTAAAGGATGATTTTAAATTTGCTTCTTAAAAGAAGAAAGAGCCTTCTGGCAGAACCTCCATTGTTACCTAAGTGTATAATCTTTGAATTGAATGACCAGTAAAGGGAAGTGCAGAATATTCTGTTTCTGCTTAGGGCCCAATTTGGAATATTAAATCAATATATGCATGAATAAAAGTGCACACGTTTTCTCCTGCTTGTTTTGGTTCTGCTCATCACCTGGAAGTCGCTGATGTAAAAGGGGACATATTTAGCCAAAATAGCAGCCAACTCTAACTTTTACCATAGGAGGAGATGCAGAATGCAGTTGTATTTTTGTGACAGACTGGAAAAAATAGAAACACAAGGGCTATGGTGTGGATTTAGGACTTTCTGTTGAGGTCTATTTAATAAAAAGTCTGAAAGGGAAAACAAGGACACCCTAGGACCTTACCATAATGAAAGAACTAATAAGAGTTTTATTTGGTAACGTCCAAGTGACCCCTGAAATTTCAGCAGCTTACAGGAGAGCTAGGGTTGTTGATTACAACTTGTAGATTATTTCAAAATATATCAGAAAACATTTTATCAGATTCCTAAGCAACTTCACATGTAATAAATACAGCAAAACAACAAATCAACTGCTATGCATGACATTTAAATAAAGCAGGTGTTAAAGGTGTAAAAGTACAAAGGGAGTGATCAACTGTCTGGCAAAATGCAGACACGTCACCTTTCTGGCATCTCTAAGGAAATATAAAAACAAAAAAACACCTTAAAATATATTTTGATGAGCAAGTGCGTTCTAGTTTTGTTTTAGTTTTACTTTCGCATCCGAGAGTCAGGCTTCTGTTCCTCTTCAGCTCTTATAAATTGTACTTTGAGGGCACACTTTTTTTCAATGAAAAATAAGAAGCTCTTACTCAAATTCAGATCACACATTCCTTAATGACTGAACCCCTTACTAACCATCTAGTAGGATCAGATATGTCTGATGCTACAAATGAGATTATTTTATGTATTAAGATTCACACCTCTAGTTTTCTTTGTACAGCTGGAGTGAAAGATTTGGCCAGTCCAGTCTCTTTTCAAATGAAATTGATCCTTACTTGTTAAGCGAATCTCCTGTAAAAATCTTGGCATTTAGGCCTGTTAGGTGAGAAGATACATTTTTTCCTCTTTAGATTGTGATTGAGACCTTTGACATTCCAGCTTAAAAAGTTCACTGTTTGGTCATAGAGATGCTGCTTATGAAGTATAGAGGGCATGTTGTAATCTTAAGTAAAGTTAGTATATTGTTTCATACAATGGCTTTCACTTTGATTTCATATTATTACCAAGTATTATGGCTAAGGAGCCTATTATTATGTTGGCACATTCAATTGTTTGGGTGAAAAGGCTAGATAAGAAGTAACTTGTTCTCTTCCCACCCCCAGGCCTCACCCAATTTACTTCCCCGAGTGAGCTTAGACCACACTTCAAAGTCCCAGTCCTCTGGGAAAGACAGAGCATGTCCAAAACAAAACAAACTCCAAGCACCGATGAAAAAATAATTTAAATTAAAATTGATATATCTTATGATAGTACAGTACAGTCCGAAATACAATAAATACATAATATAATGTTAAACAACCCTCTTTGGAAAGGAAAAATAAAATGTGAGATATCTTATGATGATGTTAAATAGTCCACTTAGGAAATAAAAAAAAGAAAAAAAATCTTAAAGTTTACCAAAACATACATATATTTAATGGAATAAATGTCAATATTTCAACTGTTAAAAAAAAAAAAAAAGTGGCAAAAAAGGAAATACAAAGTGTATTACTGCAAATGTTGCACTTCAGACCACATAGCAAAACAGAATCTTCTTTGCATTACCAGGACACAACACAACTCGTGTTCACATTCCAGACGAAGCTCATTTTCCACTTCTTCATGAGAATTAAAAAATGTAGAAATGGCCATCAGGAAACACTTTCAATTTGGCTGGAAACAAGAGGCTGTACCTGATTTCAGCTTTTGCACAGGCACTTGTTTTCCAGCTGTTGAAGGGGAGAAGTCTGGGAAAATATGAATGCAGTTTTTTTCAAATATAATCTTCTCTTTCTGTCTGAGAATCAACATCAAGTTTTCTTTGATCCTTAGCTTCGGACAGTCAGGCTTCTCAGTTTTTTGGCATTTGAACTTAGAAATAATTCAGCTAAGAAGTTCACTGTGTTTGGGCTTTCACGGTTTTCAGGAAGACCTAAGATTCTGATGTTGTTCTCCTATATCTGTCTTCCAACACAGGTTATTTACCAC
>JANRMT010049829.1:23612048-23629071 GCA_026402145.1 Polypterus bichir lapradei | reverse complement strand
TGCATAGAGAGTATTAGTGTCAGAGTGGATGGACTGGCATCTCAATAGACATCAAGTTTAATTCTCTACCTGACTGGGAGACCGTAATTAAAGTATGTGGATGGACAGGCATCCTGCCCGGGTCAGTTCCTGGTAGCTTTCCTGGTCAGCAGGTCTTACTGAAAGGACAGAGGGAGTCTACTTTCTGGGACCGTGTATTCTCCATACACACAGAATAACAATCCCTCTGGTGTACACCCACAAGGCATATGGAGAGCTGTAGTCCTGAGAAACAGCCCTGTTATGATACTGTGTGCCACCAGGGGGAGCTGAAGGGGAATGCTATCCCTACTTTGTGTGACTTCTGCCTGGCCTGGAAGTGCTTCTGACGTGCAATGATTGGCCCCAGAAGTACTTGCAGGACACACAAGACTTCACCTCATCTGTATCAGGGAGTCAGAATTGGGAGAAGGTGGACGACACTCATGGAGGAGTTGTAGAAGGAAAAGGAAGGTGATAAAATGTGCATGTTATTATTGTGTTGGACTAATGTAACCTTGTAAGTGAATTACAGCACATTAAATGTCATTTGGTTTTACATGAATTGTGTTTGGTGGAGTTGTGTCTGGTTTCTGCAACTCTGGAGAGTTTTGCAAAAGACAGCCATTGGGTAGCAATTTCAAATAGCATTGTAGATAGGGGATTGTCTCCAGTTGTCAAATTCTAATGGCATATGTGTTTATGGTTTTACATAACTGTCTCCATATAATCCATGTCTTGCAGGTCTTTAAATAATGGCTTCATGTTAACACTGACTTGCATAGTGATGAGACTTTGATTTTTTTGGAGTTACAAGAACCACAGGCAATTGGATCCGAGAGAACAAAAATCATCAATGTGTGTCCATAGCCGATTTCTTTTGTGTAATTTGATTAGAGGCTGTTAATCATGTTCAGTCAGGGGACTGTGGTGGGACAGAATTGGCAGCTTGAAGCCAAATGGCAGCTTTTTTCTAAAACTCATTCTACAACCTTTCCATTGTGGGGGGGCTACCTTGATTTCTTTCCATTTGTCTATCACTCTTGAGATTGTATTTTGTGATTTGTGAATCTTCAGGTCATCAAGGTGTACCTGGTAGACATTTTCCAGATGGGTTTTCACATCATCCCATGTAATACTAACTCTTATCCTGAGAGGCACATGCTTGTGCCATTGTGCAAACTCTTTGTAATATTTTTTGTAAGCAAATTGCCAATAAATGGAAGTGAAGCTTTTGAAAAGTTGACCCCAATTATCATTTAGCAGGCTTTGCACTTCACATCCTTTTATGTGGTCTTCGTGAGGTATGCAGTTGACTGTCTTCTGATGTGCTTTTCTCCAAAATGCAAAGTAAAATTTTTGAAATACGGTTCTGCTTGAGAGCTGATGATGCAGTGCCTTGTTTTCAATGGCCAGTACTCGATGGTATCTTGAATAATGCTGGTGGTCATTCCCTTCAAGCTCACATGGTGTCCCACAAAATGGGCATTTCTCAGCACAGCCCTTCACAAAGCTCATCATTTCCTTGTGTGGAGGATTGGGCAGACTTCTTACTTTATAGGTGGGATCCCATTTGTTTGTTTCTTCCATCACTTCTTTTTGTAAAACTTGTATTGCTTCATGCAGATTTGCAATGAGATGGGATGCATGGCCCATTTTGTTAAATATAATATTGCCTAGGTTTTCTTTCTTTAGGACCATTATCTTTTCCATTTCTTTTATTAGCATATGCAGTAGTTCTTTACCTGTGTTTACTTCCTTTCTATCCAGAATTTTCATCAGTTTCTCAAAAAGGTTGCTTATTATCCCCTCTAACAATAAAGAAAATTGTGTTTTGCCGTTCAGCTCACTTCTGCAGAATTCCTCTGCCTGTACTGCCAGCCACTCTTCAGCAAACCAATCGTAGTCTGTGATGTACGCCTTGTAGGCCTCAAAGTCCTCTCCATCATACAGGCTGACCAGGAGGGACAACTGAAAATTAGTGATGCTTCTAAGAACAACTGGTGCCCACGTCTGTCTCATTTGATTTACAATGCGCCTTGAGAGCTGCCTTTGGATCTCGTCTATGAGGGACGGCTTGAGACACAAGTTACAGAACTGCTTTGTCACATTTTTACTCAAATCTCGTTCATAATACATCTCACTAAATGTTTCCCAGTAAGCATCTTTTCTTTTTTGAAGTTTATTCACTATGTTATGTTCTTTCATAAACTTGTTATGCATTTCCTGAAAACGATATACTGCTTTTCCGCAGATGTGCAGCTTGATGTCCACATGAAACTGGCTGTTAACCAATTTATTGCCTTCCCCTAATTTCTCAATTTGCTTGTCTATTTCTTTAATGACACCTGTGCAGTAACTCTGATCATAATCTGTGGTCTTAATAATCAAGTCGTCCAGGTACTTTTTACACTTACTTATCACAGAGTTGGCAATCTTCTGAACCTTCATGACATGAGCATTAGAGCTCCACAATTTATTCACATGATGACCTCCTTTACTGGCTGTTCTCTGGATGTCCTTTCCTTGGAGACCACCGTCAAATCTCATTGAGCCAATTTCTTCATCTGCATGACTTTCTACTATCTCAGTTGTATTTCTGTGTCTAAAAGGCCACCATGAAGGCGTCTTTTCTTTAATATCTGATGCGATTTGCTTAGCCAAATTCCATGAATAAAGGTAAGACTTGGTGTTCAAATGTTTATCTGTGGCAATGAAATGTTCTGTTTGTGAGAGATGAGATTCCCTCAGTTTTTCCTTTATGTCTTTCCTTTTTGATTCATCGGTCATTAGAGCGTTCTCCATGTCAGCTCTGATGTTGACATGATCTTCTGGAATTTTAAAGGACTTTACATTTTTTTCCCACATCTTCTCAAATTCTTCTTTAAGTTGAGTTTCAGTAAGTTTATTTTTCTTCAGTTTACATTTTTGCACCAGCTCATTAACTTTCTGTTCAATCTCTTGTTCGTATTTATGAATTAGCTTTTGAAAGTTAATAAGACTTTGATGAAGTTTGATGAACTCTTTACATTTCCTCAAAGCATTTCCCTTACATTCCAAGCAAAGTGTCTTAATGTTGACCTCAAAATGATGTTTGTAGTTTTCAATTAATTCTCTGTTATTCACATCACTGGTGAAATAGGCCTGAAGTTTCTCAAGTCCTTTCAGTTCCTGTGTCCTTGCTAACTCATCGACCTCACCTTTTAATGCAGGCACTAAATTATCGATCTCTTCACAGTTTTTAATTCTCCGCTCTGCTTCTTCCTTCCACTCTGTGAAGCTTTTCTGAATTTCCCATTTCCAGTCGCTGTACTCAGATGACAGTTTTGAATATGTGACAGCCGCCAGACTGTTCTGAAAACCGAATATGAAATCCTCCGATTTGACCGCATTGCTGAAATCTTCCATCAAGATGATGAAGTCTGAGATCGTTAATGGTATTCGTTTTTTTCTTTCTTGTTTAATGTGCTCCACCAGCTGCTGTTTCAGTTCAAACACTTTCTCACTATACCCACTACTGACAGATGCCATCGGTGGCTGATTGTGCCACAACCCAGGCATGTATTTCATTGTCTTCTTGGTGTCATAATGAATCACATCAGAAAATTTACTGTAAGTTTCTTCTTTGTTTTCCTGTTTTGCTGCCATTTGTGTGAGATTATCAAGTTGTTTCAAAAGCTGTGTGACTCCTGACAAATTGAGGACATTGGCGGAGAGGTCAGAGACATTGTGGTGAATGAAGTAAATGCTTCGCTTAATCCCAACTTCCTTCATCCTTATTAAGGCGTGGACAATGATCTGAAGAATATCCTGTATTTCTGAATTGGATTCTGATGACAGGTTTACTAAGACAATGTCACTTAGTCCAGTTATCAGTGTCGCCAGCTCATTGTCATGTTCATAATTGTTTGTTGCGTTCAATAATTCCTCTGCTCTCAGTCCCTCTGTGTCGATCACCATAATGTAATCACATCCAAGCTCAGCTTTCATATGTTGGTCCACACAGATGAGCTGCATGAAAGCCCCCCGTGTGCACCGTCCAGCACTCACTGCAAACTGCAGGCCAAACAAGGTGTTGAGAAGTGTGGACTTCCCAGTGCTTTGTAAACCGAGAACTGACAAAACAAAAATTCGAGTGTCAGGATGTGTTTTTATCTGGACTTGTTTTAAAACATCTGACACCCATCTTATGGGAATATTGGAGACATCTCCATCGATGAGTTCAACTGGAAATCCAGAAAGCAACATGTCAGCCGCAGCACTTGGTAATTTAGTTAAGTGTTTCTTCAAGTCAGGATCACTACAATAAAACGAGGCCTCATAAATCTGACCGATTTCACGCAGGAAGTGCTCTAATCCCAGGGAGCTCCTGCTCAGCCTGTTAAGTAATTGTTCCTTCTTGCTCGTTTTAAGACTTTGATGCTTCAGATACTTCAGCTGTTCTTGTATCTTTGGTAGGATTGTTAAGGAAATGGAGTCCAGTTTGAACTTCATCCAGTGCAGAAAGAAGAGTCGCTCATCATTGGTGCTCCCCAGGAGAGCTTCAATAAACATCTTAATAGCAGGTGAAAGCTGATTTTCTAACTGCTTCTGACGAAGCTCCTTCTTTTTCTTTTCTAATTCCTTAGCGTATTCCAAAGGTGTTTTATCACCAGTATTTTTGAATCTTTTATATTCCTTCTCAATTCTAGAGAATTCCTGCCAGTGCAGCCCTTGGAAGGGAAATATTTTTCCCTTAAGCTCTACAATCTTATCAGGGTTGAGATCAGAAAGAACTTTGTCAGCTTTTGCTCTTCCAGTCTTGCATGGCGGGTAATCTTCGTCAATGTCAAGGCCCATTTTTCGGCAAGCAGCAGACATTCCTTCTAAGGTTACGTATCTTCTCTCTGCTTTACATATGGCTGACCAAACAGCAGACACAAATTCAACATCATTTTTTTTTCCACGTACTAAAATGTTATCTCTTGTGATATTACACATAGACTTCTGGTGTTTGCGTCTTGTTGTTAGCACTTCTGTTTTGTTACTTTTAATATTTAATAACAAAAAGAAATTTGATTTGGATTTCGAAAGAGTAGTAATCACTTTCTCTTCTTCTTCTCCAACATCATCCAAAAAGACAAAGATCATTGAGGAAACCTCAGAAAGAAAGCCCACCTGTGTGGGTAGCAACTTTGCGTCTCCTCTGAGGTTCATCACCACCATTGGCTCCAATAACCGCCCTTCATTTTCCTTTTGTTTTGGTAAATACCAGCTGAGTTCAACAAGCCCATTGGAAATTTTCCGTGGAATATCTCCACCTTCCATTTGAGAATGAATAAAGAAGCTGTGCTTGTCCTGAGAGCCACTGAGGAGACTGTTCAGGAAGTCCGACTTTGATCGCTGGAGATCTCCTAATCTGATGAATGTGACTGCGAGCATTGGGTGTGTTATGATGTCCTTCTCAATAATGGACATCTCATTCCCTTCTGAAGTCTGATGCCATTTTTTCCTAATAGCACGCAGTGCCCATTGAAGAATGTAGCAACTTCCATTATAATTTGGTAACAAGAAGGGCACAGCAATCTGGCACAATGACATTTTCTGCACCAACTCCTGTTGAACAAAGTGATGAGAACACATAAAAATGGCGACTATGACATCAAGTGGATTTAAGACATGTGTCTCCTCTGTGTCATCAGAATGCCAGTCATCTATGTTTTCTTTATCTTTTAACTGGCCTTTATGTTTTTTAGCACATTGACTTTCTTTACACTTCAGCTTCAATGCACCTGAATGTACCATCATGAGCTGTTGAATGAAATACCACGGAACCTCTTGAAGTTCTGATGGTCTGTTTGATTGTATTGTTTGTGAGCTGATCTTCTTAATGTGTCTCATGCTGAGTTTCTCATTGCAGTATTCTTCTAAGCCAAGTATTTCTAAAATGTCATTCTTGTCTACCGAGTGCCCCTTGTGCTCTGGCTGTTTAGACACATCATGACATACCAGCTCTCCAATTTCACGCAAAGTACTTTTCATTAATTCTGTCCGAGTGACTCGTTGTTTTCTGATTAAGTTTAACTCGTCTTTTAATTCAGCAGGATTTCCAGCGTGTTTCACAATTAGCTGTTCAAGATAAGCACACAGATCAGAGTCCATGTCTTCCCTAAGGGTTTGGATCACTGATTCTGCTCCTTTTTTACTGTTGTTCAAATCTTCTATCTCTTCCAGTGCTATTATGAACACCAATGCTTGTCCTTCTTCTTTGCTCATTCCCCGTAGCTCTTTTATATGGTGTTCTAGTTTGAGGATTTTATCAGTCATTGATTTCCTTTTTCTTTCAGACACATCAGTCTTTAATGGAACTTCACTCTTTAAATTCTCATAGAAGATGGCTGTGATCAGATACTGCAGATGTCCTTCATCTGTCTTTGCCAAAATCTGCTTCAGTCTGATGAGAGCTACAAGAACATTATAGAGGAGCATTTCTGTGATGTGTTCATTTGTGGACGTGATAAATAAGACCTGGTTTTTGATTTTGGAAATCAGTCGATCTTCATCATCATAAGTGGAGACTACTTTTACCTCTTCAGTGGTGACGTACTTTCTTGTAACTGAAAATACCTTCTGTAAACTTGAGGTAGAATTTGAAAAAATGCACTTTTCAACCAAGTTTTGTATTTGCTCAAATAAAGCTACTTTTAAAATAAATGATAAATCTTTTAAATCCAAACATCTGACCAGCCTGATGAGGAATTCCTGAATGGTGTTGTGACAAATAAAATTTTGACACCAGTAGAGATCAATTTCATCAGGCTGATTCATCCATATCTGAAAGTGCACTTTAGTCAATTCAGTGAGAAACTCGACACACTTCTCAGTGAACTGGCTTTCTGACACTTTGCTCCATATTTCTGCATTTTCAATCAGACTTTGCACCAAATCTTCACACATCATTAATTTCTCAAGATCACTGCTAGTATCCTGAACTCCAGTCTGTTTTTCCCAGCATGTTTTTATCATATCTGATACAGCTTCATAATGAAGAAAATCGTTTTTATGGTTTAGACTTATGATCCTCCATACTGGCACATATTGATCAAAAGGTCCTCGGTCAATAACTTTCCATGTGCTGCTGGTAGACTGAAGGCCATTTCCCCAGTCCTCCAAGGCGAGAAAGTGATCTGGGCCTCCAAAGATTTGTAAATTTAATGTGGAGTTTGTTTTAAGTGCTTCATTGTGTACTCGAGTGAGTTGTTCCTGAAATGCTGACATTGCACTTGAGAAGTCAAGTTCATTTATAATTTCTTTTAACAGTTGCCTTCTTGTTTCTCTTAACTGTTCACTAAACTTAGTGCTTTCCGCTTTCACTCCATATATTCCTCCAAATGTGTTGCTTTTACTGACATGAGAGCCGTACTTTCCTAGGAAAACCTTGCACAGCGTATCCTTCTCTTGCTGACATTCTGTGTTTTCCAGTTTTTTCAGGTCAGCTATCACTGATGGATTGAGAAGAAGATCTCTCAAGCTGAATGTGCAGGTCGCTACTGGAGTTAAATATTTCCTCCACTCACATGCATAGGTCTTGTCTAATTCTTCTATTGTTCCATCAGGGACATCATCATCTTTCTTATCTACTCCGAAAGTAGAGTTCTTGTCTAAGATGTCAATGAATTCCTGGTATGCGCTGTATCCTCCATTCTCAAGGAGGACTCTGGCTGATTGCTCTTGTGAACGAGAGTTAAAAGTTGCACTGATTTCCAATGGCTCTATCTTAAGTGGTGACCACTTGCATTTTTTTGGAATTTCTATCATTGATGATCGCTTCTTTATCTGATCCTCTGGGTTAATGGAAAGCAGAATGCCCTGGAGCACCAGTCCATCAGAAGTAATTTCCAGAATATTACTATCGCAAAACAATCCTAAACTCTCCATTGGATGGATGAATTGTTTGTCTGAGCCTTGGGAACACAACAGATTTTCAGAAGGCTATACGTGATGAAGAATTGACAGAAATAACTAAATTGGAAGGATGTTTAGTGTCACAATGCTGATGTTTCCAGATGTTTCCTAGAAGCAATGATCAAAGAGAACAATTAAAACATAGTATTACCCTCCAGATTATAAATTCAGATCTAAATTATTAAAACTCAACTTTTAAAAACTTTCTTTGCATCATATACATTAAACTGTAAAATGACAGTGAAGTATGTATTTCAAATTCTAAAAGTACTTCAAAAGGAACACAAAGGATGCTTTATTGAATATAACATATTTTTGTAGCTTAATAGCTAAGTGTTTTAGCAAAGCAAATGTTAATTAAAAGCTAAAGAGCAATTCAACTGTAAACGGTTGGTGGCATATGTGAACTGATGGTAGGTCATACAGCTAGTAATTGATTTATCCTTTATACTAATTTGGCTTCAAACTGGGAAAAGTCGTAACTCCATGTGGAGGAAGGCCTTTAAGTTTGGGGTTCATGCTGCACAGAAAGGAGGAGAAACAACGAGAAAATTGTCACCTAGACAAGACTACATGTTTTCCATTAAAATAAGCAGATATGAGACCTCTGAGGACTTAACCAAAAGAAACGAAAAAAAAAAAAACCGAAACAACAAAAATACTCCCAGGCTTGACTTCATCATCATCTGTAACCTTACAAAATGTATCCTTCAGATAATCTTTTAGATACATTTCATACAATTTGCTGCCATTAGTTTTACTGTGTTTTATTAATTTGGCTTATTTGCAACATGATGTTTATGTTGCATTGTTTGGTTTTATCAAGGTGTACTGATAAGAGCTCCTGGTGTAGGCCAGTCCATATTCCCATAGAGTTTAGTGGCTGAGAATGGAAGCTTTCAGCAATAGCAGTGCAGTGAATGAGCTCCTGTTTTCTTAAGTGCACAGGTCTTGAGTGAAGTGCAGGGCTGAAAAAAATCATTTGGTCAGCTTATGCTGAGATGAAAGTCTTTTTTCTTTAGGCAGCTGTTCACACCTGGATAAAATCTTACATGTGATGGGTTATAAAGCAACAATACTAAAATACAGAGGAATTCCATGTTAATGCACTCGGTATAGTTAGCAGGAATTTGGGATAATCATGGCTTACAGTTACTCTAAAGAAAAATGAACGAACTGTAAAAAGGAGAAAAAAACATCCACATAGGAAGAGAACATCAGCATTTGAGGCTGCCTATTAAACCGGCAGACGGCGCTTGGTGGCTGCTGCTTTCTCTAAATTTTCTAATATTTTCTATGTGCTCAACAGAGTCTTACCCCCAAAACATACTACAGATGGTACAGAGCTTTAAAATGGATGAAAAGAAAGACAAAGTGAAGACAGCAGCTGGTCAAATTCGATGGACGCTTACACATAGCTATCAGTAAATTAGAGGAAGAAATATAAAATGTGAAAAGTACGTAGAAATTCTAAAAATGAACATTTTATTTAGGCAGTTCAGTAATTTGCTGTTTGGCAGGATACATGCAGATGATAATGGAAATACCATAAAAAAAGTGCTCACTAGCAAAATACAAACCTTGATTGCTGTGGAAATGAGAAAAATAAGAAAGAAATATATGAGCTGATCAGTGGGAGAGGGAAGAGAAAGAAATAAGAGAAGGGGATAAACAAGGTAAAGATGCACATCGTAGCTACCTCTGGTCTCAAAAGCAAGAAAAATGTTAGGCTAGTGATAGGGGGAAAGGAAAAGTGGCAGATGAGACAAGATGGCACCGCACTGATGTAGTGTACTTTAAATAAGGCAAAGTGCTAGACGTGAACAGAACAAACAGTACCTGATGACCGCGGTGGACACTTGCACTGGATTCATGAATGGTTTCTTTAAGTAGAGTCACCATAATGTAGCATAGTATATTCATTCCCTTTCTAAACGTGGTACAAGTTTGTGGCACCTTAGAGTAAATTCAAGCAGATCAAAGCTCTCATTTTATTGAACTGAAAACTCAGTATTTCAGACCCACAAAATACTGTGCCTGCAGTCCTAACAGCACTGATAGAAATTCAAAAGATTTCTTGTCTCAGAATTAATTTGAATAAAAGTGTGCTCTTCCCAGTGAATTCTCCAGCACACAATATTAGATTGGACATCTTCCCTTTTATCATTTCAGATCAGTTTAAAAACCTAGGGGTAAACATCACAAGGGAATATAAAGCTCTTTATCAAAAGCATTTTGCCATCTGTGTGGAAAAAAAAATAAGCAAGACTTGCATAGATGGTCAACCCTTCATCTCAGTTTAGTAGGGGGAATTAACATTGTTAAGATGAATATCCTTCTTAAGCTTCAATTTTGTTTTCAAAATATTCCAATATACATCAATAAATCATTTTTTAAGAAATTAGATTCAACCATAACCTCATTTATTTGGAATTCAAAACATCCACATATCCAAAGGGCGACCCTACAAAGACCTAAGGCAGAAGGTGGCATGGCTCAACCTAACTTTCAGTTTTATTACTGGGTAGCAAAAATACAAACTATAAAAACCTGGACATGGACACAAATAGATGAACATACACAGGCCTGGTCCATAATTGAAATAAAATCCTGCAGTACTTTTTTATATCCCTTGCTTTGTACCCCAATAAATAC
Organism: Polypterus bichir lapradei; assembly: GCA_026402145.1. Taxonomy (NCBI): domain Eukaryota; kingdom Metazoa; phylum Chordata; class Cladistia; order Polypteriformes; family Polypteridae; genus Polypterus; species Polypterus bichir. The sequence continues at coordinate 23,618,454 of JANRMT010049829.1, read as the reverse complement.
AAGTTATCACCAAAATACTAACAACCCAATTGTACTTTACTTACTCAGAATATGGAACCAATGTAGGAAGCATTTTAAGATAAAGAAGCTTTTATCTGTGGCACCTCTGCACAAGATCCACCTTTTTCCACCCTCTCAAACATATGCAGTTTTTTGTGTCTGGAAAACATTCATGATTAAATCACTCACTTGCATCCTACGAACAATTACAATCCAAATTTAACTTTCCAGCCACACGTTCCTTTCACTACCTTCAAATTAGAAACTTTGTTAAACAGAACCTGCCCGATTTTCCTCACCTCCCACCTCCCTCTATGCTGGAAAAAATATTGCTCAGTCTCAAGGATTCAGACAGCATTTCTACAATATATAAAACTTATTTTACAGTCCCTCCCTTTCAAAGATCCCAGAGTACAGTGAGAAAAGGATCTCTCACTCAACAACTGAGAAAAAGAGTGGAAGGCAGAAATGCAGAGAATTCATTCAAGCTCCATATGCGTAAATCATTCAATTATTCAATTTAAAAGTATATATCGAGCACATCTGTCTTGTTTAAAACTGTCCAAAATGTTTCCAGGGCAAGATCCAACCTGCGAATGTTGCAATCGAGCTCCAGCCTCACTGGGTCACATGTTCTGGGCCTGCGCCAAATTAACATCATTCAGGACCAAAATCTTTAAATGCCGTTCAGACAGCCTGGGGGTCCCAATCCCTCCTAATCCATTAACTGCTGTGTTTCGTGGGCTCACAGAGGGGCTGAAAGTGGAGAAGGACAAACAAACTGTGATTGCCTTCACTATACTTTTGGCACGAAGAATCCTAACTCTCCTCTTTTAAGTCTGTGGGTAACTGATGTTATATATTATCTAAAATTGAGAAAAATTAAATTCTCACTTAGAGGGTCTGTGCAAATCTTTTTCAAATCTTGTCAGGATCTAATCAATAACATTTTAAAATAAGCATTTAAATTGAGGAAGTGGATTCTCTCCCTTCTTTTTTATTCTATTTATTTTTATTCATTTATTTCTTTACATATTTGTTCTATTATTAAAGTTTTACTCTGCTGGCCTAGTTCTTTTTCTCATGGATGGGGGTTTAAACCTAGTTTTGTTTATCTTGATTTGCTTGTATGAAATGTTATTTGATTTTAATACAAAAAAAAAAAAAAATAGTAGTGCCTGATGGCAGTTTGCATGAATGCCTCTTTTTATAAATTAACTAATTTCAATGAAGAGTGACACTAGTTGCCACTATTGCCTAATCCTAAACAAACTTAAAGTAAAAATGAATGCTTTTCAGACAATATCTAATAGCATGGATCAGCAGCCCAGGCAGAGCGCCTAAGAAAAATCAGGTCCATAAGTATTTGGACAGTGATACAATTTTCATCGTTTTGGCTCTGTATGCCACTACAATCAATGAAATGAAGCAATCAAGATGTGACTGAAGTGTAGACTTACAGTTTTAATTCAAGGGGCTTAACAAAAATATTTTATGAGCCATTTAAAAAAGACAACCATTTTTATACATTATTAGGGACTTTAAAGTATTTGGACATTTGACTGAGAAGCTGCTCCATAGCCAGGTGTGAGAAGGTCTTTCATTATTTCATGAGCAAAATGCATTGCTTAAAGTCATGGATTATATCAGAACATGCAAACACTCCATACTGAAATACACCAGCACAGAGTGTACTTTGTTAATTATAACGTGGTTACCATACAGGGCATAAGAAAGAATAGCTCAGCATAGATACACTGTAGATGGTTCTCATGCAGATTGTTTAATTTCAGAGAGAGCATCTCAGTAGCATACAGTTCTTTCAGCCGGTCACCTCAGTGCTCATTTCACACCCATTACCATGCACTATGGTACCAGAAGTGACCCTCTGAGCAATGGTGTGAAGTATGTGGTGGCCAGTCTGAGCTCAGCCCTCCCTTAATGAGACATGAGCTCCATGAAAAGATTATTTTTGGGAGGCTTCTATTATAATTAAATCAATCAATTTCAATATATGAATTTCAAGTTCCAGTTTATTGTCATATATTTTTAAAACTTCATTGTAACTTTTGGTTTTCAAATAAAGACGATGGGGATAATCAAAACTAAACCAATGCCTCCATAAAATTTTATTTTTTATGACTCTACCCAAAAATTGTGATACATTTATACTTCTTAGGTTTTATTAAAAGTCCTAGTAAACTTTATAGACAGTTGCAGATTTTGTTTCAGTTTATTCAACATATTTTGCCATTGTCTCAACTACAGTATCTAACTGACTGTGCATTTGACTTGAATTCATTTAGCTTTAGTACTGTCTTTTGTCATTAAGCCCGATCAAAAAATGACACCATTTTATGGTTCACTAAAAGCACAAAGTCACCCATCAGATTCATTTTTATTTTTTTTCTCTGAGTCTTTCAGAAAGAAAGCATAGAGTTTGGCCTGATAATCTTAGCTTTGCAAAACAATCCAAACATAGCAGCCGGTTTGGTATTACTAACTTCACACCCACAAATGCTGTTTTAGTGCTTGTATTGGGGACAACAAGGGAATTTCTTTCAATTTATTAAATAAGACTCATGATATTTAACTTATGTGTTTCATTTTAGAAATATTTAGATAAGATTTAGCTTTTATGTGAATAAACTGTGTATTATAGAGCTGATAAGGGAAAACTAGCATTACTTGTGATTGTGTAAATTTAAACAGGAGTTTAGCAAAAAGGTTTGGAAAAAACCTGAGTTGTGACAAGTTATGACATTATGATGTCAGGAGATGAGGTGATATACTGGAGAAGCAGATTTCCTGCATGATGCAGAAAGGATGGGCCGGCAAGAGATGCCAAGCTCTTACAGGACATTGTGGGCTAAGGCCGAGACCACTTTAGAAGAGGAAGGAAAGGGGGCTGTTGGATCGTTTTTTCTTTTGAGCCATTAGCTAAACAAATTGATGGGAATAACAGTGCATTTGAACAGAGTGTTGAATTCTCTGACATGTTAATGGAAATTGATAATTCTGGGAAAAAATATTCAAGTATAAAGCAAAACAAATGTTATTATCTATTAGAACGCATTAGTTTAAACTCAGATAAACTAACCAATGTGTATATGTTTGTAAGAAGATGTGCATTAGGGGCTTTTTCGAACTTTGTTAACTTGTATCTCATAATTAGGTTTAAAAACTTCACCAACAAGAAGCAAGACCAAAAGAAATTTCCCTGTCGTCCATTTTTTGGCTGACATTACTTACTTAAATAAGCCATCGACCCACAGTATCAGACAAGACAAATATATGATTATAATTAGAATAGAAATTAGAATAGAATAATTGACACAGATGTCAAACAGCTTTTGAGAGAGAGGCAGATGACATATGGCTTTAAGATAGAGAGATAGTAAGCAGATTTTAATATAAGACATGTGAAGCAGAGTATTTGGCATGAGACAGGGAGAGAGTGAAGGCAGTTTTGAAGATGGGCTGAAATATCAAGCTGTTGGAAGATGAAAGCACAATGTCACCTATAAATTGAACAGAGAGGAGGAGAGAGGAACCCTTTTAAAGAACCCTTTAATAGGATTATGAAGATTGGATTCTTTCATTTACACAGACATCTTTCCATCCTGGTTATGCTGAAGCAAGACTTACGTTTGTAGACAGTGATATGAATCATTCTGGTTGTTATGTTTCCTTCTACTTTTGACTTCTAGTATTTGATACCCGGTTTCTCTGCAAATAAACAGTAATGATTACATTAAAGTTTGAATATTATCTCCATAAAATTGCCCTGTTTATTGATATCATCTGCCCCAAGTAATGACTGTAATAATTGTGAGTTGTGCTTCTTATTTGTGCAGTTCTTTTAGAGACAGTGCTCGGGGTGCTGAGGAATATGGGCATCTTGGCATCTCTGTTACATTATTTATGAAACAGTTCAAAAGTAACTACCTGGGAGTGCGCATCCTGGCAGGATTGCAGCTATTAAAGCAGCTCTTGGCCTCTGCTAAGGTAGCTTAATGTGTAGACCTTTCAAGGGTAACAATTCAGGTGCTGAAGGATATAGACGTTCTAGCAGTCTGGGCCCTGCTAAGGTGTTGAAGCTGAGGTAGCCAGCCTCGGACATTGTTAATGTGTTGCAGACCTCTGTGAAGGTAACATATCATCAACTGAAGCTGCAGTAGCCAGCGCTGGCCATTGTTGTCAGAGATGAAAATGAAAGATTAGTGACTTGTAAAGAATTTTTAAATAATCAACTTATAAAAGGTACGATCGCTACATTTGATCACCCGTAAGGGAAGTGGACGATGTTCAAAAGATATGCTAGCATTAAAATATTTGGTCATAGACCCCTCTTCACCCTTCCCGCTCTCACCAATATTTAAAATAAAAAAAACTGCAATTGATAATATCTGAAGGCATATTGTGATCAAGAAAGCAGTATTTACATGTGCAGCTAAGAAGCTGACAGGGAGCATTTCCTAAGGCTGCCCCTCCCCCAACCAAACACCTTATCCTTTCCCTCCCTGATACGATATACAAACACCAAGAGATACAAATACTCAAAATAGTACAAAAAAAGGAGGGAATGATTAAATACAGTTAGTATGAATATCCTATCTTAACATTTAAAGATGAAAGAAAACAGTCAGCAGATGTATATGGCGGATTTCACATTGTTGCGTGGAATAGAGAGCGAGTCCGACTCACCAATAGAATCAACCAGCCCTGAAAATGGAAGGTGCTGGAGTGTTGGGTCCATACTGTTGGCTGGGTGCTAAGCAGGAACGAGTTGGAGGGAGAAAGGAAGCAACAAAGCAAACAGCTTGGGTATCTAAGCCAAGGAAAACGGCAGAGGCGACCTTCAGTTTGGGATGTCTACCCAGAAAAAAGAAATGGCAGGGTGAATACCCAAGAAGATGTGGGTTTTTTTCGGTATACGGCCTAATGATTCTCTGGTTGATCCCGTTTGTGAGTCAGACTCACTCTCTATTCCTCGGGATAGTACCACACAATGTACACTTTGTATCACAATATGCCTTACTTAACAAGTAAGGACAAGTTTCAGTTGCAAAGAGACTGGACTGGCCAAATCTTTCACTCCAGCTGTACAAAGAAAACTAGAGGTGTGAATCTTAATACATAAAATAATCTCATTAGGCATTTCCAGCATTAACTTGTCTACTAATATTAAAAGATGCTTAGAGGTTAGAGCACCTTCTTTGAACACAAGTTCACAAGAAAACAGCACTCCATATTATTAGAACTAATGGCGTGCCTGCTAAGTATATCTACTGATTGTAGTAAGGAACAGGCTGATACTTTAATTTATTTATGCATATATTTGCAATGAAAAAAGCGATAAAAGGAGCACAACTCGAGGCTGTTCTGGATCCAAATTTTCGACTGCTCTCGAAAAAAGGGTGTTCATTTAAGCGAGGAGTAGGTTAATGCAGAAATAATTATTCTATGGAAAATACGGAAGAAATAAATCTATAAGGACTGCATTAGAATATCATGCAAAAAAATCTGACATTGCAGTGAGGAAACAGGGACACTTTCTCCTGAATTAACGTTAGCTTACTTAAAGAAACCAAACTTTCTTTCAGATCTGCCCTAGACTTGCCCAGGTTTTTCTTTTTTATTGTAATCCATTCTCCACCCTGCATATTACACTCTCACAATGTTTTGAAGTGAGGTCCCCAAAACATTACAGCATAATTCACAACTTCAGTACCTTATGTGTGAAAAGTAATGCTCAGTCTTTTACAAATCTTCTTCTTTCTTGCTTCCCTGTTTTCAGTCTTCAGTGCAATTTCATACAAGATGAACAAGAAAAGCGATTCCTTCAGAGACAAATCCTTCTTGAAGTTCAGAAGAACTGCTGCCGTTATATAATGTAGGGGAGTTAAGGCGTTAACCTGTAACAAGCGGAAAGCATTCACATTACCGTCTGACAATTAGCGAGAGATCAGGTTTCAAAAACATTTCCTTGTATCAGGCAGATGTGCCTCCTCATTTTTTGTCCCCACACAAATGCTTAAAAGTGAAAGGGCATAGAATGGCGAGAAGATGATTAACATGAAGGAATAGACTCTGTAGGAAGCTGTTCTAACAAACTCACAGGGATACAAGGAGCATGGACTGAACCAGATATGATAAGATCATGAGTAGCTCCTCATCATTGTTGTGTTCCAGGTTTGTACAGGTGGTCCAAACAAAGCTGCATCGACATCTTAAATTCATAGGTTATGTTTTCTAAAAATTGTTTTTATTTATGTATCACACTTCCATTGTGCTGGGTTCAAATCATATCTAGGTTACTGTCTGCCATTGACAAAAAACCAACCTCTGTAGAATCCAAATGTAAAGTGCTTTGTGGTAAATAACCTGTGTTGGAAGACAGATA
>JANRMT010049829.1:23542933-23576044 GCA_026402145.1 Polypterus bichir lapradei | reverse complement strand
CTATCTATCTATCTATCTATCTATCTATCTATCTATCTATCTATCTATCTACACAGACCCTTACCACAAAAGTGCTGTATGAATGACATATACACAGCCCGCCACTTCCCTAGCACTTTAACCACATAAGTGCTGTATGAATGATGTGCCACTCCTGAGCACTTAAAGAGGCTTACTTATCTTTGGCACAGACAATGTATGATGTCTTAAATACATCTCAGAGTTAAATATTACGTTGGACTCCAAGAATATATTCAAACATGCAAAGGCTCATCATCCTTGGCTATAGGCCATTTATCATCTAATGATGTCTTACTTACTTTACATACTGTTCACTATTGGACAGAGCTCTTTGTCATCAGCTGATAAACCTCGCAGTTCGGATCCTATGGCACTTGCTTACTGCTCCAGGTGCTCTAAATATTTACCTTATCACATCAATCACTCTAGATATGAAGACAAAGTAGAGAAAATTAAAAGAACAATAATACCAGTAGAGAAAAGCATACAAGAAAATATAGATATCAATGTCTATATACAGTATATATTACTTTAGAAAAAGCTTACGAAAAGTGTCAAACATGAAAGTCCTTGGGCTGCTTTTGATCTAGCATTCAGTGCTGTTCATGAGAAGCTTCTGCTGAAGATCAGATGAAAACAGTTGCACGTCTCTCACTCTCTCCCTCCCCGTTGCTGTTTCTTCTACCGAACCAGCCATATTTATCTTAAAATTCTACGTGGCTTTTCGGGACATGTGATATTATTAACAATTGATTGGCTGGCTGTCAGTATGGTGGATGTCTTTGCTCAAATTTCTTGATCTATTTAAGCAAGTTAATTTCCCTTCTTTTCCCAAGCTGTAAAACAATTTGGCAAATCCTAGTCCCACGCCGTCCATCTGTTAGCTGCTTTGTTCTCACAGATACTTTAGAGATGATACAATTCAGGAAAAGAAAATGCTTTGATGTCCTAGCACAGTTCAGGAAAGGATCATGTTTTCATGTAAAACTATCTATTCAACTGTCCTGTATTTAAGTTCATCTTGTTTGTTTGGGCAAAATAAAAATGAAAATATAGCCATCTAAAACATTGCAGATCTGGCAATGCAGGGCAAGAATAAAATACAACACATCTTATTTTTTTGTATAGTGCTTATCACTGAATGCAGACACAGAGCACAGTGTGTGAATTATTAGATTAAATACAAGTATAGACTATACTAATTACTAAATACAGAATTAGTACATATAAAGACACATATTTGTCAAAACATACATAAAACAAAGTAGAAACCTCTATGAGGCCATAACTCGACAGTGTTTGTGGCAGGTCTGCTTTAATACTGCTACTTCCACTGCTACTTCTACTACTACTACTACTACTAATAGAAATAATAAAAAAACTACTAATACTACTACTGTATGTGCTTAATACATTTACTTTAATAAGTAAATGCAGGGTCATAAATAAGTCGAATATTTAGATATTTTAAGAATAAACATATCATTATATCACCTACACTTAAGAGTTTATCTTAGCTTCATTTTGTCCTTCCAATGACATCAGCTATCAATAAAGCATTAATTAAATCAGTAATGTTAGTCAACCAAAACATTAATGAACGACTGACGTTAATCTGAGCAGATGGTTCTTTTTGTGTGTCAAAGATGCTGTAAGTGGCTACTTTTCCATACTTCAGCCAATCACTAAATAAGTAAGAGAGCCAATTTACAGATATGTCCCCAATACAATAAAACTCAGAACATTTCATATGTTGACTAATGTTAGTAGACTTTAACAATGTGTGGTGGTCCTGAGGTCTGTATGGCCATAATAAATAATCCTTGTCATGGATGTTGTCAGATGTGTACTGTAACATCAGATAATATTCGTTAAATACTCAATATCACAGCTGTTACACATAATACTACACCATTGTTTCTCCTGTAAACTGCTAGCTTTATTGTAGTGGCAATTGATGTAACATTAGTTGGCTAACTGGAAGCTCGACAAATTTAGATTTCTAAATGCACCGGCAAGTACCTCACAAGCCGCTTCTTCATGCTTTCATTTTTTTCACTCCTGACTGGTGTTGACTTGATGCCATCTCTCTACTCATTAATGAAAAATGGGTGACCGTCAATGATGTTAATTTGGCAATTCATGACACAGCAATACCCCAATAGAGTCAAGGTGTGGACCTCCAGATCCCTGCTTCATTAAGGAGGTTACTGCTTTAAATTTTATGTCAGTGATGTTACATGATATGCTCAGTTACACTCTGGTTAAGATTTGGGTCGGGAGAGGAGTTATCTGACTCACGTCAAGTAAACCAAGCAACAAGAATGTGCAATCTGTTTGACAGTCCAGTGGAGCTCCTGAAACACAGAGCTGCAGCCCCTGCCCATCGGTCCTTCAAACACGGGCCCCATGCTCAGTGTGTGATGTGATGTACGTAAACCAAGTGCCACATCCAGCTATCGAGAGGAGAAATGAAGGGTGAGTAACAGATTATAAATATTGATGCAGAATGCACAGCTAATCATCAGCTCTAGTCTCAGTATGCAGGACTAAAATCGTGAGTCTTCAGCTGGGATTTAAAAACTGAGACTAAAGGGGCATCTCTTATAGTGGCTGCCAGGCCATTCCACAGCTTTGGAGTCCTGTAACTAAAGGTCTGACATCTCACAGTTATTGTATTCATCCTTGGAATCTTAAGCAGGACGGCATTTTGAGCTCTCAGTGTGCGGTCTGATTGGTAAATAATGATAAGTTCAGATAACTAAGCTGAACCTCAGCCGTTTAATGCTTTATATGTTAAAAGAGGAATTTTGAAATCTGCCCTAAACTTACCTGGGAGACAGTGTAAGGACTTAAGAACTGGAGTTATGTGTTCGTATCTTCTTGTTCTTCTAATGATATTTTCAGCAGCATTGACTGAAAGCTACCAAAAAAATGATTTGAATGGCTAGTGAATAACGCACAAGAAATAAGTGTATGAATCTCTAACTGGAATAAGGGTATACATACCATTACTAAAACTTTGTTTCTGTGAATAGCTGGGTTTATTAAAGTAAAGTAAAGTACAGTAAAGTAAAGGTGTTATATATGAGTATAAGTGTGCATTTCAGTTCAGCTATTGATGTCTGATTGTGGGTTGACGCCTAGTGATATGATTGGTAATGCCTTGCACATTTTGTTAGTTGTTGTTGAATAAAGACAAGAAAGAAAAAGGCACGTGCTGTCTGCTCGTCCGTTCTTATCAAAGGAAAAAAGGGCAACAATAGTGTACTACAGTACATTACTAATACATGACAAAAAGCACTCACTGATAATAAGTCAATGTATTTACTCCATTTAAAGTCACTGAAATATTGAGGTTTAACTCAACACCCTGTTGCAACACAGTCCTCCTCCTTACTTCATTGTCTGCCACAGCGTGCAGGTTTTTATCCTGTATTTCTCTATGTTATTCCAAATTTGTCTTTTTGTCATTTTTTGTCATGACTATCAGTCTCCATTGCTGAAACCAACCACTTAGACATGATATCATCATCACCATACTTAGCATTTAGCCCAGAAAATGTTCACTTTCAGACCACCAGACTTTTATCTACAGTACATAAGAGGTATCCTGTGATATTTTAATGGCAGTTTATTTTTCCATTCTGAGCAGGTCTTCGTCCTTTCCACTTTTATATGCAGACCATTGTTGTGAAATGTTTTAATTGTTTGCATTATTGTTAAATGTAATTTATTCCACTCCAAACTCTCTGTGTCAGAAACCTCTCTAAGATGTTTTTTAGAGGACTGTTCACATCTCACAAGTTTGTCATGACTTTTACTTTGTGCAATGGACTGCATTTTGGTTTGAGGAACATTCAATGCCTTTGCAATCTTTGTGCTTCTTTCTTTTCCAGGGCATGTGCTTCTTTACTATCAGATCTGTGATTAAATCTAAATAAGTGTTTGTTCATCTTACGTTTTCATTTGTAAGTGTGCAGCACATTCCATGGCCCAGATATCCTTCTATTCATGGTGTCAATAATGTCTCTTAGTTTGATTAACAGACCCAATACTCTATACAGTATGTATGTAGGCTAATTCTATGTACATTAAACAAATGCACGCTTACTAGCAGCAGTCACTGGCTCATCACTAGTTATTCTCAATCTCTAGCTGTTATTTCTATTTCACTTTGTTCTTAGCTTTGATAAAACACCCAGATGCTAAAGGGATGTTATCACATATAATAATGCATTGTTCCTCCTTTAGACTATCATTACAATATGAAATATATCATTCACTGAAATTTTACAATCTTTGTTTCATTCTTCTTTCCTTTTAATAATTTAACTCTGTGTTTATTTGAAGGATAATTGTATGTTTTCTTTTTTTCTATTTAATCACAGCCTGAAGCAAACACTTTAAAACATCACCATTGACACTGTGGAGAGGATCCACTTAATTCCAGTTTGGTTATTTCGGTGAATTCTTCATCAGATGAAGCCAACAGAAAATCTGTCATGTGTTCTCAATGCTCAGACAGCGAGGCCTTCAATCCATCTGATAGCTCCATACTGCCTATTGATTATAACATTATAGAAATGTGTGCTGATGGATTGGCGCTTCAGAGCATTCTGCTTTCTTGTAATCCCGGTGATCATGTAAAGAAACGATCAGCAATGATTGACGCTCCCAAAAAATGCAAGTGGTCACTACTCAATATAGGAGAGCCAATAGAAATCAGCACAAGTTTTACCTCTCGTTGTCAAGAGCAATCAGCCAGAGTCCTGCTGGAGAACAGAGGATACAGCGCATACCAGGAATTAATTGACATTGTGGACAAGAACACAATTCTAGAAGTAGAAAGACAAGGTGGCCATGTTCATGATAGAAAAATAGAAGAATCACACACACCATACATTTGTGAATGGAAGAAATATTTCACTCCAGTAGCGACCTGCACATTCAGCTGGACTGATCTTCTTCTCAATCCATCAGTGATAGCTGACCTGAAAAAACTGGAAAACACAGAATATCAGCAAGAAAAGGATACGCTGTGCAAGGATTTCCTGGAAAAATACGGCTCTCATGTAAGTACAAGCAACACCTTTGGAGGAATATATGGAGTGAAAGTGGAAAGCACAAAGTTTAGAAAAGAGTTAAGAGGAACAAGAAGGCAGCTGTTAAAGGAGATTGTAAATGAACTTGACTTCTCAACAGATACATCAGCATTTCAGGAACAACTTCAACATCTGAACAATGGAGAACTTGCAGAAAACTCCACATTATCTTTACAAATCTTTGGAGGCCCAGATCAATTTCTTGCCTTGGAGGACTGGAGAAATGGCCTTCAGACTACCAGCAGCACATGGAAAGTTATTGACCGAGGACCTTTTGATCAATATGTGCCAGTGTGGAGGATCATAAGTTTGAACCATAAAAACGATTTTCTTCATTATGAAGCTGTATCAGATATGATAAAAAGATATTGGGAAAAACAGACTGGAGTGCAGGATACTAGCAAAGACCTTGAGAGATTTATAATGTGTGAAGATTTGACACACAGTCTTATTGAAAATACAGAAATATGGAACAGACTTCCAGAAAGCCAATTTACTGAGAAGTGTGACGAGTTTGTCACTGAATTCACTAAAGTCCACTTTCAGATATGGATGAATCAGCCTGATGAAACTGATCTCCACTGGCATCAAAATGTTATTTGTCACAACACCATTCAGGAATTCTTCTTGAGGCTGGTGTGCTGTTTGGATTTAAAAGATTTACCCTCTTTACTGAAAGTATTTTTATTTGAGCAAATACAAAACTTGCTTGAAAACTACATTTTTTCAAATCTTACTTCCTTTTCAAGTCTAAACACAATATTATCAGTTATAAAAAGGTATGTCACTATTGAAGAAGGAAAAGAGGTCTCCACTTATGATAATGAAGATCAACTGATTTCCCAAATCAAAAAGCAGGTCTTGTTCATCACTCCCACAAATGAACTCTTCACAGAAATGCTCCTCTATAATGTTTTTGTAGCTCTCATCAGACTGAAGCAGATTTTGGCCAAGACAGATGAAGGACATCTGCAGTATCTGATCACAGCCATCTTCTATGAGAATTTACAGAGTGGAGTTTCATTAAAGTCTGATGTGTCTGAAAGAAAATGGAAATCAATGACTGATAAAATCCTCAAACTAGAACAACATATAAAAGAGCTACGGGGAATAAGCAAAGAAGAAGGACAAGCATCGGTGTTCATAATAGCACTGGAAGAGATAGAAGATTTGAACAACAGTAAAAAGGGAGCAGAATCAGTGATCCAAACCCTTAAAGGAGACATGGGCTCTGATCTGTGTGCTTCTCTTGAACAGCTCATTGAGAAACACGCTGGAAATCCTGCGGAAATAAAAGACGAGTTAAACTTAATCAGAAAACAACCTGTCACTCAGACAGAATTAATGAGAAGTACTTTGTGTGAAATCGGAGAGTTGGTATGTCATGATGTGTCTAAACAGCCAGAGCACAAGGGGCACTCGGTACACAAGAATGATGTTTTAGAAAGACTTGGCTTAGAAGACTACTGCAATGAGAAACTCAGCGTGAGACAAATTAAGAAGATCAGCTCACAAACAATACAATCAAACAAACCATCAAAACTTCAAGAGGTCCCGTGGTATTTCATTCAACAGCTCATGATGGTACATTCAGGTGCATTGAAGCTGAAGTGTAAAGAAAGTCAACATGCAAAAAAACATAAAGGACAGTTAAAAAATAAAGAAAAAGTAGATGAATGGCTGCTTTCTGATGACACAGAGGACGCACTTGTCTTAAATCCACTTGACATCATAGTCGCCACTTTTATCTGTTCTGATCACTTTTTTCAACAGGAGTTGGTGCAGAGAATGTCAATGTGCCAGATTGCTGTGCCCTTCTTGTTACCAAATTATAATGGCAGTTGCTATATTCTTCAATGGGCACTGCGTACTATTAGGAAAAAATGGCATCAAAAATCAGAAGGAAATAAAAGTTCTGTTATTGAGAAGGACATCGTAACACACCCAATGCTCGCAGTTACATTCATTAGATTGGGGGATCTCCAGCGTTCAAAGTCGGCCTTCCTCAACAGTCTCCTCAGTGGCTCTCAGGACCATCACAATTTCTTTATTCATTCTGAAATGGAAGGTGGAGATGTTCCACGGAAAATTTCCAATGGTCTTATTGAGCTCAGCTGGTATTTACCACAAGAAAAGGAAAATGAAGGGCGGTTATTGGAGCCAATGGTGGTGATGAACCTCAGAGGAGACGCAAAGTCGCTGTCCACACAGGTGGGCTTTCTTTCTGAGGTTTCCTCAATGATCTTTGTTTTTCTGGATGATGTTGGAGAAGAAGAAGAGAAAGTGATTGCTACTCTTTCAAAATCCAAATCAAATTTATTTTTGTTATTGAATATTAAAACTAACAAAACAGAAGCAGTTACAGAAAGACTGAAACATTTAAAGTCGATGTGTGAGATCACAAGAGATAACGTGTTAGTACGTGGAAAGAAAAACAATGAGGAGTTTGTTTCTGCTGTTTGGTCAGCCATATGTGAAGCAGAGAGAAGATACGTAACCTTAGAAGGAATGTCTGCTGCTTGCCAGAAAATGGGCTTTGACATTAACGAAGATTACCCGCCATGCAAGACTGGAAGAGCAAATGCTGACAAAGTTCTTTCTGATCTCAACCCTGATAAGATTGTAGAGCTTATATTTCCTTTCCAAGGGCTGTACTGGTATGAATTCTCTAGAACTGACAAGGAATATCAAAGATTAAAAGATACTGGCAAAAAAACACCTTTGGAATACGCTAAGGAGTTAGAACAGAAAAAGAAGGAGCTTCGTCAGAAACAGTTAGAAAATGAGCTTTCACCTGCTATTAAGATGTTTATTGAAGCTCTCCTGGGGAGCACCAACGACGAGCGACTCTTCTTTCTGCACTGGATGAAGTTCAAACTGGACTCCATTTCCTTAGCAATCCTATCTGAGTTACACGAAAAGCTGGAGACTCAAATTAGAGGAACAAATGAAAAAGAACAATTACTTAACAGGCTGAGCAGGAGCTCCCTGGGATTAGAGCACTTCCTGCGTGAAATCGGTCAGATTTATGAGGCCTCATTTTATTGTAGTGATCCTGACTTGAAGAAACACTTAACTAAATTACCAAGTGCTGCGGCTGACATGTTGCTTTCTGGATTTCCAGTTGAACTCATCGATGGAGACGTCTCCAGTATTCCCATAAGATGGGTGTCAGATGTTTTAAAACAAGTCCAAATAAAAACACATCCTGACACTCGAATTTTTGTCTTGTCAGTTCTCGGTTTACAAAGCACTGGTAAGTCCACACTTCTCAACACCTTGTTTGGCCTGCAGTTTGCAGTGAGTGCTGGACGGTGCACACGGGGGGCTTTCATGCAACTCATCTGTGTAGACCAACATATGAAAGCTGAGCTTGGATGTGATTACGTTATGGTGATCGACACAGAGGGGCTGAGAGCAGAGGAATTATTGAACGTAACAAACAATTATGAACATGACAATGAGCTGGCGACACTGATAACTGGACTAAGTGACATTGTCTTAGTAAACATGTCATCAGAATCCAATTCAGAAATGCAGGATATTCTTCAGATCATTGTCCACGCCTTAATAAGGATGAAGGAAGTTGGGATTAAACGAAGCATTTACTTCATTCACCACAATGTCTCTGACCTCTCCGCCAATGTCCTCAATGTTGTCAAACAACTTGATAATCTCACACAAATGGCAGCAAAACAGGAAAACAAAGAAGAAACTTACACAAAATTTTCTGATGTGATTCATTACGATATCAAGAAGACAATGAAATACATGCCAGGGTTGTGGCACAGTCTGCCGCCGATGGCATCTGTCAGTAGAGGGTACAGTGAGAAAGTGTTTGAACTGAAACAGCAGCTGGTGGAGCACATTAAACAAGAAAGAAAGAAACGATTGCCATTAACGATCTCAGACTTCATCATCTTAATGGAAGACTTCAGCAATGCGGTCAAATCAGAGGATTTCATATTCAGTTTTCAGAACAGTCTGGCGGCTGTCGCATATTCAAAACTTTCATCTGAGTACAGCGACTGGAAATGGGAAATTCAGAAAAGCTTCACAGAGTGGAAGGAAAAGGCAGAGCGGAGAATTAAAAACTCTGAAAAGATCAAAAATTTAGTGTCTGAATTGAAAAGTGAGGCCAATGAGTTAGCAAGGAAGCAGGAACGGGAAGGACTTGAGAAACTTCAGGCCTATTTCACCAGTGATGTTAATAACAGAGAATTAATTGAAGACTACAAACATCATTTTGAGGTTAACATCAAGACACTTTGCTTGGAATGTAAAGAAAATACTGTGAGCAAGTGTGAGGAGTTCATCAAACATCTTCAAAGTCTTATTGATTTTCAAAACCTAATTCATAAATACGGAGAAGAGATTGAGCAGAAAGTTAATGAGCTGGTGCAAAAATGTAAACTGGAGAAAAGTGAAATTACTGAAACTCAACTTAAAGAAGAATTTGAGAAGATGTGGGAAAAAAATCTGAAGTCCTTCAAAATTCCAGAAGATCATGTCAACATCAGAGCTGACATGGAGAACGCTCTAATGGCCGATGAATTAAAAAGGAAAGACATAAAGGAAAAACTAAAGAAATCTCATCTTTCACAAACAGAACATTTCATTGCTACTGGTAAACATGTGAACACCAAGTCTTATCTTTATTATTCATGGGATTTGGCTAAGCAGATTGCGTCAGGTATTAAAGAAAAGGCGTATTCATGGTTGCCTTTTAGTTATAAAAATACAACTGAGATGGTAGCTAGTAATGCAGATAAAGAAATTGGCTCAATGAAGTTTAAAGGTGGTCTCCAAGAAAAGGACATCCAAAGAACAGCAAGTAAAAGAGGTCATAGTGTGAATAAATTGTGGAGCTCTAATGCTAATGTCATGAAGGTTCAGAATATTGCAGACTCTCTAATAAGTAAGTGTAACAACTACCTGGACGACTTGATTAATAAGACTGCAGATTACGATCAGAGTTACTGCACAGGTGTCATTAAAGAAATAGACAAGCAAACTGAGAAATTAGGGGAAGGTCATAAATTGGTTAACAGCCAGTTTCAGCTGGACATCAAGCTGCACATCTGTGGAATAGCAGTGTATCGTTTTCAGGAAATGCATGACAAGTTTATGAGAGAACATAACATACTGGATAAACTTCAAGAAAGAAAAGATGCTTACTGGGAAACATTTAGTGTGATGTATTATGAACGAGATCTGAGTAAAAAAGTGACAAATCAGTTCTGCAACTTGTGTCTCAAGCCGTCCCTCATAGACGAGATCCAAAGGCAGCTCTTAAGACGCATTGTAAATCAAATGAGACAGACGTGGGCGCCTGTTTTTCTTAGAAATATCACCAATTTTCAGTTGTCCCTCCTGGTCAGCCTGTATGATGGAGACGACTTTGAGGCCTACAAGGCGTACATCACGGACTACGATTAGTTTGCTGAAGAGTGGCTGGCGGCGCAGGCAGAGGAATTCTGCAGAAGTGAACTGAATGGCAAAACACAATTTTCTTTATTGTTAGAGGATATAATAAGCAGCCTTTTTGAGGACCTGATGAAAATCCTGGCTAGAAAGGAAGTAAACACAGGTAAAGAACTACTGCATATGCTAATGAAAGAAATGGAACAGATAATGGTCCTAAAGAAAGAAAACCTAGGTAATATTATGATTAAGAACATGAGCGATGCATCACATCTCATTTCAAATCTCCTTGAAGCAATACAAGCTTTACAAAAAGAAGTGATGGAAGAAACAAACAAATGGGATCCCAGCTCAAAAGTAAGAAGTCCGCCCAATCCTCCACACAAGGAATTGATGAGCTTTGTGAAAGGCTGTGAGGAGAAATGCCTATTTTGTGGGACACCATGTGAGCTGGAAGGGAATGATCACCAACATTATTCAAGATACCATCGAGTACTGGCCATTGAAAACAAGGCACAACATCATCAGCTGTCAAGCAGAACCATATTTCAAAAATTTTACTTTACCTTTTGGAGAAAAGCACATCAGAAGACAGTCAACTGCATATCTCACAATGACCACATGAAAGGATATGAAGTGCACAGCCAACTGAATAATAATTGGGGTCAACTTTTCAAAGGCTACACTTCCGTTTATTGGCAATTTGTTTACAAAAAATATTATAAAGAGTTTGCACGATGGCACGAGCATGAGCCACTCAGGATAAGAGTTAATATAACATGGGATGAAGTGAAAACCCACCTGGAAAAAGTCTATCAAGTACACCTTGATGATCTGAAGAATCCCGAATCAAAAAAAACAATCTCAAGAGTGATAAGCAAATGGAAAGAAATGAAGGTAACTCCCAAAAAAAGACAAGAGCTGCAGTTTGAAAATGTGAGGGAATTTAATCTGCCTAATGTGTCCTACCGCAGTCTCCAGACTCCAGATGATTAACAGCTTCTCATCATATTACACAGAAGAAATCACTGAATGGACACACACTGGTGGCTTTGTCCTCTCAGATATTTTTCCTGTTCTTGTAACTTCAATAAATCAGTGTCTCACTGTCACACATGTCTATTTGATGCCATTCGTTTCAAGACATGCAAAACATGGATTATATACAAACTGTTATTTATAACCACGGTCATTTATGCCAATATAAGTAAGAAAAGTAAACTCCTGTGACAATGCCGTGTTTTGACTAAGCGTATTGTTGGGAGGAATGCTCGAGAGGACCATATATATTAACAGGCAGTCCCTGTGCTTTCTGATTGCCCCTTAACTCCTAACTATATCCTCCAATTCTGTGTAATTATTTCAGAAAGATACCACAAATCAAATGTTATTTCCATTACCTTTGTTAATCTTTACTCTTTATGAGTTTCATCTTTTTTTTAAATTCTGTAATCATTTGCTGTTTATATTAAATGGATTTGAGATCACTTGTTATGTTGTTTTTCTTAACTATTTTTTAAACTTGAGAAATAACACAGGTTCAAACAAAAACATGAAAATTATATCCATCAATCCATTAGTGTTTTATTTTAGCATTTTTTACTACAGCATTAGAGGATTCTGGAGTAACTCGATTAGCACTAACTATGAGGTAGGACTGAATCTCATCACGTGCTGTATGATCAGTGTTCCCTAAATTGCATGTCTTTAGGTTGAAACAGAGTTGTTGAAGAAACTCCATAAAAATCTTCTTATCAGTATATTATCAGATTTGTCTAAATTTTACAACATCAAACAACACTTCCTCAAATCTGATATCAGACGTAGCCTTTTGATTTTTAACTAAACTTAGTGCACAGTAACTGTTGACAGTCACTCCAATATTTACACTTTTCCAGTGGAAGTTAAAGTTATAAAGAATCATTCAAAACATTTCTAAAAGTTGAATAAGCCATACTATAGCTTGGGCAAAGGAGCTGTCTGAAATCAATGCACCTGTTCTTATTCTTAGTTGTCTTATAGACCGTCAAGGCTAATGGTGGGATTCTCCCTGTCTTGACCAGGGTACCACACTTTGGATATCCATTGCAGTTCATTCCCACATATCATCCAACTCTCTTGCTTTTTGTATTCCTCTTTTTCTTGTCCCTTCAACTCTTCCAACCATTACTCTCTTTATCAATTTGCCAACCTTCACCAAACATTAACAGTTCCTCACTTTGATCTTGGCCTCTACTGCTAGCCTCCTGTTAAACACCATCCTAATCTCCTTACTGTTAACCATGTCCTTCCAAGTTATTTCTGTTATTTTTTATAACACTTCATTTCAAACACATTCAACTTAACAATATCGACTTTCTTCAGAATCC
This sequence comes from Polypterus bichir lapradei, assembly GCA_026402145.1. Lineage (NCBI taxonomy): Eukaryota > Metazoa > Chordata > Cladistia > Polypteriformes > Polypteridae > Polypterus > Polypterus bichir. Next base: position 23,563,125 of record JANRMT010049829.1, on the reverse strand, counting down.
AAGACTTGCATTCATATACTATATCATCGCAGACATCTTTGTGACGATGCAGGTCCTGCAGGTCCAACAGTAAGCCTGCTCTCGCTCTCTCACTCCCACACCAGCTCTCTGCCCCTCCTGCCTTCTTCTTCTTTCCATTAACCTCCACTCTCTTCCTTTCTTTTTCTCCCCACCACACTCACGCTTCTCCTATTTACAATACAATACAATACAGTTTATTTTTGTATAGCCCAAAATCACACAGGAAGTGCCACAATGGGCTTTAACAGGCCCTGCCTCTTGACAGCCCCCCAGCCTTGACTTTCTAAGAAGACAAGGAAAAACTCCCAAAAAAAACCTTGTAGGGAAAAATGGAAGAAACCTCGGGAAAGGCAGTTCAAAGAGAGACCCCTTTCCAGGTAGGTTGGGCGTGCAGTGGGTGTCAAAAGAAGGGGTTCAATACAATACAATACACAGAACAGAACAAATCCTTAATACAGCATAATAATAAAAATTTTAGAAGTACAGAGCAGAATTTAACAGTAGATGATATCACATAATAAGATTTGGATATTTTTAGAGTCCTGGAGACCTCATCCGTCAAGCTGCCTCCCCATTTGGCCATTCCACGGCTGAAACGTTGCTCGGCCAGCCAATCCGATGAAAGGGCCCCTCTTTCCCATGATTCCTGTGATCCTCCACCAGGGATGACTTTACCATAGGCAGGCAAACAACTTGGCAGGTGGGCCGTGGCACCAATTGCCACATTTGAGTACCGAGAACAGAAACAGAATAGGTGAGGGTTAGTATTCAATTATACTTATCATGTTACTTATGTTTTATTTATAATGGGGATGTGGCACAGATGTGGTGATTAGCAGCTCCTGGCATCAATTACAGACACGGGCAATCATGTACCTATACATTTCAGTTTGGAAACGCCCATGACGTATAGTGCCACACTAAAACTGGCCATACATTTTGAGCCGCTATATCACAACCATGCATGTGTTATCCTCAGCTTGATCCTTACATTAATGTTTTCGTTCTTTCAAATTGTGAAGAGGTTTGCAGAGGCACTACTCACTGTTCTGATTCTCTGTTGTATTTCTCTGCCTCACTTTTTATCTCAAATTGACCTGCTCCATGGGTATATGAAGTGGTCTGCAGGTTTTTCACTTTCTGTCAACACCTCTACTGCTATGTTATTACCCATCATTATCACTTTTATCATTCCTGCGGATGTACGTCCAAAGTCTGTGCCAGCCTAGTGCTTTGTTAAGGGGAGCACAAAGCCAATTATCAGTGATGGGACAGTCTGACTAAACCTTATATGCTTTCACATTCATTGTGATTGATATATGAACATGTTCTCAGTTTTTTTCTTTCTCTTAATAATAATAGTACACATAGAATATAAAATATAGAATACAGAGAGTACAGTGCACTGCATTAGATTTTCCCTTGACTTACCCTTCCACTCCACAGTTTAAAATTACAAATCAAACACCTGAGATGTGATTAAAGAGTACATTGCAGACGTTCCTTTAATGGGATTTGCATACATGTGGAAATGACAACACTTTTTCTACATGCACCCCCTCTTGGCCAGAGGTCACATTCCTTGTTTTATGTCTCTTGTAAATTTTGATTTTTATTAATGTTTATTATGTCCATCATTCTTTATTTTTTATTTTCTCTATGTATATAAACTGCCTTTGTTACGTTCCATGTGTTTTATGGGCTGTCCCCTTAAAAGGTGGGGCAACCTGCCAATCACCACCAGAAACTGCCCTCCCCTTACAAATCCAGTGGGTCTCCAACAGTTCCTGGCTGTCCCTTGTGAGTGCACTCCGGAGTCTGTGAGTTATTTGTATTTTGCTCTGCTTGTGCCTTTTGTATATTTTAGAACTTTGACCATCTTCCTAATTTTTTTGACCACTCTCTCTTTCACATTCAGACATTGTTTGATATGGATTGCCTTTGTCACAGGGTGTTCCATTTTGTGTTTGAGCTCCACGAGGCTTCATTGTGATTAGAATCCATTTTGTGAAGAATAAATCTTTTTTATCTATTAAATTCTGTGTTTGGGCTTATTACTAGCCAGGGTTTGACAGTGATATTCCCCCTCTAATGGACACTGTTTGGCTCTACATGTTTGGAACACTTTAATGCTTGGGACTCCTAGCTCACGACAAAATACTTGTGACTAATTTTACTCACTGCTTATTAAAATATATATATATTTTTAAATTTTGTCTTCAAATTTTTAAGCCACTAGTTACCTTTTTAAGAAATTATTTTATATTATAAATCAGTCTGAGAGAATGGGATTGAAGCAGTGGCACAGCAGACACCCCCACAGCCTCCAGACCCAAAGGGCCCCCTCATCAGACTTCTACAAAGCCAGACATTAAAACACATATTTAATTTTTAAAAAACAGAAAATATTTGTGCATTTTTACTTTAAACAAAACAGTGACAAGTTGCTGTGTCAAGTTATGTCACGTGAGGTTACAGGAAACACGTGAGATGACAGGTGGGTGTGATAATACTTAAAATCTTCAAAAGTTAGTAAGAAGACATTAGGATAACACAAAGAAAATAAGTAAACACTGCTCAACTCGAGTAACTGCCACAACAAGCTATTGCCAAACTATTCACAAAATACACAAATCATCAGTGGAAGATATGGAAAATAAAAAGTAATGTATTCATGTATTAGCATAAGTAGATAGAAAACTTATAAACATTAAACTTAGTGTGATCTTTTAACATGAATCAGGTATGCCAAGCAAATAGTTAAATAAAGGCATATGCCATATTTCTTTTTTAATTGAGCTCAGAGAGAAACCACCAATATTTAATAATCCAAAAAGATGGAGAAGGGGGAGAATGATGAATGGAGACAGCCAGAGGTCTGAGGACGGGGAGCACCTGCCAGTTAGGAAAAAAGGGAAGCAAAAAAGATAATGAATAGCAAAATATAAAAATATTGGTTGTTTCTGAGAGGGCCCAATAGGGGACCAGCTGGAGTGAGGAGTCAGATTAAGCAGCGGATGAGGTCCACACGATAAGAAATGATTCAATTAGCTGTAACTTTTGGCTTGTTCAGGGCTCAACTCAGCTTGGCTTAATTGGGTTGAGTCCGTGTTATTGTTTTATTGCAATAAAACTACTCTGTTTGTCTATCCTTCGACTCTTAGAGCTTTCTTTCAAAGTGAGATTCTCTAGTGCCTTTTATAAAGACAGAACTGGTGAAATGCTACCACAGAGTGTCCTAACTGCAGATTATCGTATGTCAGATGGGCCTGACTGAAGAGACTTCTTCCTTTTCTCTTTGCTCACCTATCCCCATTGCTGATAACTATCAGGTTATTAATAAAAATGTGCAGAGCAAGCTGACCGCCACAGACAAGGCAGGAATAACAATATGCAGTATCTGAATAGAAATAATTAAAAAATGACACTGGGGTCATATGCAAGTTAACTCCATAGCAGTTTTCTCCTGAATTGCAACAAACTGGTCAGGCACAGCATGAGTTTAATTTTATTTGAGACCCGAGAAAACATTTGTTTGAATAGTTGGTGACTTCAACAGAGAGGCAGGTGAGTCTGAAATATGGGAGATCGGTCATGGAGAGTTTTTCAAGACAATAACAACAAAAAGTGTTAGATGCAGGAAATGGTCAGAAATTTTTCAGGACCCCTTTAGTACAGGTCTGGGTTCACTGCATTTAGTTTTCTTTCACTATATTTTCACTGCAGTTTTAATTATGATTAATAGCTACAATCAAGGTAGAAGTGTTCTTCTCAGTACTCAAATGTGGCACTTGGAGTCACGGCCCACCTGCCAAGTTGTTTTGCCTGCCTAAGGTAAAGTCATCCCTGATGGAGGATTGAAGGAATCGTGGGGTAGAGGCATCATTTCATCGGATTGGCTGGCCCAGCACTGGCCAAATGGGGGAGGCAGCTTGATGGCCGAGGTCTCTAGGACTCTAAACAAATCCAAATCATATTACGTGATATCATCTACTGTGAAATTCTGCTCCATACTTGTAAAAATTTTATTTTTATACTTTATTGAGGATTTGTGCTGTTCTGTGTATTGTATTGTATTGACCCCCTTCTTTTTGACACCCACTGCACACCCAACCTACCTGTAAAAGGGTCTCTCTTTGAACTGCCTTTCAGATAGATAGATAGATAGATACTTTATTAATCCCAAGGGGAAATTCACATAATCCAGCAGCAGTATACTGATACAAAAAAACAATATTAAATTAAATAGTAATAAAAAATGCATATAAAAGCAGACAATAACTTTGAGTAATGTTAGCATTTACTCCCCGGGTGGAACTGAAGAGTCGCACAGTGTGGGGGAGGAACGATCTCCTCAGTCTGTCAGTGGAGCAGGACGGTGACAAAAGTCTGTCACTGAAGCTACTCCTCTGCCTGGAGATGACACTGTTCAGTGGATGCAGTGGATTCTTCATGATTGGCAGGAGTTTGCTTAATGCCTGTCGCTCTGCCATAGATGTTAAACTGTCCAACTTTACTCCTACAATAGAGCCTGCCTTCTTAACAAGTTTGTCCAGGCATGAGGCGTCCCTCTTCTTTATGCTGCCTCCCCAGCACACCACCTCATAGAAGAGGGCACTCGCCACAACCATCTGGTAGAACATCTGCAGCATCTTATTGCAGATGTTGAAGGACGCTAACCTTCTAAGAAAGTATAGTCGGCTCTGACCTTTCTTGCACAGAGCATCAGTATTGGCAGTCCAGTCCAATTTGTCATCCAGCTGCACTCCCAGGTATTTATAGGTCTGCACCCTCTGCACACAGTCTCCTCTGATGATCACGGGGTCCATGAGGGGCCTGGTCCTCCTAAAATCCACCACCAGCTCCTTGGTCTTGCTGGTGTTCAGGTGTAAGTGGTTTGAGTCGCACCATTTAACAAAGTCTTTGATTAGCTTCCTGTACTCCTCCTCCTGCCCACTCTTGATGCAGCCCACGATAGCAGTGTCATCAGCGAACTTTTGCACGTGACAGGACTCTGAGTCATATTGGAAGTCTGATGTATATAGATTGAACAGGACCGGAGAAAGTACAGTCCCCTGCGGCGCCCCTGTATTGCTGACCACAAAGTCAGACCTGCAGCTCCCGAGACGCACATACTGAGGTCTGTCTGTAAGATAGTCCACAATCCATGCCACCAGGTGTGAGTCTACTCCCATCTCAGTCAGCTTGTCTCTAAGGAGCAGAGGTTGGATGGTGTTGAAGGTGCTAGTGAAGTCCAAAAACATAATTCTTACAGCACCACTGCCTCTGTCCAGGTGGGAGAGGGATCGGTGTAGCATATAGATGATGGCATCCTCCGCTCCCACCTTCTCCTGGTATGCGAACTGCAGAGGGTCGAGGGCGTGGCAGACCTGTGGCCTCAGGTGGTGTAACAGCAGCCGCTCCATGGTCTTCATCAGATGTGACGTCAGAGCAACAGGCCGGAAGTCATTCAGCTCACTAGGACGTGATACCTTTGGGACTGGGGTGATGCAAGATGTTCTCCAAAGCCTCGGGACTCTCCCCTGTTCCAGGCTCAGGTTGAAGATGCGCTGTAGAGGACTCCCCAGTTCCAACGCACAGGCCTTCAGCAGTCGTGGCGATACACCATCTGGACCTGCTGCTTTGCTGGCACGAAGTCTTCTCAGCTCTCTGTTCACATGGGCTGCTGTAATTGTGGGTGGGGATGTCTCACCTATGCTGGTATCAGCAGAAGGATGGTTGGAGGATGCAGTTCTCCGAGGTGAGAGTGGGTTAGGGTGATCAAACCTGTTAAAGAAATTGTTCATTTGGTTTGCTCTCTCCACGTCTGTCTCGATGGTGGCACCCCGCTTCGAGCTGCAGCCAGTGATGATCTTCATCCCATCCCACACTTCCTTCATGCTGTTGTTCTGCAACTTCTGCTCCAGCTTTCTCCTGTACTGCTCTTTTGCCGCCCTGAGCTGGACTCGGAGTTCCTTCTTCACGCGCTTGAGCTCATGCTGATCACCACCTTTAAAAGCCCTTTTCTTCTGGTTCAAAAGGCCCTTGATGTCACTTGTAACCCATGGCTTGTTGTTAGCATAGCAGCGCACTGTTCTTACTGGAACTACAATGTCCATACAGAAGTTGATGTAATCAGTTGTGCATTCAACAGCCTCTTCAATGTTCTCACTATGTGACCCCAGCAATATATCCCAGTCTGTAGTTCCAAAGCAGTCTCTCCAGAGCCTGCTCTGCCTCAGGGGACCACTTCCTGAATGAACGTGTGGTTGTAGGTAGCGCCCTCACTCTTGGTTTGTAGTGAGGCTGAAGCAGAACCAGGTTATGATCTGCTTTCCCAAGCGCAGGCAGCGGGGTGGCACTGTATGCGTCTTTAACGTTTGCATACAGTAGGTCGAGGTTTCTTCCATTTTTTTCCCTGCTAGGGTTTTTTTTGTCTTCTTAGAGAGTCAAAGCTGGGGGGCTGTCAAGAGGCAAAGCCCATTGTGGCACTTCTTGTGTGTTTTTGGGGTATACAAAAATAAATTGTATTGTATTGTATTCTGATTTGGTCTATTTATTTTGTGGAATTATTGTCATTATTGCCATTTCAGAAAAACACAAAGAAAAACTCACATACTCCAAAAAGAAATATTTTTGTACATAATAAATTGTATTGAACATATCATGGAAAACTGGGAGAACTGGTTATGTCTGCAATAAACATTTTAATAATATGCTAAACTACTGAGGTGTGTTTACTGCTTAATTGTTTTTTGCAGAACACTGCCATCTGCTGGGATAGTACACTAAACGCAGGGTTACCTCTGGTGTCACATTCCTGCTGATTATTTTTTTTTTACTTGCAGTTTTGATTTGACTTTTTGATTTGATATACTATATTAATCCTTGAGGGAAAACTGTCTTTTTATATGACCTTTGACAGTTAGATTCCAGGATTAGCCGTTGTGCAGTGCCCCCAGATCATTTTTCATGTTAAGGCCCTGGCTCAAAGGCCTTTCTGCTCCGTTTTCAAGCCCTTCGACCTCTCCCTGCTATGCCTCATTTTTCTTTCTCCTTCATCTGAACAGGGTTCTGTTTTGTTATCTGCATTGTTTTTCTTATCCTCTTTTTTCCTAAACATTTTATCATCTCTATTCTTAAAATCAATTTATTCATTCAATGTCAACTGCTTCATATTTTATATCTAATCTTTCAAAGGCAATCAAGTACGAAAAATGTCACTGACGTCTACCAATACTTGCACTCTTATAAAGAAATAGGACCATTCTCACATATGTTTTAGTTCTCTTTTCTTTTCATCATCATCATTATTATCATCATTTTCTGAGACAAGTTTCCCTGGTGAGACTCGGAGGTGCTGATCTTCCCAGTTACTTCACTCTCTGTAGGGAATTGCTCAGATTTGTGCTGAAGGACACAGTCAGGTAAGGCAAATAGGAAAACATCCTCCCTAAACCTTACCAACCGGACCACCTGACCTTGGCTGCACCTTGTTATACCATCTATGAAAACCTCCAACAGGAATAGTAACAAGACACAGTCTTGACAGAGTCCAACACCCACAGTGAATAAATTTGACTCAAGGCCAAGTATTCAAACACACCTTTCACTGCATTTATATGGGAAATGAAGAGCACACAAGAACAGCCCTGTTAACACATATTTGTGCAGCACCTCCCACACCACATTCAGAGGGACACGTTCATATGCTTTTTCCAAATCTAAATAACACTCTGTTGTGGTGTGAAATTTTCTGTATAACTTGATAAACATTTTGTATGTCTTTATTTGTAACTTAAACAGAGCAATTTAATATTAGTGTTACATCATTGATAAGAACAGCAATGGTTTGATGGCTGCCCTTTAGGACTGAGTCTTTGTAATTTTATGACAGGGTCAGCAGAAGGGCCTAAAACCAGTTTGACAAGTGGATTGGAACATGACAAGCTGTGCCATGTGTCATGCTGACTTCAGGAATGTACTTAGTTACCTACAGTTAGAGAGAAGGAACTTTTGACGGATCTCAAATGAGGAACTTGTGACCAGTTGAACCAAGTGTAAAAGGCTTCATGGCAGGCCTTCAATTGTGTTTGTAGAAACTTCCTGGAAAATTATAAGGTAGACAACTACCAACAAAGAGAGGATGATCTTATGAAGTTTTACAAAGCCAAGGGATATCATTTGTCTTTCTGGACTTCTTCCATGGCAATGTTGGAGCAGACCAATGATCATGGCAAACAGTTCCATCAGGACATTTCTGAAATGGACAAGCAACACTACAGTATGTCCTACTATGGCGGCTAACAGCTGCTGGACACCCAAGAGGTCAACGGCAGCAGAAAAATGGCAGAATTCTCCCTGTTAGGTCAGACACTCCCAGCAAGTGTACACTATATAGTGCAAATATACTGTTATTGTCAATTTTAATCATGTGTCATTAAACTCTTTATGTGATAAAGTTTAAATACTTGAAATATTTTGTGTGATAAAGATTAAATATTTCAATTCAACTTGAAAAATAAATAAGATTCACCAGAATTCATTCAAGTGACATAAAAAGTTATATTTTGTTAATTCCGTGTGTGCAGTTAAATTTGTGAATGCAAAGTTTTTGCTAACACAGCATGGAACTGAAAGAGAAGTGAAGAGAAGGAAAAGTAGTCAGGCAGTCATAAGTGCTCTGGGTGTAAAGCGTAATATCATGTTTTTAAAATTTGATAAAAACCTTTTCAAAACGTGATATTAGCAGTTATTTGATCACATGCACTGCAGAAATTACATTCAGGTATTCAATTTTGATACCTTCATGACAGCATTTTAAAATGTGATATCTTTGAGTCTTTAATATTAGATATCATCACTTAGAAAACTGATATCAAGTAGTAACGAAAAGCAAATCCTTTCAACAGCATTTGAGGTGCAAAGTTCATTATCAATATTTTTAATTTCAGTTTTGCGATTCTGAAATTTAATATCAGTTTTCAAAAATGTGACATCATATTTACAAGAACTGATATTATATTGATATCCTGAGGTAAAAATCAAAAGTAATACATTTGCTAACATTTTTAATTGTTTGCTATTGGGGAAACATTTTTGATATCAAATTTCAAAAACATTAAACAAATTATCAACTCAAATTATTTTCCTTGAAGTCAAATTTTCTTAAATGTGACTTTAAATTTTAACAGCTGTATGGATTTAAACTGCTGAATTACTGTATACTGGAAAGCTTTCCCTAAACATTTAAAACAAGAACAAAATCAATGGTCTTTTTTTGTATTTGGTTAAAAGTGTGTGTCTGCCATTCTAACTGAAATGGCTGTACACAATATAAAATTATTCATATTAAATTTTAAAATAATCATTTTAAATTTGAAAAAGTTGATATAAAATTTTAAAATTTAACATTCATGAATGTTATATTAACTTTTAAAATGCTCATATCTTGTGATTAACAAATTATAAAAATATCTGTGTTTTAATATCAAACAAGGTGTTGTGGGTTACAAAATCTGTACCTTTTGGTTTATATTTCTATTATTTTTTGCTCAAGACAAGACAACAGATGAACTACATTCAGGACAAATCAAAGCAGGTCTTCTTCCCAGTTATATCTCAGTTTTAAAACAGCTGTTCCAACAAAGAAAGGAAGACATGCTTGTGGATTGATTACTTTATAACCTGAGAAAGAATGGACATCTAATTATTTTACAGCCTGGGAAAGGATGACATAGCGACACCTCAGAGAACATAAAGTTTCATTGTTTGGGAAAATGGACAGTGAATTCAATCATCATATTGACAGCCAACCAATCAGAATATTTAAGAATCACATCTTGCAAACCCCCAGGTAGAATTTTTGAAAAAATATGCCTCATCTGAGGAGCAATATAGTAAGGAAGGAAGGAGGAAGAAGAAGTGACGAATGCGTCAGAGGTGGACAGAGCGACATCAAGATGCAATTGTTTCCATCTGGTCATCAAAGAAGCATCATGAACAACTACGAGTGCTCGATCACAAGCCGCCTGCGACATTAATTCTTGTCATCTTTACTTTTTCATAAGGTTTTTCTAAAGCCTATATATATCAGGGCTTTACTATCAGTCCTAATTTCTATTAGTCTTTGTTCCAGTGGTATTATTATTATTCCTGTAATAAATACCATGCTGCTTTAAACTTTCTATGCTTTGTCTTAATGTCTTTAATGTGATTGAAGTAATAAGTTAGATTTCTTTGAGCACCTGGTGCAGCTAGAGTTTTGTCATATGCTCTGTGCTGTGAGGTTTATTAAGGCTGAGAGCTCCACTCAATAGTAGGGAACAGTATGTAAAGTAAGGCTTTCTTGGCTGATAAATGGCCTATAGTCAAGGATACTGAGTCTTTGCATGTTTAAATGTATTCTTGTAGGCCAAAAGTAAAATTTAGGTCTGAAATATCATTAAAACATTGTATGTTGTTTGTGCTGATAATAAGTAAGTCTCTCAAAGTACTGAGAGAGTGACAGGCTGTGTTATTCCTAAAGCACTTGTGTGGGTTAAAGTGCCAGAGGTTAACCAGTTGTGCGTTTGTCATCATAAGGCACTGTTGTGATCGAAATCGAACTGTTGGCCATAAGTATGAATCCCTATTACTTGCCCAGAGAGTATGGACACATCATTGTTGTTATTGTTTACATCCCTCCTTGGGCAAACGTGGAGACAGCGATTGACGCCTTTCATTCCGTAGTTGCTAAGTTACAAATGCAGCACCCCGAGGCGCTTGTGCTAATCGCTGGTGACTTTAACCAAGTGACGCTGGACAAAACATTACCTGCCTTCTCCCAGTATGTGGACTATAACACCCAGGGAAATAGGACTATCGACCTACTGTATGCAAACGTTAAAGACGCATACAGCGCCACCCCGCTGCCTGCGCTTGGGAAATCAGATCATAACCTTGTTCCGCTTCAGCCTCACTACAAACCAAGAGTGAAGGTGCTACCTACAACCACACGCTCATTCAGGAAGTGGTCCCCTGAGACAGAGCAGGCTCTGAGAGACTGCTTTGGAACTACAGACTGAGATGTCCTGCAGGGGTCACATAGTGAGAATATTGAAGAGGCTGTTGACTGCACAACTGATTACATCGGCTTCTGTATGGACGTTGTAGTTCCAGTAAGAACAGTACGCTGCTATGCTAACAACAAGCCATGGATTACAAGTGACATCAAGGGCCTTTTGAACCAGAAGTAAAGGGCTTTTAAAGGCGGTGATCAGCATGAGCTCAAGCGCGTGCTTAACACTAGAATTACCAGAGCCTACGAAAAAACTCGTAAATCCGTCCCACCTTAAATCGCTTCTTAAAACCGTTCTCACCTCTCCGCCAGCGTCTTTTGTTAATCTAAATGTGCTGATAAAAGAAAAGCTGCAAGTAGCCGGCTATTCCATCCCCCCACCGACTTAGAACGAGCACAAACTTCTCCCAGCTCATGCCTTGATTGATTTCCTGGGAGTGAAGTGGAGTTTTAGAGTGGAAATAATAGATCGTTGTTTGGAACACACGCATTTCATGTCTGTTCCGTTTCTACAGTAATCTGTGTAAACACATTGTTAAAACAGAAACGTTTTTTATATTCTACTAGTAGATAACAAAATGTAGGCAGAAACTATATAATGTATGAAGCCTGAAGTCCAAATATCAAAAGAAATATTTTCACAGAAGGTACAAATCTAACACAATTGCGCTTTTATTCAAATATATAACTGCAGAAACAAAAAGCCGCCTTAACATGCGACATTGACACTTGTTTAGTATGACTGTCTCCGTGGCAGTCTCCACAATAGAATCAGCTGCTGACTAGGACTCAAAAGGTCACGAGTTCGATCCTGCACCACTCTGTTTTGAGAAGTAAACTGTTCTTAGTCTTACTATTTTAGAATAAAAACATACATTTGATTTCAGTCTGTAACAGCCAGTGTAATTTATGATACTTGTAAAGGTTAGCTTTGTTTTTTTTTTTTTAGTCAGTTTTATTATCTCGGCCGCGTTCACGAGCCCAAACACACCCCACCCCCACATCTGATACTGCTGTTTTCACATAGACGCGCTGTAACAAAGGTAAACTCAGCTCCCTTCTACATCGGAGCAAGAATGCACATACCATTGCTTGCATACTAAAGTGTCAGCAGGCACTTTTCGTGGCATTACACACAGTTTTGCGCATGCCCTCTGCACACTACTTGTGACTTTAGGCTTTAGGAAGTAAGTAAATAAATAAAGGTAAATTGTGTCATAAAATGAATTCTTCAAAACGTCACATATATTTGTCTCTTTCTTTTTTTAAAATGTGTGTTGATCACCTTCAGCATGTTGTAGCATACAGCATCTGGCTACCTGTATGTTCTTGCGTGCACTGAATAAGAGACAAATATACAGTCTGACTGAGAGAATCAGACTGAAAAAAAGCAAACATTTAGAATTGCCATACTTTTACAGCTGATCGGACACTGTTCGTTTTCAAATAATATTGCATTTGTGCGATGATGTTTTCACATATATTGTCTCTTTCTTTCAGGTGTGTAATAGAAACCACAGCATAGAGAGAAATGCAATATTATTTGAAAACGAACAGCGTTATTTATTTGGCACGGACATGCTCAAAAAATACATGTGTAATGCCACAAAAAGTGCATGCAGACATGTCCGTGCCAAATAAATAACATTAAGGGGTGAGTTTCCTGAAAGCTTTGTAGCACTAAGAACAACGTTACTTTATATTTAAGTACATGTATAATGAGAAGAGTGGTTTCCCAAAACTGTTTGTAACTAAAGTTGTACTTAAGCTCGTTCATTAGCTGCGTCTGACCCGACTCGTATGTTAGTCCTAAAGCACGACATTCCCTGGCTGCCTCCTGTGGTACAAACAGACACAAACAGAAACAGACAGTGGTCGCCAAAGGGAGAGTGAGAAGGCAACTGAGTAACAAAAAGCTGTAAATGCTAAAGAGTGTAAAAAAAAAAAAAGAACAAAGACATGAAATTAAAAAGAACTACTAATACATGTCACATTTGACCAAAGTCATATACTGTATATAAGTACATGAAATATTGTGGTAATGCATCTCTGAGGACAAATCATTGGACTGTAGCCGTGGAAAAGACTTCACCTAAGTGATGGTGCAATATTGGAGATATACAGGGAGCCAAGAGCCAAAATGTAAGGAAGACCTGTCCAGACCACCAATCACAATGACACCCTGACACGTGTTGTGCAGCTCCTAGTAAAGCTAAGATATCAGATCACTCGACGATTCCAGCAGACTGTCAGAGAGGCGTAAGGCTCTGGTTGCAAAGCAATACATTGAGTCACCAGGCCACGTCTTCGCCATGCAAACAGCAGCCTTATGTTTCCATTCAACCCCTGAAGCTCTGAGTGACAGTCCCGCTGAGCTCCACAGAATCACCCTCATCCCACATGTTGTTGGAGCAGAGGATGAGACCCTCACAGCAATTCATGAGCTTAGGTGTTTGCAGCCTGCTTTCACCTGCCATATACTCTTAATTGTGCTGCTTCTTTAACTGCATTTTAAGGCTCTTTATTGTGTTGTGAGGTTCCATTGCTTAGCAAGACACCAAATCATTCTAGGACGGGTTCTCTGCATATGAAGTTGGTTCTTTGTGTTTTGAAAAACAGGACACTAACAGATTAAGAAAACCTGAACTTAACCTGCATTAATATCTGCACCAAGAGTCCTTCCAAAATCAGGACTTATTGGTGTTTCACAAATCTGTTACCATCTCTTCATGATTATTTACTGCATGCAGCCTGTTATGGATCTAAATGAACAAAAGGCTCTTTCTGGAATCTTCATTTGGATGGGTCTTTTGGGAACCAAAAATGGTTCCCCTATGGCAGGAGTGGCCAAACCTGATCCTGGAGTGCCACAGTGGCAACAGGTTGTCATTTTAACCATTTTCTTAATTAGTGACTAATTTTTGCCTCATTTAACTTCATTTATTTGCTATTTAAGACACAGACCCTTTAAATCAGGGCTGAACAACGTTGGTCCTGGAGGGCCGCAGTGGCTTCAGGTTTTTGCTTCATTCCAATTGCTTCATGAGAAATCATTCACTGCTGATGAAGCACTTATTGCTCAAGTGACATTTTTCTGCTTCATTTTACTTTCTCGCTTGTTAAGATGTTGAACCCTTAATTGCCTATTTTAGTCGTAAACAGCTGTATTCATTATTTTAACTGAGCCTTATTAGCAAGACGCAATGACAACTAGCAAGTTCTTTATCTCGCTTGTCTCCATTTCCACCCGTGTGTATTCATCATTCATTATTTGGTTTAAGTAAGTGCTCAGCAGGAAACTGAAGAGAAAGTGATGAACTGAAAATTACTCATCCGTTTTAGGCTTCAAATCACATGGATGATACACGCATCATTAGAAAGGAAACAAAATCTGTGATTTAAGAATGAACTGAAAACACTAACAAGCCATGAAATTAAATAATACCTGGTACTGGTGAGGATTGGCTTCTAATGAAGCAACTGGATTGGAACAAAAACCTGCAGAAACTGCAGCCCTCCAGGATCAAAACTGGCTGCCCCTGACATATGGCGTTGCTTGGAAGACCCTCTGTGGCTCTTTTATTTTTAAGGGTGTAGAGAGTTGAGTAGAGTTGTTAATATGCAGTCACCATGGCCCACGTCTTACACGACAGGCTGCCCACCAGGCCGGCATAAAACCAAGGCAGGCTCACTTCAGAAGAATATTTTGCTCAGTTTATCTTTGATTTCATTTTTTTTTTTTTCATATTTTTTATGTGGAAATGAATACACTGAAGGAGAGTGGGACATTTATTTTACTACTTATGTTACTTTATACAAATCATTATACATTTGAAAAAAAAAAAACAAAAAAAAAACAGTTAAAGTGAAAGACAATATTTGAATTACCTTAGACCTAACAATATTGTCACCTTAATTTTTTACAGTAAATTTCCAGCGACCACAGCTGCCAGTTTTTAACCATAAGTGTAACACATTTTTGTTTTATACAGTGTATGTGTTGTCAAGGATTGTCATCTTCCTGAGTGCTTAATGGTTGTTTCTCTGTAAAGAGAGTACAGCGACGAACAGCGACATCGAGTCGCACTTAGCGGAGTGCAGTCAAGGCGTCTGCAGAGTTAGGTGCTCATGGAGGGTTTTGTTTATTTAATGTGACTGTGTTTTCAATTCACCTTTCATTTGGCACTGTTACTTTATCTTATTGTAGGACTAATGATGGCACTTTGCATTGAAAATGTACTTAATCGATTATTTTCAATCTACTTGTAAGGCTTGGTGCAGGGCAGGGTTAGCAGCAGCGTTATTTATTTTTGTTCGTAAGATTCCTGTCTTAAAAAGTCTTTCAGGAAAGCAGCATAAAAGTTACTGATGCATAGCCTACGTAGTTTTTTAAGTTGCTCATTACTTGCCAAATACGAACGTTTTCGGGAAACTCACCCCTGTTCAATTTCAAGTAAAGCAAATCAGATTTTTTTTTTTGTTTCAAAAAATATAAAAATATCATTTCCAGTTATGGAGAGCTCATTAGAATTATTCCAAATGAGCAGAATTAGTTGATGCGCAAACATTGAAGTTCAGAAAATAATGGTCAGTGTGTTACCAGATAGTCTACACTCATCTGAAATAACTCCACAAACACCGGCGTAAGGATCTGAAATGATCGTCCATCACGGACTGCCTGACAGATAAGGAACACATCTCTACAAAAGGGCTTTACTTTTGAACAAAATCCCAAAATGTAAGTCAGAGGGAGGGTATGGCTAACTTGCACAGTTCACATTAGGGTCCATTCTCTGATGTCTTTTAGGTTGTTTGTCTGGCGTACGATTTTCAGGTACATTAAAGTGTGTATTGCACCAATAAAAGAAGAATGAATGTTGCAAATGATTGAATTCCACTACTTCCTTGAGTCTTGATAGAGAGGCTCCTTCCTAGTGGTGAACACTGTGATAATATTTAATAAAGTCTGCCTATAGTGTTCTCCTTACTAATTCAAATATTTTCTAGTGTGAGCACTGCTGGCAGAGTAGGGAGTTTTGGCAAGTTCCTTTTTTACAAAATAGAAAAATAAGCATGTTAAAGAAATTTGATATTACAACAGAGCTGATCAAAAGGTACAAACATATTATCAATATAAAGATCGATGAAGGTTAGGATGCTAGGTGTCTTCCAACACCTAAATATTGTATAGTTGAGGGAGGTCTTGAAGACAAAATTATGCTGTAATGGAGCAGCAGATAGCGAGGTGTTTTCCTTAAACATATTTCTGCATTGGTTCCATATTTTGAGCGAGTAAAGCAGGACAGAAGTGTATAGTTTTACTATCTGTTGAAATCTTGTTTAGTGTTTTCCATCAGACTGCCAAAATTATGTCTAAAAAGACCTTTAAGTTTTGTTGTAACTGTAACTTGCACACATATAAACTTATAAACTCTTCTTAATGAGTCCGGGGATAACCTTTTAATATGCTATTATGAGTTAATTGGGTTAGGGTTAGGGTTAGATAATTTTAATTTTAAATCCAAACAAGATTAGCAATGTTACGTTTGGGTTAAAAAATAGAATCATACGATCTGCATAGAGAGTATTAGTGTCAGAGTGGATGGACTGGTGTCCCAATAGAGACTGAGGTTAATTCCCTACCCGACTGGGAGGCCATAACAGAAGGATGTGGATGAGCATCCCAACCGGGTTGGTTCCTGGTACCTTTCCTGGCTGGCAGGTCTTACTGGAAGGACAGAGGGAGTCTGCTTCCTGGGGCCGTGTATTCTCCCTACACACTGGTGTTTACCTGCAAGACATATTGACAGCTGTAGTGCTGAGAAGCGGCCCTGCTAGGATACTGGATGCCACCGGGGGAGCTGCAGGGGAATGCTATCCCTACTTTGGGTGACTTCTGCCTGGCTGGTAAGTGCTTCTGACATGCAATGATTGGCACCAGGAGTACTTGCAGGTCCAGCAATAAAGACTTCACCTCATCTGCATCAGGGACTCCGAGTCGGGAGGAGGTGGACGAAACTCGTGGAGGAGTGGTAGAAGGTGACCAATTGTGCATGTTATTATTGTGCTGGACTGATTGAACTTTGTAAGTGAATTACTGCATTTTAAATGTCACTGTTGTTTTACCTGTTGTGTCTGGTTTACACAGCTCTGAGGTGCCCCATGGTGACCATATCAGATATTTTTGTACCATGCTTTCCCTTATTATTCCCTTTACTTTTGAGTTTTGAAAAAGACAAATGACCAGCCATTGGGTAGCTATGGAAAATAGCATTTTAGACAGTGTACTGTCTCCTGTTGTCAAAATCTAATGACATATGTGTTTATGGTTTTACATAACTGTCTCCATATAATCCATGTCTTGCAGGTCTTTAAAATAATGGCTTCAGATTGACATTGACTTGCATAGTGATGAGACGTTGATTTTTATTGGAGTTACAAGAACCACAGGCAAGTAGATCTGTGAGGAGAAAAACACCAATATGTGTCCATAGCTGATTTCCTTTGTGTAATATGATGAGAGGCTGTTAATCATGTTGAGTTAGGGGACTGTGGTGGGACAGAATAGGCAGGTTAATATCCCTCACATTTTCTTCTCATTTAAAGTCAAATTGCAGCTGTTGTCTCAAAAGTGTTTTATAACTTTTCCATTTTTTGTGGGCTTCCTTGATTTCCAATTGAGATTGTTTTTTTTGATTTGTGACTCTTCAGGTCATCAAGGTGTACCTGATAGACTTTTTCCAGGTGAGTTTTCACGTCTTCCCATGTTATATTAACTCTTATCCTGAGAGGCTCATGATAGTGCTATTCTGCAAACTCTTTATAATATTTTCTGTAAACAAATTGCCAATAAACAGAAGTGAAGCCTTTGAAAAGTTGACCCCAATTATTATTCAGTTGGCTGTGCACTTCATATCCTTTCATGGGGTCATCGTGAGATATGCAGTTGACTGTCTTCTGATGTGCTTTTCCCCAAAAGTCAAAGTAAAATTTTAGAAGTATGGTTCTGCTTGAGAAGTGATGATGTTGTGCCTTATTTTCAAAGGCCAGTACTCTATGGCATCTTGAATAATGTTGGTGGTCATTCCCTTCCAGCTCACATGGTGTCCCACAAAATGGACATTTCTCCCCACAGCCCTTCACAAAGCTCATCAATTCCTTGTGTGGAGGATTGGGCAAACTTCTTACTTTATAGGTGGGATCCCATTTGTTTGCTTCTTCCATCACTTCTTTTTGTAAAGCTTGTATTGCTTCATGCAGATTTGCAATGAGATGTGATGCATCGCCCACGTTCTTAATCATAATATTGCCTAGGTTTTCTTTCTTTAGGACCATTATCTTTTCCATTTCTTTCATTAGCATATGCAGTAGTTCTTTACCTTTGTTTACTTCCTTTACTTCTTTTCTATCCAGAATTTTCATCAGTTCATCAAAAAGGTTGCTTATTATCCCCTCTAACAATAAAGAAAATTGTGTTTTGCCGTTCAGTTCACTTCTGCAGAATTCCTCTGCCTGTACTGCCAGCCACTCTTCAGCAAACCAATCGTAGTCTGTAATGTACGCCTTGTAGGCCTCAAAGTTTCCTCCAGCATACAGAGTGACCAGGATGGACAACTGAAAATTGGTGATGTCTCTAAGAACAACTGGTGTCCACGTCAGTCTCATTTGATTTACAATGCACCTTGAGAGCTTATTTTGGATCATGTCTATGAGAGACGGCTTAAAACAAGTTGCAGAACTGCTTTGTCACCTTCTTACTCAGATCTTGTTCATAATACATCTCAGTAAATGTTTCCCAGTAAGCACCTTTTCTTTCTTGAAGTTTATCCAGTACATTATGTTCTCTTATAAACTTGTCGTGCATTTCCTGAAAACGATATACTGCTGTTCCGCAGATGTGCAGCTTGATGTCCACATGAAACTGGCTGTTAACCAATTTATTGCCTTCCCCTAATTTCTCAGTTTGCTTGTCTATTTTTTTTATGACACCTGTGCAGTAACTCTGATCGTAATCTGTGGTCTTATTAATCAAGTCGTCCAGGTACTTGTTACACTTACTTATTAGAGAGTCAGCAATTTTCTGAACCTTCATGATTTGAGCAATACAGCTGCACAATTTATTCACATGATGACCTCCTTTACTGGCTGTTTTCTGGATGTCCTTTTCTTGGCGACCACCTTCAAACCTCATTGAGCAAATTTCTTTATCACCATTACTGACTACCATCTCAGTTGTATTTTTATACCACCATGAAGGCGTCCTTTCCTTAACACCTGACACAGTTTGCTTAGTCAAATCCCATGAATAATAAAGGTAAGAAGACTTGGTGTTCACATGTTTATCTGTGGCAGTGAAATATTTATATTCCATTTGTGAGAGATGAGATTTCTTCAGTTTTTCCTTTATGTCTTTCCTTTTTGATTCATCAGTCATTAGAGCGTTCTCCATGTCAGCTCTGATGTTGACATGATCTTCTGGCATTTTAAAAGACTTCACATTTTTTTCCCACATCTTCTCAAATTCTCCTTTAAGTTGAGTTTCAGTAAGTTTATTTTTCTCCAGTTTACATTTTTGCACCAGCTCATTAACTTTCTCCTCAATCTCTTGTTCGTATTTTTTTATTAGGTTTTTAAAATCAATAAGACTTTGATGAAGTTTGATAAACTCTTCACACTTCCTCAGAGCATTTCCCTTACATTCCAAGCAAAGTGTCTTAATGTTCACCTCAAAATGATGTTTGTAGTTTTCAATTAATTCTCTGTTATTAGCATCACTGGTTAAATAGGCCTGAAGTTTCCCAAGTCCTTTCAATTCCTGCTTCCTTGCTAACTCATCGGCTTCACTTTTTAATGCAGGCACTAAATTATCGATCTCTTCACAGTTTTTAATTCTTCGCTCTGCCTTTTCCTTCCACTCTGTGAAGCTTTTCTGAATTTCCCATTTCCAGTCGCTGTACTCAGATGAGAATTTTGAATATGCGACAGCCGCCAGACTGTTCTGAAAACCGAATAAGAAATCCTCTGATTTGACCGCATTGCTGAAATCTTCAATTAAGGTGATGAAGTCTGAGATCGTTAATGGTAATCGTTTCTTTCTTTCTTGTTTAATGTG
>JANRMT010049829.1:23530347-23542833 GCA_026402145.1 Polypterus bichir lapradei | reverse complement strand
ATGATGTATAAGTACCAAAACTGGTAGCTTTACAGTTTAAAGAACTGCAATATTGTGGTATACCCTCGACTTACTCAAGTTTGTTACCAGATTGGTTTACTCTCGCACCTTAAAATTAGCTCACACACACACACACACACACACACATACACACAGACCCTTACCACAAAAGTGCCGTATGAATGATGTATACACAGCTTGACACTTCCCTAGCACTTTAACCACATAACTGCCATATGAATGATGCCCCACTCAAGAGCACTTAAGGAGGCTTACTTATCTTTGGCACAAACAATATATGATGTTTTAGATATATATCAGAATTAAATATTACTTTGGACTGCAAGAATATATTCAAACATACAAAGCTGCAGCATCCTTGGCTATAGGCCATTTATCCACTAATGATGTCTTACTATATGTACTGTTCACTATTGGACAGAGCTCTTCATCCTCAGCCTCAGTTCAAATCCTATGGCACTTGCTTACTGCTCCAGGTGCTCTAAATATTTACCTTATCACATAAATCACTCTAGATATGAAGACAAAGTAGGGAAAATTAAAAGCAACTTGGTATTTATCAAAGAACAATAATACCAGAAGAGAAAATCATATAAGAAAATATAGACATCAAAGTCTATATACAGTATATAGTCTTTAGAAAAAGCTTATGATTTAGCATTCAGTGTTGTTCATGAGATGTTTCTGCTGAAGATCAGATGAAAACAGTTACATGTCTCTCGCTCTCTCCCTCCCTGTTGCTGTTTCTTCTATCGGACCAGCCATATTTATCTTAAAATTCCACGTGGGTTTTCGGGACATGTGATATTATTAACACTTGATTGGCTGGCTGTCAGTATGGTGGATGTCTTCACTCAGATTTTGTGATCTATTTAAGCAAGTTAATTTCCCTTCTTTTCCCAAGCTGTAAACCAATTTGGCAATTCCTAGTCCCACGGCATCCATATGTTCTCTGCTTTGTTCTCACAGATACTTTAGAGATGATACAATTCAGGAAAAGAAAATGCTTTGATGTCCTAGCACAGTTCAGGAAAGGATCATGTTTTCATGTTAAACTAACTATGCAACTGTCCTGTATTTAAGTTCATCTTGTTTGTTTGGGCAAAATAATAATGAAAATATAGGCATCTATTATTTAAAACATTGCAGATCTGGCACCGCAGGACAAGAATACAATACAACACAACTTATTTTTTTGTATAGTGCTTATCATTGAATGCAGACACAGAGCGCAGTGAGTGAATTCTTAGATTAAATACAAGAATAGACTATACTAATTACTAAATACAGAATTAGTACATATAAAGACACTTATTTGTCAAAACACACATAAAACAAATTAGAAACCAATTAACTTAAGTGAAAACCAACACTATCTGTCTATTAATCAATTGATAAACTATGGCCAGTTGACAATGAAGGAGATTAAACTTGTAAATGATGAAGTCAAAGACAAAGTCAGACACAGTCACAGTCCTGGAGACCTCGGCAAACTGGTCACCCACCCCAGTGCTCCCCTAGTCAAACTGAGGCCCAATGCAGAATAGTCTTCTTGGGCTGAAAAATCTGCTCCTCTGTGAATCCACTACATTAGAATTCCTTATAACAGCTTTAATTTGAACAACGAATATAAAAATAAATACTAAATTCATAAAGAAGCAGACATCACAAACTAATGTTTAACTTTTAATGTCAAATACAAACACTTAAAAAAAAAAAAACTTGAAAGTGAATGTTTGGGGGTTTCTATGAGGCCATAACTTGACAGTGTTTGTGGCAGGTCTGCTTTAATACTGCTACTTCCACTGCAACTATTACTACTACATATAATAGTAATAATAAAAAAACTACTAATACTACTACTGTACGTGCTTAATAAATTTACTTTAATAAGTAAATGCAGGGTCACAAATAAGTCGAATATTTAGATATTTTAAAAATAAACATGTCAATATATCACCTACACTTAAAAATTTATCTTAGCTTCATTTTGTCCTTCCAATGACATCAGCTATCAATAAGGTATCAATTAAATTAGTAATGTTAGTCAACCAAGAAATTAATGAATGATTGACGTTAATCTGAACAGATGGCTCTTTTTGTGTGTCAAAGATGCTGTGAGTGGCCAATCATTAAATGGAATCTTAAGCAGGATGGTATTATGAGCTCTCAGTGTGCGGTCTGATTTGTAAATAATGATAAGTTCAGATACCTAAGCTGGACCTCAGCTATTTATAGGCTTTATATGTTAAAAGGAGAATTTTGAAATCAGCCCTAAACTTACCTGGGAGACAGTGTAAGGACTTAAGAACTGGAGTTAGGTATTCCTATTTTCTTGTTCTATTAATGATTTTTTCAGCAGCATTTTTAATTTACTGAAAGCTGCAAAAAGAATGATTTGAATGGCTAGTGATTAACGCACAAGAAATAAATGTATGAATCTCTAACTGGAATAAGGGTATAAAGTATATGCCATTTCTGATACCGTGTGTCTGTGAATAACCGGGTTTATTAAAGTAAAGTAAAGTAAAGGCGCTCACTGATAATAAGCCAATGTATTTACTTCATTTAAAGTCACTGCAATATTGTGGTTTGGATCAACACCCTGTTGGCACACAGTCCTCCTCCTTACTTCATTGTCTGCCACAGGGTGCAGGTTTATATATTGTATTTCTCTGTGTTATTCCAAATTTGCCTTTTTGTCATTTTTTGTCAGTCTCCATTGCTGAATCCCATCACTCACACATGATACCATCATCACTGTACTTAGCGTTTGGCCCAAAAAACGTTCACTTCAGAATAATCAGACCAGCAGACTTTAATCTACAGTACATAAGAGGAATCCTGTGATATTTTAATGGCAGTATATTTTTCCATTCTGATCAAGTCTTCGTCATTTCCACTTTAATATACAGACCATTGTTGTGAAATGCTTTAATAGTCTGCAATATCGTTAAATATAATTTATTCCAAGCCAAACTGTTGCAGAAACCTCTCTAAGATGTTTTTTAGAGGACTGTTCACATCTCACAGGTTTGTCATGACTTTTACTTTGTGCAATGGACTGTATTTTGGTTTGAGGAACATTCAATGCCTTTGCAATCTTTGTGTATCCTTCTTTTCCAGGCCATGTGCTTCTTTACTATCAGATCTGTGACTTACTCTAAATACGTGTTTCTTCATCTTATTCTTTCGTTTGTAAGTGTGCAGCACATTCCATGACAAGGATATCCTTCTATTAATGGTGTCAATAATATGTCTTAGTTTGATTAGCAGGCTCAATACTCTATACAGTATGTATGTAGGCTAATTCTATGTACATTAAACAAACTCACACTTACTGGCAGCAGTCACTTGCTCATCACTAGTTATTCTCAATATCTAGCTGCAATTTATATTTCACTTTGTTCACAGCTTTGATAAAACAACCAGATGCTAAAGGGATGTTATCACATAAAATAATGCATTGTTCCTCCTTTAGACTATTATTAGAATATGAAATACATCATTCACTGTAATTTTACAATTTGTGTTTCATTCTTGTTTCCTTTTAATAATTTAAATCTGTGTTTATTATTTGAAGGATAATCATATGTTTTCTTTTTTTCTGTTTAATCACAGCCTGAAGCAAACAGTTTAAAACATCACCATTGACACTATGGAGAGGATCCACTAAACTCAATTCCAATTTGGTTATTTCTGTGAATTCTTCATCAGACGAAGCCAACAGAAAACCTGTCATGTGTTCTAAAGGGTCAGACAGCAAAGTCTTCAATCCATCTGATAGCTCTGGATTGCCTAGTGATTATAACATCCTAGAAATAGGTGCTGATGAATTGGTGCTTCAGAGCGTTCTGCTTTCATGTAATCCTGGGGATCTTGTAAAGAGACAATCAGCAATGATTGACACTCCCAAAAAATGCAAGTGGTCACTACTCAATATAGTAGAGCCAGTAGAAATCAGCGCAAGTTTTTCCTCTCGTTGTCAAGAGCAATCAGCCAGAGTCCTTCTGGAGAACGGAGGATACAGCGCATACCAGGAATTAATTGACATTGTGGACAAGAACACGATTTTAGAAGTAGAAAGACAAGGTGGCCATATTCATGATAGAAAAGTAGAAGAATCACACACACCATACATATGTGAGTGGAAGAAATATTTCACTCCAGTAGCGACCTGCACATTCAGCTGGACTGGTCTTCTTCTCAGCCCATCAGTGATAGCTGACTTGAAAAAACTGGAAAACACAGAATGTCAGCAAGAAAAGGATACGCTGTGCAAGGATTTCCTGGAAAAGTACGGCTCTCATGTCAGTACAAGCAACACGTTTGGTGGGATATATGGAGTGAAAGTGGAAAGCACAAAGTTTAGTGAAGATTTAAGAGAAACAAGAAGGCAGCTGTTAGAGGAGATTGTAAATGAAGTTGACTTCTCAACAGATACATTAGCATTTCAGGAACAATTTAATCATCTAAATAATGGAGAATTTGCAGAAAACTCCACACTATCTTTACAAATCTTTGGATGCCCAGATCACTTTCTTGCCTTGGAGGACTGGAGAAAAGGCCTTCAGTCTACCAGTAGCACATGGAAAGTTATTGACCGAGGACCTTTGGATCAATATGTGCCTGTGTGGAAGATCATAAGATTGAACCATAAAAATGATTTTCTTCATTATGAAGCTGTATCAGATATGATAAAAAGATATTGGGAAAAAGAGACTGGAGTGCAGGATACTAGCAGTGATCTTGAGAAATTAATGATGTGTGAAGATTTGGTGCAAATGCTGATTGAAAATGCAGAAATATGGAGCAAAGTGTCAGAAAGCCAATTCACTGAGAAGTGTGTCGAGTTTGTGAGTGAATTCACTAAAGTGCACTTTCGGTTATGGATGAATCAGCCTGATGAAATTGATCTCTACTGGTGTCAAAATGTTATTTGTCACAACACCATTCAGGAATTCCTCATGAGGCTGGTCAGATGTTTGGATTTAAAAGATTTACCATTTATTTTAAAAGTAGTTTTATTTGAGCAAATACAAACCTTGGTTGAAAAGTACATATTTTCAAATCCTCATTTAAGTTTAGAGAAGATATTTTCAGTTACAAGAAAGTATGTCACCACTGAAGAAGTAAAAGTGGTCTCCACTTATGATGATGAAGATCGACTGATTTCCCAAATCAAAAAGCAGGTCTTGTTCATCATGTCCACAAATGAAATCATCACAGAAATGCTCCTCTATAATGTTCTTGTAGCTCTCATCAGACTGAAGCAGATTTTGTCCAATAAAGATGAAGGACATCTGCAGTATTTGATCACAGCCATCTTCTATGAGAATTTAAAGAGTGGAGTTCCATTAAATACTGACATGTCTGAAAGAAAATGGAAATCAATGACTGATAAAATCATCAAACTAGAACACCATATAAAAGAGCTACGGGGAATGAGCAAAGAAGAAGGACAAGCATCTGTGTTCATAATAGCACTGGAAGAGATAGAAGATTTGAACAACAGTAAAAAAGGAGCAGAATCAGTGATCCAAACCCTTATAGAAGACAGGGGCTCTGATCTGTGTGCTTCTCTTGAACAGCTAATTGAGAAACACACTGGAAATCCTGCTGAATTAAAAGACGAGTTGAACTTAATCAAAAAACAACGAGTCACTCAGACAGAATTAATGAAAAGTACTTTGTGTGAAATCGGAGAGCTGGTATGTCATGATGTGTCTAAACAGCCAGAGCACAAGGAGCACTCGGTACACAAGAATGATGTTTTAGAAATACTTGGCTTAGAAGAATACTGCAATGAGAAACTCAGCATGAGGCACATTAAGAAGATCAGCTCACAAACAATACAATCAAACAGACCATCAGAACTTCAAGAGGTCCCGTGGTATTTCATTCAAAGGCTCATGATGGTACATTCAGGTGCATTGAAGCTGAAGTGTAAAGAAAGTAAAGAATGTGCTAAAAAACATAAAGGTCAGTTAGAAGATGAAGAAAACGTAGATGACTGGCCTTCAGATGACACAGAGGACACACTTGTCTTAAATCCACTTGACGTCATCGTCGCCGTTTTTATGTGTACTCATCACTTTGTTCAAAAGGAGTTGGTACAGAAAATGTCAATGTGCCAGATTGCAGTGCCCTTCTTGTTACCAAATTCTAATGGAAGTTGCTACATTCTTCAATTGGCACTGCGTACTATTAGGAAAAAATGGCATCAAACATTAGAAGGGAATGAGACGTCCATTATCGAGAAGGACATCTTAACACACCCAATGCTCGCAGTTACATTCATCAGATTGGGGGATCTCCAGCGTTCAAAGTCGGCCTTCCTCAACAGTCTCCTCAGTGGCTCTCAGGACCATCACAATTTCTATATTCATTCTGAAATGGAAGGTGGAGATGTTCCACGTAAAATTTCCAATGGACTTGTTGAGCTCAGCTGGTATTTACCACAAGAAAAGGAAAATGAAGGGCGGTTATTGGAGCCAATGGTGGTGATGAACCTCAGAGGAGACGCAAAGTCGCTGCCCACACAGGTGGGCTTTCTTTCTGAGGTTTCCTCAATGATCTTTGTCTTTTTGGATGATGCTGGAAAAGAAGAAGAAAAAGTGATTACTACTCTTTTAAAATCCAAATCTAATTTCTTTTTGTTACAAAATACGAAAAACAAAATAGAAGCAGTAAGAAGAAGACTCGTACACCTGAAGTCTATGTGTAATATCCCAACAGATAAAATTTTAGTACGTGGAAAGAAAAATGATGCTGAATTTGTGTCTGCTGTTTGGTCAGCCATATGTAAAGCAGAGAGAAGATACGTAACCTTAGAAGGAATGTCTGCTGCTTGCCGTAAAATGGGCTTTGATATTGATGAAGATTACCCGCCATGCAAGACTGGAAGAGCAAATGCTGAGAAAGTTCTTTCAGGTCTCAACCCTGATAAAATTGTAAAGTTTAAAGAAAAACTTTTTCCTTTCCAAGGCCTGCAGTGGCATGAATTCTCTATAATTGACAAGGAATATCAAAGATTAAAAAATACTGGTGAAAAAACACCTTTGGAATATTCTAAGGAATTAGAACAGAAAAAGAAGGAGCTTCGTCAGAAGCAGTTGGAAAATGAGCTTTCACCTGCTATTAAGATGTTTATTGAAGCTCTCCTGGGGAGCACCAACGACGAGCGACTCTTCTTTCTGCACTGGATGAAGTTCAAATTGGACTCGATTTCCTTAACAATCCTACCAAAGATACAAAAAAAGCTGAAAAATCAAATTACAGGAACAAATGAGAATCAACAATTACTTAACAGGCTGAACAGGAGCTCCCTGGGATTAGAGCACTTCCTGCGTGAAATCGGTCAGATTTACGAGGCCTCGTTTTATTGTAGTGATCCTGACTTGAAGAAACACTTAACTAAATTACCAAGTGCTGCGGCTGACATGTTGCTTTCTGGATTTCCAGTTGAACTCATCGATGGAGACGTCTCCAATATTCCCATAAGATGGGTGTCAGATGTTTTAAAACAAGTCCAGATAAAAACACATCCTGACACTCGAATTGTTGTTTTGTCAGTTCTCGGTTTACAAAGCACTGGTAAGTCCACACTTCTCAACACCTTGTTTGGCCTGCAGTTTGCAGTGAGTGCTGGACGGTGCACACGGGGGGCTTTCATGCAGCTTATCTGTGTGGACCAACATATGAAAACTGAGCTTGGATGTGATTACATTATGGTGATCGACACAGAGGGGCTGAGAGCAGAGGAATTATTGAATGTAACAAACAATTATGAACATGACAATGAGCTGGCGACACTGATAACTGGACTAAGTGACATTGTCTTAGTAAACCTGTCATCAGAATCCAATTCAGAGATGCAGGATATTCTTCAGATCATTGTCCACGCCTTAATAAGGATGAAGGAAGTTGGGATTAAACGGAGCATTTACTTCATTCACCACAATGTCTCTGACCTCTCTGCCAGTGTCCTCAATTTGTCAGGAGCCACGCAGCTTTTGAAACAACTCGATATTCTCACACTAATGGCAGCAAAACAGGAAAACAAAGAAGAAACTTACACTAAATTTTCTGATGTGATTCATTACGACATCAAGAAGACAATAAAATACATGCCAGGGTTGTGGCACAGTCAGCCGCCGATGGCATCTGTCAGTAGTGAGTACAGTGAGAAAGTGTTTGAACTGAAACAGCAGCTGGTGGAGCACATTAAACAAGAAAGAAAGAAACGATTACCATTAACGATCTCAGACTTCATCATCTTAATGGAAGACTTCAGCAATGCGGTCAAATCAGAGGATTTCATATTCAGTTTTCAGAACAGTCTGGCGGCTGTCGCATATTCACAACTGTCATCTGAGTACAGCGACTGGAAATGGGAAATTCAGAAAAGCTTCACAGAGTGGAAGGAAAATGCAGAGCGGAGAATTAAAAACTGTGAAGAGATCGATAATTTAGTGCCTGCATTACAAAGTGAGGCTGATGAGTTAGCAAGGAAGCAGGAACTGGAAGGACTAGAGAAACTTCAGGCCTATTTCACCAGTGACGTTAATAACAGAGAATTAATTGAAAACTACAAACATCATTTTGAGATCAACATTAAGACACTTTGCTTGGAATGTAAGGGAAATGCTTTGAGGAAATGTGAAGAGTTCATCAAACTTTATCAAAGTCTCATTAACTTTCAAAAGCTAATAAATAAATACGAAGAAGAGATTGAACAGAAAGTTAATGAGCTGGTGCAAAAATGTAAACTGGAGAAAAATAAACTTACTGAAACTCAGCTTAAAGAAGAATTTGTGAAGATGTGGGACAAAAAAGTGAAGTCCTTTCAAATTCCAGAAGATCATGTCAACATCAGAGCTGACATGGAGAACGCTCTAATGACCGATGAATCAAAAAGGAAAGACATAAAGCAAAAACTGAGGGAATCTCATCTCTCGCAAACAGAACATTTCATTGCCACAGATAAACATGTGAACACCAAGTCTTCTTACCTTTATTATTCATGGGATTTTGCTAAGCAAATTGCGTCAGGTATTAAAGAAATGGCACCTTCATGGTGGCCTTTTAGTCATAAAAATACAACTGAGATGGTAGGCAGTAATGCAGATAAAGAAATTGGCTCAATGAGGTTTAAAGGTGGTCTCCAAGAAAAGGACATCCAGAGAACAGCCAGTAAAGGAGGTCATAGTGTGAATAAATCATGGAGCTCTAAAGCTAAAATCCAGCAGGTTCAGAAAATTTCAGACTCTCTAATAAGTAAGTGTAACAAGTACCTGGACGACTTGATTAATAAGACCACAGATTACGATCAGAGTTACTGCACAGGTGTCATAAAAGAAATAGACAAGCAAACTGAGAAATTAGGGGAAGGCAATAAATTGGTTAACAGCCAGTTTCATGTGGACATCAAGCTGCACATCTGCGGAACAGCAGTGTATCGTTTTCAGGAAATGCATGACAAGTTTATGAGAGAACATAACATACTGGATAAACTTCAAGAAAGAAAAGATGCTTACTGGGAAACGTTTAGTGAGATGTATTATGAACGAGATCTGAGTAAAAAAGTGACAAATCAGTTCTGTAACTTGTGTCTCAAGCCGTCCCTCATAGACGAGATCCAAAGGCAGCTCTCAAGGGACATTGTACATCAAATGAGACAGACGTGGGCACCAGTTGTTCTCAGAAACATCACCAGTTTTCAGTTGTCCCTCCTGGTCAGCCTGCATGATGGAGATGACTTTGAGGCCTACAGGGCGTTCATCACAGACTACGATTGGTTTGCTGAGGAGTGGCTGGCAGTACAGGCAGAGGAATTCTGCAGAAATGAACTGAAAGGCAAAATACAATTTTCCTTATTGTTAGAGAAGATAATAAGCAGCCTTTTTGAGGAACTGATGAAAATCCTGGATACAAAGGAAGTAAAGGAAGTAAACAAAGGTACAGAACTACTGCATATGGTAATGAAAGAAATGGAAAAGATAATGGTCCTAAATAATGAAAACCTAGGCAAAATTATGTTTAAGAACGTGGGCGATGCATCACATCTCATTGCAAATTTGCGTGAAGCAATACAAGCTTTACAAAAAGAAGTGATGGAAGAAGCAAACAAATGGGATCCCAGCTCTAAAGTAAGAAGTCTGCCCAATCCTCCACACAAGGAAATGATGAGCTTTGTAAAGGGTTGTGAGGAGAAATGCCCATTTTGTGGGACACCATGTGAGCTGGAAGGGAATGATCACCAACATTATTCAAGATACCATCGAGTACTGACCATTGAAAACAAGGCGCAATATCATCAGCTCTCAAGCAGAACCATATTTCAAAAATTTTACTTTGCCTTTTGGAGAAAAGCACATCAGAAGACAGTCAACTGCATATCTCACGATGACCCCATGAAAGGATATGAAGTGCACAGCCAACTGAATAATAATTGGGGTCAACTTTTCAAAGGCTACACTTCCGTTTATTGGCAATTTGTTTACAAAAAATATTATAAAGAGTTTGCACGATGGCACGAGCATGAGCCTCTCAGGATATCAGTTAGTATAGAATGGGATGAAGTGAAAACCCACCTGGAAAAAGTCTATCAAGTACACCTTGATGATCTGAAGAATCCCGAATCAAAAAAAACAATCTCAAGAGTGATAAGCAAATGGAAAGAAATGAAGGTAACTCCCAAAAAAAGACAAGAGCTGCAGTTTGAAAATGTGAGGGAATTTAATCTGCCTAATGTGTCCTACCGCAGTCTCCAGACTCCAGATGATTAACAGCTTCTCATCATATTACACAGAAGAAATCACTGAATGGACACACACTGGTGGCTTTGTCCTCTCAGATATTTTTCCTGTTCTTGTAACTTCAATAAATCAGTGTCTCACTGTCACACATGTCTATTTGATGCCATTCATTTCAAGACATGCAAAACATGGATTATATACAAACTGTTATTTATAACCACGGTCATTTATGCCAATATAAGTAAGAAAAGTAAACTCCTGTGACAATGCTGTGTTTTGACTAAGCGTATTGTTGGGAGGAATGCTCGAGAGGACCATATATATTAACAGGCAGTCCCTGTGCTTTCTGATTGCCCCTTAACTCCTAACTATATCCTCCAATTCTGTGTAATTATTTCAGAAAGATACCACAAATCAAATGTTATTTCCATTACCTTTGTTAATCTTTACTCTTTATGAGTTTCATCTTTTTTTTAAATTCTGTAATCATTTGCTGTTTATATTAAATGGATTTGAGATCACTTGTTATGTTGTTTTTCTTAACTATTTTTTAAACTTGAGAAATAACACAGGTTCAAACAAAAACATGAAAATTATATCCATCAATCCATTAGTGTTTTATTTTAGCATTTTTTACTACAGCATTAGAGGATTCTGGAGTAACTCGATTAGCACTAACTATGAGGTAGGACTGAATCTCATCACGTGCTGTATGATCAGTGTTCCCTAAATTGCATGTCTTTAGGTTGAAACAGAGTTGTTGAAGAAACTCCATAAAAATCTTCTTATCAGTATATTATCAGATTTGTCTAAATTTTACAACATCAAACAACACTTCCTCAAATCTGATATCAGACGTAGCCTTTTGATTTTTAACTAAACTTAGTACACAGTAACTGTTGACAGTCACTCCAATATTTACACTTTTCCAGTGGAAGCTAAAGTTATAAAGAATCATTCAAAACATTTCTAAAAGTTGAATAAGCCATACTATAGCTTGGGCAAAGGAGCTGTCTGAAATCAATGCACTTGTTCTTATTCTTAGTTGTCTTATAGACCGTCAAGGCTAATGGTGGGATTCTCCCTGTCTTGACCAGGGTACCACACTTTGGATATCCATTGCAGTTCATTCCCACATATCATCCAACTCTCTTGCTTTTTGTATTCCTCTTTTTCTTGTCCCTTCAACTCTTCCAACCATTACTCTCTTTATCAATTTGCCAACCTTCACCAAACATTAACAGTTCCTCACTTTGATTTTGGCCTCTACTGCTAGCCTCCTGTTAAACACCATCCTAATCTCCTTACTGTTAACCATGTCCTTCCAAGTTATTTCTGTTATTTTTTATAACACTTCATTTCAAACACATTCAACTTAACAATATCGACTTTCTTCAGAATCCAAGACTTGCATTCATATACTATATCATCGCAGACATCTTTGTGACGATGCAGGTCCTGCAGGTCCAACAGTAAGCCTGCTCTCGCTCTCTCATTCCCACACCAGCTCTCTGCCCCTCCTGCCTTCTTCTTCTTTCCATTAACCTCCACTCTCTTCCTTTCTTTTTCTCCCCACCACACTCACGCTTCTCCTATTTACAATACAATACAATACAGTTTATTTTTGTATAGCCCAAAATCACACAGGAAGTGCCACAATGGGCTTTAACAGGCCCTGCCTCTTGACAGCCCCCCAGCCTTGACT
>JANRMT010049829.1:23499731-23514466 GCA_026402145.1 Polypterus bichir lapradei | reverse complement strand
AACCCAAAAGACAAGCCGCCAAGTAAGACTATTAAGAAGATACAAGTGGGGCAACCTCTACAAGGGGTACACGTCAATGTACTGGCGATTTGTGCTCAAAAAGTATAACCAGCAGTTTGCCGAATTCTACAACACCAAAGCAGTTTACCTGGACAGTATATTTGAGATCATGTGGAATTACGTGAGGAAACATCTTGAGAAGGTGTAGCAGGTAAATCTTGGTGTGACTGGTTTAGCTCGTTTTAGAAGTATGAAATCTTAGAGAACTTTGGACAAATATGAACGAGCACCTTCTTTTCAACAGGATTAAATAATGAAAGGGGTGGCATTGGGTCTCTGAATGGAATAATCTCACTCCTGCGTTATATATTCAAACTAGCAAAATACCTGTGCTTCGCAGCCGAGAAGACGTGTGTTAAAGAAGTTATGAAAAAGAAAAGGAAACATTTTAAAAATAACGTAATATTTGCTTTCTATTCGTTTGCATAAGCACAGTCCTTCACCATCAATTATTTAATGTTAGCTCAGACCCGGCACTTAAAAGTTTCTGTTGCAATTTTGCTGAGTTTGTGCCAAAGACTATTCTATCCGTGATCATCTCATCTTCGCTTGCATAAACACAGTCATTTACCAGCAATTTTAGCTTGGTTACAAAGTGATCAAAAGTCTTGTTTATACCCTGCGTCCTCTCAGTAAACTTGTATCTCACGAATATCGTATTCGTCTTAGGCATGACAAATGCCAGCGGCAGCGTTTGTATAAACTTAATTTAAACTTACGGTTTACACCGTGCTTTGTTTCCGCAGTAGATGCATTTATGAATATGCTTGTATGCGTCACTCGCTTCATATTCTTTTGCTGTCTTCTCAATTGTGTAATGCGTTTTTTGTTCAGCGCTCTTTGGAGCTCTTCCTTGTTCTCTATGTACTGCGTTCACAGTCAGTTCACGTGAGCCGCTCTCTTGTGCGATCTTGCGATGTCCACTGCTTTATTTAATGTTAGCTGAGACCCGGCACTTAAAAGTTTCTCTCGCACTTTGAGTTTGTGCCAAACACTAGACCATCTCATCTTTGTTTGCATAAGCAAAGTCCTTCACCCGCGAATATTTACCTTATATGGGCAGGCACTCAATTACGTGGGAGGCGTGATGATGCGGGACGCAAATCTGCCTCACACGGCGACCGAGCTGCAGGCTATGGCCGTATATATGGACGAAAGTAGGTTCAAGTTATGACTGTTACGCGTAGAATTTCGAAATGAAACCTGCCTAACTTTTCTAAGTAAGCTGTAAGGAATGAGCCTGCCAAATTTCAGCCTTCCACCTACACGGGAAGTTGGAGAATTAGTGATGAGTCAGTGAGTGAGTGAGTGAGTGAGTCAGTCAGTCAGTCAGTAAGTGAGGGCTTTGCTTTTTATTAGTATAGATTATGGTACCAGGAATGCATAGAATCACAAGGAAGTATTGAGTAGAACATGGAAACTTTAACTTATCTATCCATATCCAAATTCCCCAGGTTTAGGACTTCTCTCTTAGTTACTGCTCATTGATTTACCCACAAACCAGATCTCGTGGTACACCTATGTGAAGCTTCACTGTGTCACCTTTTCCTCAAGACTCAGAATAGCTTCTTAATCTGTGCTAATCACTTTCATTCCTTCTATTCCGATTTGGCCAGTTAATTATACCTCTGTGTTTGACTCTTACGTCTCAGAACTGCATCACGCTCAGACCTCTCTGCCAGACTGGCAGCGTCCACTGTTCCCGATGTTAACAACATTGTGTAACAATATTAATATAGCTAGTGGATTCTTGCCCGGCCAATAGGCCGTAATGGATGGACCGGGTAAATGGGTTTAACCGGAAGCAGTTCATTTCCCAACAAGACAAGTGGAAGTGGTGTTCAGGCCTGAACCCGATTAGGACACCTGCAGGGTGGCATGGGAGCTGGAGTCCGTTAACGCAGCCCTGTCTGGGTCTTTGGGGACCACCAGAGGGTTCTGCCTCTAATTTCCGCACGACCTGGGAATGCTCCACACGACTTGGTCATGAGACCGCAAGCAGTTCTTGGGTCAACTTTAAAAGAGAGCCCGCTGCCTCACTTAGCACTAGAATTACCAGAGCCTATGAAAAATCTCGTAGATCCGTCCCACCTTAAAATGCTTCTCACCTCTGCGCCAGCGTCTTTTGTCCTTTGAATGTGTTGATAAGCAGCAAACAGCAAGCAGTGTACTATCACATCCCCCCACCCCACACAGTTTTCTCAGCTCAAGTCTGTTTATCTGCGTGTCAGATGCTTAGAGTTGTATAGAGTGAGAAGTCAAGCAAAATGACACCTTTTATAAATACTACAGTACTTACTGCAATTGAGAAACCATACATAGTTAGGCCTTAGTTAGTTAGACCTTAGTTAGGCCATAGTCAATTGTAACAAAGAAATTCAAAGGTAAAGCCGAACACCGTCACAGTCCTGGAGAGCTAGGCCACCTGGCTGCACACCCCCTGCTGGTCATACTATAGTAGAGTCTGTGCTGGACCGTCAATCTGATGACAGAAGCTTTCCATCCAATGATTCCAAGGCTCGTAGTATCTGAGATGACTTTTCCATGGGCAGTAGAGGAGTGGCACCAAGTGCCACATCAAGATGCCGCGAAGAGAAACATAGAGGAGTGTTAGGAATGATTTCATTTTCTATTCTGTGTAGTACACCCTGTAGACATGAGTTGTGCTGTCGCATCCATAAACTTAGCACATTATTCATTTAAACAGCTATCCCCAACAAATCATTATTGTACGCTGAAAAATGTCTGGTGCAATGCCAATCCTATATGGAAGGCATTTAAAATTTATGTAGCAAACGGTGTAATAAGTCGTAAGAAGGCAGCTTCCTTGTGCAACTGAATTTGCATTGAGGGATGAAAACATGGTGGTTCCAGCCATTTTGTCTAGTGTCTCCTCTGTGGTTGGCAATATAAACCATTCTGTTTTTATTTCCTTATTCAGCTTTAAGCCTACAGAAATTCTTACTTTTCCATTTGGTTTAAATTACTGGTACCATCAGCATACACTGGTTGGTGGGCTGCGTAACTTTCACAATCACCCCCATTATCTTACATTCTATGCAGATCCTCTTTAACTTTTGGAAGTAGTGGTAACTGGACTCTTTGGGCTGTGTGAACCTCATACAGTTTGGTTCCCTCTTGGAGAATTATTTTTACCATCTCTGTCTTTAATGTACTGTATACAGGAGAAATAGAGATGGGGCTTGTTAAAAGAGTAGAACAAATTAGTACTGTTACTGTTGCTCTGTCTAGAAAGCTGCTGGCGTTTAAACCTGTCACCACATACGGTACATAAGACATGAATATTTTCTGTTTTTGTAAACAATACCAGGTTTAAATTGTCATATACAGAGCAATTTTCCTCTAGGAATGTTTGGGTTGCATTAAGCTTTTCTAGTCTTTTATTCATTTTGATTGTCATGTATGCCTTTTCACTTAAAATACTTATGTCAGCTCCTGTATCAATTTTAAATTTAACATGTATACTGTCTAGCTCCAACGAGACTGTCTAGTATACTTCGCTGGCTGCATTTTCACTCACTGCTCCCAGGTAAAATGTGTCTCCTTCCTCGTCGTTCGTAATCTCCCTGACTGCTTTAGAGTAACACATTCTTTCCCAGTGTCACATTTTTCTTGCAATTTCTGCATTCCGTCCCTACAGCTGAACATTTTGCTGGCTCCTTATGTGGCGCTTTCTGCATTTCACACACTTCTGTTTGTCCATCTCTGTCATTTCTTTTCCTCTGTGGTTCCTTTCATGTGATGCCTTCTCCTATTTTCCTCATGGATAGTTTATGAGCAATCTCTAGTACCTGGGCTAGTGTCTCTCCTTGTTGGGCGATTTGTTGTGTGGCATCTTCTGTCTGCCACAACCTCTGTATCACTGTCTCGAGGGTGAGATCTGTTGTTAGCTGTAGCTTTCTTGAAAGTTCCTTACCTCAAATTCCTGCGACATGTCTATGTGTAATATGTTCATTTTTCTTCTATTTGAAGTCACAGTTCTATGAGTTCGTATAGAACTCTAATAAACATCTCTGTTCTCTCACCCGACTTTTGTGTATGCTGGTGTCCTGGAGTGCAAAATCTGCATTTTTTAAACAGATGCATATATTTTTATTATATTTTGCTCAGACAAACAAGATGAACTAAACTTACACAGCAATTAACATCAAAGCATCTTCTCTTCCCAAACTGTACTAGTAATCTATCACCTTAAAACATCTGTGTAAATGAAGCAGAAGACCAGAAAATGGCTGTGATGCCTCGGGCTGTTTTGGTTGCTTTATAGCTTGGGAAAGGAGATGTGTAAAAAGATCAAAAACTTTGAGTAAAGTCATCCATCATACGGACAACCAGCCAATTAAATTTGTGTAATATCACATGTCCAAAAGCCCCACGTGGACTTTTAACATAAATACGGCTTGTCCTAGGGACCAAACTGGAGAGAGCAAAGGCGATTTCAGAAAATGAGACAGAGACACGTGTGACCGCTTCATCTGAACATCAGCGAAAGCATCTTACGAATATCACCGATCGTTAAGTCAAAAGCCATCCCAGGCCAACTTCCGATCTTTGACATTTTCTGTAACCTTTTTTCTAAAAACTATATCCAGACTCTTCTTATCAGTTTTATTTTCTATCATATCTTGTTCTATTTGATATTATTACTATTCATTAATAAATACCACTTTGCTTTTACGTTTTCTTTACTTTGTGGTTGTGTCTAGAATGATTGAAATAGTAAATTGAAAATTAAGACACCTGTATGAGGAGTTGGCCACTTTACTTGCTCATAAGATTATCAATGCTAGAGGTCGCTCCTCAAAAGAAAGGCAACTGCACTAAAAGAAGGGCACATTGTTTGGTGATTGGCATGACCAAAAGAGTTGCACTTTTAATTGTGTCACAATGACACACACACGTCTGTCATTGCCGATGATAGTAAGTTCTTAGGTAGAGACTCCTATAGAATATTGTGTGATGCCGTTGGGCATCGCCATTGTTTAAATTAGAATATCTATGGGTGAATGTGAAGGGGTTCATAGTAGAACATTGCGGGGTGACTGACAGTTAGGCATTCACCCGAGACTTTGTCTACAGAATGTGTGTTTGTGTGTGATAATCTTAAGGTGTGAGAATAGACCAACCTAGCAATGGATTTCGCAAGTCCCACAGACCCCACGTTAATACAGCTGGTAAAAACGCCCTCTTTCGTGACTTATTTATTTTTGGTATGAAATACTCCTTGACTGAACAACATCGTACTTTTTCTTTATCGGCCTCTCTCTCAAAAGTAAACAAGCTGAAGATGTTTTCTGCTTCACTAACCATTGAATAAATTAGTGTACTGACCTGAACATCTCCCATCTTCTTCAGTTAGCTTTGTGGCCGCCCTTTACCTCATGAATCTTTGGCACCGTGCCGACTAGTCCATGTGAAATTGAAGTTTTTGGGAGGGTTGAACTTCAGCATTCTGATCTTGCTTTTTCTCCTTCACAAATCACTTCTAGCACTATGTAATGATCTCACCACCAGGTTGTCAAATGTTTCCTTTATTTATTCACCAAAGTATTACAACAGCATACAGTGCTCTTCCCCTGAAAACGCCAGGAAGGAGCCCCTTACCCCCGACATCCTCCTGCTTAAGTACTTACTATTTTGTTCCACCCAACTACATATTTCTCAAGCTGTTACTCATTTTAGCTCCTTCGATGACACTGACTCCCTCTATGTGTTTAAGAAGTGTTTCAAGACTCTCCATTCTTTGCCGTATTTCTATCTGATTGATTGGAATTTATAACCTAAAAATTATAACTCTCTTCTTATTTTGTTCTGAGCTCTTCACTTGTGGTGAATAAATTTTTCACCTTGTCCTGTCACACTTGTTCCCAAACAGCCCCCCAGACTTAAGTTTACTTGATTATGTTAAACTCTTTTGGTACGGAAGCTCTGAACCGCACAGTGAAAAAAATTCTGGGATAACCCTTATCTCGTATGTACGTGAAAACATCTCGTACATATATGAAAGTATCCCATACGTACGAGATAAGGGTTATCCCATAATTTTTTCCACTGTGCGGTTCAGAGATACCATAGTAAAGAAACTAAAACAGTTGCATTTTTATGGAAATGCTAATGCACAGTTATGATTTATGTAATGAACTGAAAAGATGCATTTGCTTGAATGCCGGTTGGTTTAACATTACTTAACATGGAGTACAAATGTATAAATCTATGCGTTGCTTCATGAGTTGTAAGGGTGTTCAAAGTCTGGTGCAAAATTCCGAATGGTTGGTCGTGTAACACCTGAATCATCACTATTGCAATGCTGCATTTCCCTGTGGCCAAAATTTGTAACATTACGGATAGTTTCATTTCATTTTACAGTGCATGGCTTCTGTGTAGGTCAGAGGTGTCCAGCAGCTGCAGGTTTTCATTCTATCCATCTTCTTAAATAGTGAAAAGTTGCTGCTAATTAACTTTTTGCCTTAATTTTAATTGACTTAACACAGACCCCTGAATTGTTTCCTTTTTCCTTAATTAGCAGCTAATCAATAATGAGACACAAAACACATGAGCAGCTAACTTGTGCCCATCACACAATACCTGAAAATAAAGAAAGCCGAAGGTTCAGTCATGTCTGTCCGCTCGGGTCACCAAAACATCTTGAGGGTGCTCTTAGAAAAAGATAATCAACACTGCTGCGGCATAATGAGATCAGCAACGAGCCATGTAGTTAAATAACAGGTTTAATTAACAAGTTGTGTTTTTTTTTTTTTTGTGAATAATAAAATCTGATAAAATTATTTTCCAGTGTTTTTGAGGTGATCTGTCAGTCAGAGGTTCTTGGAATCGTCCAAACTCCTTCCACCCCTGCCTTGGGTGATCAATAAGTGTCTTTCTGTTATTTTCATTTTTGATTTATCAATTTTGTAATTTATCTGTGCTTCCTTGTTGCTACTAAGTTTTCATTTTTCTCCAAAAAATTAGAGTAAAAAGGGAAGATCGCCAGTTATCCAAAGAAAAAAGCTCGGGAGGTTTCCAATGATTTAGCAGCTACAGTGCCAAGACAGAGAAATCCACAGTGGCGAGAGAAGCTTTGAAAGGTCTAACAGAAGCAGAGTTTGGGGAGTAGGGATGAGGTTTACAGATAGAAACAAGGAGAACAACCAGAAAGAGAAGAAAGGAGGGCAGCGCCAGAACATATGGAGGAAGGTGGCAGGGGACATAAATGACAAAGTGGATCAGGAGAGACCGACGAGAGAAATGCATGATGAATTCATACAGGTTACAGTGTTTACTCCAAATCAACAACTCAGAATTAGTTGTGCTAGTTAAGGATATTCACACTTCTGGTGATTTTGTTTTTCTTTACATACTAAATGATGAGCAGATGCATGTGGAATTAACACAGGAAAACTCTACCTACACTTTTCTTGTGGGAATTGTACAGATTTTGCTGGAAGCAAAGCGCACTTTATTTCACAGGTGCCGATGTGAAGCAAAATATGGAGTTTTGTTGTAAATTCACTTTTTCTACAAATCATTTCACTTATCCAACAGAATGATGAGATTTAAAGTTTAAAAAAATCATATTTCTGACTGAGTTAGTCAATGCAGTGACACACTTTATTAATATTAATCACAACTTCAGAGAGATTAATGAAAGGGATTTATTCTTCAGAACCCAATGAAACTCCTTAAATTACAGTATCTGAAACATGTTTGTAAATTAATGGTAAACAAATAATATGCTCATAATTGTAAAATCTCATGAGTTTGGAAACTCTGAAATGAAGTGTATAGCAAAGAGAAATGTCCTGACAAGAGGCAAAGCAATGAGCACAGAAGTGCATTAAAGGAAAAAACTGAAGTAGGAGCATCCATTATAAAAATATAGCCTGCGTAAAATTAAAATGAATTAAATGAGGGCAAATGAAGTGTTAGCTCCTCCACATATCACGTCACCTAATTATAATTAGTAAATTACAGCATGTCCTTTTATGTCTTTGACACTAAATTTCTGTACCTTTTAGTTTAGGTTTGTTACATTTTGAAAATGCTTAAAATAATTGTAAATCTATTTGATAAAACATTCCCCTTATTATGTAAATGTAGTTGACTGGAATTGACAGATGATTCCTTTAGTTAACTCAATCATTCCATTTCATGCTGCTCTCTCAGTTCATCGAGTTTAAGTTTGTATTTATTTTCAAGGTC
The DNA here is from genome assembly GCA_026402145.1 of Polypterus bichir lapradei. NCBI lineage: Eukaryota > Metazoa > Chordata > Cladistia > Polypteriformes > Polypteridae > Polypterus > Polypterus bichir. Next base: position 23,506,186 of record JANRMT010049829.1, on the reverse strand, counting down.
ACTCTCTACATCGTCCCACTTTAAGTCATATCTGAACTCAACAGGTCGGGTCTTGTAGAATTTTGCAAATTCCTCCTTATACTTCATGAGCACAAACTGCCAGTAACGTGAGGTGAGATCTTTGTAGAGATTTGTGCCGAGGTTTCTTCTCTCATGTAAAAATTACAGGACTCACAGTTCATTGATCTTTTGTTAATACCCAAAACAATAAAGTAAAACACATTACTAAGCATTGTATGAAAAGGCAGCTGATATGGTGAAGCATTGCTGACGCTGAATGCCCTGTGGTATCTCAAGTAGTGCTGGTGATTGTGCCCGTCGAGCTCACAAGGAGTCCCACAATATGGACATTTCTCTCCACAACCTTTTAGCAATTCAAACAGCTGCTCATGAGGTTGACTGCTGAGATTGTCCAATATACCTAAAATATCAGGAACAATTATTTGATCTTTTAACTCCTTTTCTGTTTCCTCCATTGCCTCTGACAGTTTTTTTTTTAAACTGCTCCACATCTCTTATCTTAATCATATCGAGGTTTTCTTTTAGAATCCCCACCTGCTGCTGTTCAAGTGATTTTATCAAATGAGATAGAAAATCTTGAGCGGTTTCCATTTTACTTTTTTTTACATTATTTAAAGTGTTATTCACTTTCTTTAAAATGATTAATGTAATTTCCTCCTCCATTAAATGTAATCTCATTTTGCTGTCCTTCTCAGCTTTGCAATATTCCACCACCTCTTTGTAGAGCCATCTCTGTGCATAGCCATCATAATCTGTGATGTACTCCTTGTAGTCTTCAAAGCTCCCCGACTCATGTAAACTGATGAGCAGAGCTAAGTGGAAGTTGGGGATGTTTTTAACCTTCAGAGGGGCCCACGTCTCTCTCTCATGTCACTGACGATTCTCTTTGATAATTGTCTGCCAATTTCTCCCTTGAGTGGCACTTTTAAACACAAGTCACAAAACCTCTTTGCTGCCCTTTGGCTCTCATCTCTTTCATGGTACTGGTCACTGAGCATCTCCCAGTAAGCAGGCTTCCTCTCCTCCAGTTTACCCAGTACACCGGTTTTCCTGATATATTGGTGATGCATTTCCTGGAATCTTTGTACTGCTGTGCCACAGATATGAAGTTTGATGTCCACTTGTAGATGATCAATGCTCTCTCTGTCTTTATCCCCCAGTCTCCTTATCTGTCTTTCTATTTCTTTAATCAAGCTTACACAATAACATGGATCATAATCGACGTCTTTGTTCACTAACACATTAATATATTTTTAAATTCCTTTATTACCTGTTCTGCTATATGCTGAGCTTCATTTTCATGAGGCCCTACTTTTGGTTCTGACTTTCTGGATCCGGCCGCTGTACTTAATCCTTTTATTGCCCCAGTTACAATCCAAAAAAATTTGTGTAATTTTTAGTTTTCAGATTTTTATTATCAACTATTAATTCTTTGTTTCCCCATTCAAGAAGTCCTAAACACCTCAGCTTTTCTTTGACTTCTTTACTTTTGCAGGTGCCTGACTGCATGAGATTCTCTTCCATATCACGTGCAATGTCCATGTCCTCTGCAGGTGTCACCACTAACCCCAACGTTTCTTTCCACGTGGTTTCAAATTCTTCATTAAGTTGTGCATCAGAAAGTTTGCTTTTCCCTTCTTTACATTCCTTCACAAGATTGTTAACCTTTTCCGGGATCAATTCTTTATACCTCATCATCATCTCTTTGACACGTCTGCTGGCTTCAATTATCTTTTTGTAACTCATAACTGCAGTGTCCTTGTACTGCTGACAAGCACCCTTGAAGTTTCCCTTAAAGTATGTTTTATATTTTTCTATGTATTGTTTGTTTTCCACATCATGTTTATAATAATAAGTCAGGTTTTTAAGGTACACGTCCTTAATCCTAACAGCCAGGTCTCCAGCCTCTTGTGATAATTGTGGCTCTAGAGAGTCCAGCTCTTCACAGTCTTGAATTCGCTTCTCTGCTCCTTCTCTCCACTCCATGAAGCTCTGTTGGATTTCATATTTCTAGTCGTTGCACCGGTTGGAGAGTTTTGTAAATGCTTCTGCTGCCAGGCTATTCTGAAAACTGAATATAAAATCTTCTGACTTCACAGCATTGAACAGGTCTACCAAGAACCTGATGTAGTTTGTTATACTCATTGGACCATGTAATTCTCTTTTCTTCTTCATACAGTCAAGGATTTCAGTTTTCAGCTCATAGACTTTCTCACTGTAACGTTCACTGACAGCCGCCATTGGTGGGACGCCATGCCATAGTCCAGGTATGTATATACTTATTTTACTTGGATCATACTGAATCACGTCACTAAATCTGGAGTAGGTTTTTTCTTTTTTGTCCTGTTTTGCTGCGGCCCTTGTGACAATGTCAAGTTGCTCCAGAAGCTTTCTGTTGCCAGACATGTTCAGTACACTTGCAGAGACGTCTGAGATATTGTTGTGAATAAAATAAATGTTGGGTTTCTTTACAGTTTCTTTCATCCTTTATCATCACATGGACGACTATCTGCAGAATGTCCTGCATCTCCGTAATGTTCTCAGAGCTCAGAATCACTAATATGATGTCACTTAACCCAATGATGAGTGTCACCAGCTCGTTGTCCTGCTCGTAGCTGTTTAAGTTCAGTAATTCTGGGACTCTCAGTCCCTCTGTGTCAATCACCAAAATGTAATCACATCCCAGTTCTTCTTTAACATTGTCATCCAAGTGAATGAGCTGCATGAAGGCCCCTCGTAAGCACTTGCTAGCACCAACGGCAAAATTGAACCCAAACAGGGTGTTGAGGAGGGTGGATTTCCCTGAGCTTTGCACCCCCAGTACTGACAGCACATATATGTGAGTGTCTGGGTGTGTTTTGTTCTGAACTTCCTCTAAAATGCTTGACACCCACCTCAGTGGAATATTGGCGACATTGCCATCAATGAGCCCAATTGGGACACCATTGAGCAGAATTTCAGCAGCAACTTTGGGTAAACTGGACAAGTCTGATTTCAGCTTGGAGTCACACATGATAAGAGCCTCATACATCTGCCCAATTTCACGCAGAAAGTGCTCCAGTCCCACTGAGCTGTTGGTGAATTTCTCCATCAGTGCTTTTTTTTTTTGATTTTCTTCTTCACATTTTTTGAGCTCTTCTTGTATCACAAGTAACACATCTGCAGAAAGAGAATCCAAACACAACTTCATCCACTGCAAAAAGAAGAGCCTTTCTTCACTGGTGCTCTTAAAAAGTGACTCAATAAATTTCTCAACAGGAACTGAAATGTCCCTTTCTAGTTGCTCCTGCCATATTTTCTTCTTTTTCTGATTTAACTTCTTTATGTACTTGCAGGGCATTTTCGAACCTGTGTTCTTTAATTGCCAACTCTCTTTGTCTGTCTTAGAATATTCATGCCAGGATTTGCCTTGCAATAGAAACGTTTCCTCTTTGAAATCAGCTTTGCTTTTCTGGTTAAATCCATCAGTGATAACTTCAGCTTGGTCATTTCCCGTTGGACCTGAGCTGCCATGTTTCCCCTTGAATTTATCAAAGTGTTTCTTTTCCAGAAATTCAACAATACTGTTTGCCTTTGCTTTTCCAGACTGACATGACACATACAGGTGCCGGTCATAAAATTAGAATATCATGACAAAGTTGATTTATTTCAGTAATTCCATTCAAAAAGTGAAACTTGTATATTAGATTCATTCATTACACACAGACTGATGTATTTCAAATGTTTATTTCTTTTAATTTTGATGATTATAACTGACCACTAATGAAAGTCCCAAATTCAGTATCTTGGAAAATTAGAATATCAATTAAGACCAATGCAAAAAAAGGATTTTTAGAAATGTTGGCCAACTGAAAGGTATGAACATGAAAAGTATGAGCATGTAAAGCACTCAATATTTAGTTGGGGCTCCTTTGGCCCAGATTACTGCAGCAATGCGGCGTGGCATGGAGTCAATCAGTCTGTGGCACTGCTCAGGTGTTATGAGAGCCCATGTTGCTCTGATTTGAAGAGGACTTCAGCTTCCAGTATGCTCTCTTGTTTATGACTGCAATCCAGCAAACCAGTTTTAGTTTCCAAGTAGTTTTTGATCATATTTGCTAGTGAGACACAATTCAGAAAATCAGCTTTGTGGTTTAAAGTCATGACCTTCCATAAAGGTGCCAGCTGATTGACAGCTCTTCGATCAATGATCTTCCATGTATCTTTTTTCTCCAACAGCCCTCTTCTCCATTTTTCAAATGTGTAACAATCAGTTGGGCCTCCAGCTGTTTGAATGGAGATTGAGGTGTTGTCTAAGTGACTTTCTTCACACTCACTCTTAAGTAGGCTTTTTATTGCTGATATGTCTGTGATGATTGCTATGTTGGAATTCAACTACTTTTCTTATCAGCTGCTCTCTTGTTTCTTTGGACTCGTCAGTGAAGTCCGTACTTTCTACTCGTAGCCAGTAAATTCCTCCAAATGTGTTGCTTGTGCTAACATGAGAGCCGTACTTTTCCAGAATAGCCTTACCCTGTTTGCTCTTTCTCTCCTCTGTACCAATTGACTCCAAATTCTTTAGATCACAAATTAGAGTATCTTTAAGATAAAGATCTGTCAATCTGAAGGTGCAAGTTTCAAATGGAACTTCATATCTCTTCCATAAGCATAAGAAAGGCCTGACATTTTCTTCTGTTAGATGTGATTCAGTTGAATAGTTTCTGACCACCTCATCCTCATGAATATCATTTTCATTTAAACTCATCATCATCATCCTCTCCATCATTTTCTTGTATGCTTGTTCTTTAGTATGGGAGTCAAAAGTTTCATTTATTTTTTGTGGTGAATTTTGACAGGACCTTCTGCACATTCCATGAACTTTTATCATTTCTGATCTCTTCTTTTGCAGATCTGCTGGGTTCTTTGACAGGAGAATTCCTTGGAGTGCAGGTCCATAATAACATGTCTCTTGAACCTGAGCCTCACCACAGGAGCCAGAGCGGGATATGGAGCCCAACAAATTTGTTTCCTCAGACTGTAATGACATGACTGGTTCTTCTTATTGTCTGCGGAAAGAGAGTTCATAATATTATTATACAGTATGTTATATAAATATCCATCCATCCATCCTCTTCCACTTATCCGAGATCGGGTCACGGGGGCAGCACCTTGAGCAGAGATGGTTATATAAATATGTTATATTTAAAATTTTCTGCATTTTCGTTGTCACACACGTGCATTTGGGAGGCAGTCTAAGGGCTTAACTGAGGGTAGGACGCAAAGTCAGGTGTTAATGAAGTGCATGAATGTCTAGACCACAACCAGCTCTGGCACTCCCTCCCTAACCACACCTTCCTACTGACCTCACTTCTGCCAACTCCCTCTTAGACTCACCTATTCTTGCCCAATGCCTACAAAATCCCGTTTTGGACTTCATCCCATAAACTGCTCTGGTGCTATTTTCATTTAAGTTATAGTTTTCACAATAATCGGGGTGGATCCTCGAACCTTTTGCTGTCTGTCTCTGTTTTCTTACATCGTATAGAGGAATCTATACTAATAAAAGGCAAAGCCCTCACTGACTCACTCACTCACTCACTAACTCATCACTAATTCTCCAACTTCCCGTGTAGGTAGAAGGCTGAAATTTGGCAGGCTCATTCATTACAGCTTACTTACAAAAGGTTTCATTTCGAAATTCTACGCGTAATGGTCATAACTGGAACCTATTTTTCTCCATATACTGTAATGGACGTTAGCTCGACGGTCGTGGGGGGCGGAGCAGCGTGTGACATCATCACGCCTCCCACGTAATCACGTGAACTGACTGTGACCGCAGTACGTAGAAAAGAAGGAAGAGCTCCCAAAGAGCGCTGACGCGAGATACAAGTTTAATGAGAAGACACGAGGTATAAACGAGACTTTGGATCACTTTGTAACGGAGTTAAAATTGCTGTAACGAGAAACTTTTAAGTGCCGGGTCTTAGCTAACATTAAATAAAGCCGTGTACATTGCGAGATCGCACGAGATAGCACAGGCACAGCTCAGAAGCTTCCATGCATGTACTCCGAGCGGCTCACGTGAACTGACTATGAACGCAGTACGCAGAGAAAGCAAGACCTCTAAAGAGCGCGGAGACTTTTGATCACGTGAACTTGTCTAGAAATAGTGGTGTTTCCTGCACTGCAAAAATACTACAAAAGTCGGGCAGCCGGCGCACGCGCGAATGCGTAGCTGTGCCGGCCTTTGAGACGCCGGCCTTTGAGAAGCTGAGGTCGTCAGGTCAGATTATGAAGACACGCACAGGAGTGGAGGGCCGACAGTGCCATCCCGGCCAGTTAATGGCAGGGCCGTCTCTTCAGTCTACACGAGACCCACCGCGACGCTCATATCGTCAACGAAGACCTCTCTCTACACTATATAAAAGAAAAAGGCAAGTTTCCTTTCTTCCTAT
>JANRMT010049829.1:23486946-23499631 GCA_026402145.1 Polypterus bichir lapradei | reverse complement strand
TCCAGCTGTTTGAATGGAGATTGAGGTGTTGTCTAAGTGACTTTCTTGAAACTCACTCTTAAGTAGGCTTTTTATTGCTGATATGTCTGTGATGATTGCTATGTTGGAATTCAACTACTTTTCTTATCAGCTGCTCTCTTGTTTCTTTGGACTTGTCAGTGAAGTCCGTACTTTCTACTCAGTAAATTCCTCCAAATGTGTTGCTTGTGCTGACATGAGAGCCGTACTTTTCCAGAATAGCCTTACACTGTTTGCTCTTTCTCTCCTCTGTACCAATTGACTCCATATTCTTTAGATCACAGATTAGAGCATCTGTAAGATAAAGATCTGTCAATCTGAAGGTGTAAGTTTCAAGTGGAACTTCATATCTCTTCCATAAGCATAAGAAAGGCCTGACATTTTCTTCTGTTAGATGTGATTCAGTTGAATAGTTTCTGACCTCCTCATCCTCATGAATACCATTGTCATTTAAACTCATCATCATCATCCTCTCCATCATTGTCTTGTATGCTTGTTCTTTAGTATGGGAGTCAAAAGTTTCATTTATTTCTTGTGGTGAATTTTGACAGGACCTTCTGCACATTCTATGAACTTTTAGCATTTCTGATCTCTTCTTTTGCAGATCTGCTGGGTTCTTTGACAGGAGAATTCCTTGGAGTGCAGGTCCATAATAACATATCTCTTGATCCTGAGCCTCACCACAGGAGCAAGAGTGGGAAATGGAGCCCAACAAATTTGTGTCCTCAGACTGTAATGACATGACTGGTTCTTATTTTCCTGTGGAAAGAGAGTTCATAATATTATTATACAGTATGTTATATAAATATCCATCAATCCTTTTCCACTTATCCGAGATCGGGTCATGGGGGCAGCAGCTTGAGCAGAGATGGTTATATAAATATGTTATATTTAAAATGTTCTGCATTTTCGTTGTCACACACGTGCATTTGGGAGGCAGTCTAAGGGCTTAACTGAGGGTAGGACGCGAAGTCAGGTGTTAATGAAGTGCATGAATGTCTAGACCACAACCAGCTCTGGCACTCCCTCCCTAACCACAAATTCCTACTGACCTCACTTCTGCCAACTCCCCCTTAGACCCACCTATTCCTGCCCAATGCCTACAAAATCCCGTTTTGGACTTCATCCCATAAACTGCTCTGGTGCTATTTTCATTTAAGTTATAGTTTTCACAATAATCGGGGTGGATCCTCGAACCTTTTGCTGTCTGTCTCTGTTTCCTTACATCGTATAGAGGAATTTACTAATAATCTACTCAAAAAAATTAAAGGAACACTTTTTAATGAGAGTACAGCATCAAGTCAATGAAACTTGTGGGCTATTGATCAGGACAGTTAAGTATCAGAGGGGGTTGTTATTCAGTTTCAGCTGCTTTGGTGTTCATGAAATGAACAACAGGTGCACAAGAGGGGCAACAATGAGACAAACCATTCCTGTTTTGGGGGTCAACAGGTGGAGGCCAGTGACATTTTTCCTCCTCATCTGTTTTTTCACTCATTTTGCATTTGGTTACGGTCAGTGTCACTACTGGTAGCATGAGGTGATACCTGGACCCTACAGAGCTGGCACAGTTACTCCAACTTCTCCAGGATGGCACATCAATATGTACCATTGCCAGAAGGTTTGCTGTGTCTTCCAGCACAGTCTCAAGGGCATGGTGGAGATTCCAGAAGAAAGGCTATTACTTTAGGAGAGCTGGACAGGGCCCTTCGTTGAAGGTCCTTAACCCATCAACTCCTTTGGGCAAGGAGGAATGACCTCCAGCAGGCAGGCCACTGGTATGAATGTCTCTGACCAAACAATCAGAAACAGACTTCATGAGGGTGGCCAAAGGGCCCGACATCCTGTAGTGGGCACCGTGGAGCTCGATTAGCATTTGCCATAGAATACCAGAATTGGCAGATCCACCACTGGCGGGCGCCCTGTGCTTTTCACAGATGGAGCAGGTTCACCCTGAGCACATGTAACAGACATGAAAAGGTCTGGAGAAGCCGTGGAGCATGTTATGCTGCATGTAACATCGGTCAGCATGACCGGTTTCGTGGTGGGTCATTGATGGTCTGGGGAGGCATATCCATGGAGGTACACACAGCCCTCTACAGGCTATACAATGGCACCTTGACTGCCATTAGGTATCGGAATGAAATCCTTGGACCCATTGTCAGACCCTATGCTGGTGCAGTGGCTCCTGGGTTCCTCCTGGTGCACGACAATGCCTGGCGTCATGTGGTGAGAGTAGGCAGGCAGTTCCTGGAGGATGAAAGAATTGATACCATTGACTGGCTCACTCGTCTGACCTCAATCCAGTAGAACACCTCTGGGTGGAACATTATGTTTTGGTCCATCCAACGCCTCAGACTGTCCAGGAGCTCAGTGATGCCCTGGTTCAGATCTGGGAGGAGATCCCCAGGACACCATCTGTCCTCTCATTAGGACATTGTCAGGCATGCATACAAGCAAGTGGGGGCAAACAAACTACTGCGTACAATTTGGAGTTGCTGCGACAAAATTTTGGCAAAATGGACTTGCCTGCCTGCCGCTGCATCATTTTTCTCTTTGATTTTTCGGGGTATCATTGAATTCAGCCCTCTGTAAGTTGATCATTTTCATTTCCATCAAACGATGTGGCTGCCATCCTTTCGTTCCTAACACAATTACCATATCAGTCCATATCAGTAGAGATAGCCAGCGGGATTTTTTCCCCCATTAAGATCTGATGTGTTTTCAAAATGTTCCTTAAATTTTTTTGAGCAAGTTTATGAACATTCTGGAGGATATTCGTTTTAATAGCTAAGTCAAGATGAATGACTGACCACATCCCAAAATTACGATTTGCACATTTCAATTAGGTTGCCAAAAGTAAATTTGAACAAGTGCTTAAGTCATTGTGTGGTTGTGATTGTCAAATATGTTAATTGTTGTAAGAGACTGATTAAATTTATATGAACATACAAAGACTTTGTGATGCCCTGTGCCCACAGCCAATAGCCACCAACTGCTTTTGCAGTTTCTTGTATTTAATGAACCAAGATTGATTGTGGCAAGTGAGAAGACAACAAGGTTTTAGTGCAAAGTGAAAGTGTGTTTGTTAAAAGTCAAAACATAGCAGTGTCATTGTGCTGTGCAGTTGTACTGTATAAAAGATCTACAACAAATCCATCCATTTTCTGCTGCTTATCCGGGACCAGGTGTACCTATTCCTTGTCAGCTCCTCTGGTGGATACTGGGGGAATGCAGAGGCATTCCCAGGCCATCTGAGGGATATAATATCTGCAGCTTGTCCTCATTTTGTACTGAGGTCTCCTCATGGTTGGAAAAACACCTGAAACACCGATGCTCGAACCACCTCAACTGGCTCCTTTCGATGCTGAGTAGCGCAGCTCTACTTTGAGCTCCTCCTGAATGTTTGCACTTCTCACCCGGTCTATAAGGCTGAGTCCTGACATCCTGCGAAGGAAACTCATTTCTGCTGCTTGTATCCATGATCTAGTTCTTTTGCTCACTGCCCACAGTTCATGATCACAGTTTAGGTTAGGAACATCGATCAACCATTAAATCAAGAGTTTTGCATTTTGGATCAGCTCTCTTTTCACCAAGAATGACCGCTATAACGTCCACATGACTGCGGACACTGCTGCGACCTCCTGTTAATTTCCCACTTCCTTCTTTCCTCACCCGTGAATGAAATCCCGAGATACTTAAACACATCATCCCCAAACTGGAGAGTACACTCCACCCTATTCCAGCTGAAAACCATGATCTCGGTAGTGCTGTTACAGTGCATCAATGTAATCAATGTAGTCTATTATTAAAATTATTTTGTTGGTGAGGCATACGTCACTGCATTATATTTTTGCCATCTTTCAAGAGATCGACATGGCAGGGCCTAGTTCATCTGCAGGTCCTTCTTGTAAAAGACTGCAGACTTCTAAAGTCCAGGAGTTAAGCTAAAGCCAAATAATACTGTGCTCTGTACACTCTGTAAAACGTGAAATGGTGTATCGTAGCAGCACAACAGCTATGCAGGATCATCCAAGATGGAAGCATTGTGAAGTTTTCTGTGAAGACGCTGCCAAGAGAGAGTCGTAAGTTCTAATTACGTTTGTTAGTTCTGACTGGAAAAAAAAATCACTGATTCCAACTCCACTTTGGTCTCCCTTGTTTTCTCTTCCCTTCTACTTCCATTCCCATCACTCTTTTGACCAGATCTTCCTTGTCTCGCCTCATCACATGTCCACACCACTTCAACCTACTTCTCTCTAATCTCTTAGGTGTCTCTCTTTTGTCGTTCCTCCCTGATTGTCTCATTTCTTATTCTGTCCTTTTTTGGGAACTCCACACATCCACCTCCATATTCTCATTTCTTTCATATCCAATATCTTCTCCTACACTCCCTTTACTGCTCACGTCTTGCCTCCATACATAATTGCTAATTCTTTGGTCACCCAATACTTAGATCCTCATACATTCTTCCATCCACACTGCGGGTTATCTCTCCACCTAATTCTCCATCTTAGGGTATGACTGATCCTAGATGTTTAAATGTATCCACTCTTCTCAACAGCTCTCCATGCAAGCTAACTTCTGAATTCTGATCATCAACAAATCTCAGATATTCTGTTTTCTTTCTATCTATCTTAACTCCTCTAACACCGTTCTCTCATCTTCCAACTTTCTCTCCACTTCCTACTTCTGTTGTTAACACAATTGGGATTGGTCTTTTATCTTATGAATCAACAAACACATCCATAACCAGATTTAAGAGGTAATAACTTAAAGAAGATCCCTGGCACAGGCCAATTCTAAGAGGAATTTTGTCTCTTATGCCAACACTGCTTCAGGTCCTCACTTGCTTGTATATATCCTGTTCACGTACTTCTCATGCTCAATACATATAACAATGATACCATAAATATCTCTGTGAAGCAAAGTTCCATAAATTGTCAAGTAATGGAAGATGAAATTTAATTATTAAGACTATACAACCAATCGCCATTGTAAGGTCCATCAATATATAATCGAAACAGCCTCAAAAAATATTGTGGTTCTCGTACTGGGTTTTGAGCAACAGGCTTTTCACTTATACGCAGGAGAGCGTATTTCAGGAACGTGGCATAAAACACTGTCCCCAAGTCAGGCATCAGGTCTAATCCTGAGATGCTAATGTCCACCATATGAATGCTGCTCCATTCTAGGTTGAAGATCTGTGGCCCCAGCTGTGAGCGAGACTGAAGTTCACTCCATGCCAGACAGAGCCCTGGGTTGCTTCCTGTGAGAGTAACCACCGTTTACCTCAAAACATCTGACCTGAAATTTTTGGAAGAGAGAGGTTGGGAGCATGTGAGTCGCACCCACCACACGACAGACCACCTGTACTGGGACCCGAGTGCAGCGGATGACACCTCAGCACCACACTGGAACAGTGTCACGGTGTTTGGAGTACCAATCTGGCCACCAACCCTTAAGTTTTGCCCATAAGTTGGAGGACCTGCTTGCAGGGCTGGATGCGGGTTAATGTTGTACTCAGGACGGAGCAGTTGCAGGTTAAGGTCCTTGCTCAAGAGCCCAATGGAGTAGAGTCTCCACTGGTGTTTAAGGAGGTAGAGGATAATTCTTCGTCTGGCTGTTCCATTGTTGTTGTTGTACATTCCCAAAGAGGCAACATAATGAAATAATAGTGACCGAATGGTTAGCATAGTCAAAAGTCAGACAATTTTATAAGCCAAAGAAGCCATGCTATCATTCATTTAAATTCAAAATGCAAACCAGAAATCTAAGAATCATATCAGAAGGATTGAAACCAGACTAACCTTTAAGTAAAGCAGAAGAGAGAGAACAAAATGAAAGTTCAAGTCTTTTGTCATGTGTCTACAGTACAAGGAAATTCTTGTTTGAAGTTGGCAATAATACGCGGGGCATTCAATTATAAAAATGAATTTATGAGCTACACTATTTTATTGAATATAATGAAACGGCTTGCATATTTTTTGTTAGTTGTGGTAATTACAACTCAAAGACACATGATATCCGATTTGGTGTTCCACAAGGCTCTATCCTGGGTCCGCTGTTATTCTCAATCTACATGCTTCCGTTAGGTCAGATTATCTCAGGGCACAACGTGAGCTACCACAGCTATGCTGATGACACACAGCTGTATTTATCAGTAGCACCTGATGACCCCGATTCTATTGATTCACTAACACAATGTCTGACTTGTATCTCAGAATGGATGAATAGTAACTTTCTCAAGTTAAATAAAGAGAAAACTGAAATCTTAGTGATTGGCAATAATGGATACAATGAGGCTATTAGAAATAAACTGGATACATTAGGATTAAAAGTCAAGACGGAGGTAAAAAGCTTAGGGGTAATTGTTGACTGTAATCTGAATTTTAAATCGCATATTAATCAGATCACTAGGACAGCATTTTTTCACTTAAGAAACATAAGTAAAGTTAGACCTCTTATATCACTGAAAGATGCTGAGAAATTAGTTCACGCATTTGTTTTCAGTCGACTAGATTACTGTAACGCACTCCTCTCAGGAATACCCAAAAAAGACATAAATCACTTGCAGCGAGTGCAGAATGCAGCTGCTAGAATCCTAACTAGGAAAAGAAAATCCGAGCACATTTCTCCAGTTCTGATGTCACTACACTGGTTACCTGTGTCATTCAGAATTGACTTTAAAATTCTGCTTATGGTTTATAAAGCCTTAAATAATCTTGCCCCATCTTATATATTGGAATGTCTGACACCTTATATTCCAAATCGTAACCTTAGATACTCAAATGAGTATCTCCTTAGAATTCCAAGAACAAAACTTAAAAGAAGTGGTGAGGCGGCCTTCTGCTGCTATGCACCTAAAATCTGGAATAGCCTGCCAATAGGAATTCGCCAGGCTAATACAGTGGAGCACTTTAAAACACTGCTGAAAACACATTACTTTAACATGGCCTTTCTATAACTTCAATTTAACTTAATTTAACTTAATCCTGATACTCTATATGTTCAATTTCCTCATAATAACTATTCAGGGTAGCTCTACAATCCATACTGACCCCTACTCTCTTTTCTGTTTCTTTTTCCGGTTTCTTTGTGGTGGTGGCCTGCGCCACCTCCACCTACTCAAAGCTTCATGATGCTCCAACAATGATGGATGGACTAAAAGGCAGAATTCTACGTGACCATCATCATCAAGCCTTTCCGTGAGAACCCTAAATCCAAAGAGGACTGTTTCATTTATGTTAGGTAGAATGCCCAGAGGGGACTGGGCGGTCTCATGGTCTGGAATCCCTACAGATTTTATTTTTTTTTCTCCAGCCGTCTGGAGTTTTTATTTTGTTTTTTCTGTCCCCCCTGGCCATTGGACCTTACTCTTATTCGATGTTAATTAATGCTGATTTATTTTGTTTTCATATTGTGTTTTTTATTTTTCTATTCTTTATTATGTAAAGCACTTTGAGCTACTGTTTGTATGAATATGTGCTATATAAATAAATGTTGTTGTTGTTGTTGTTGTTATTATTTTTCTGTGTAGTCTCCTGCCAATGCAGTCCATTTGTTCGAGTGCTCAGGAAGCTTCTTAATCCCCGAAGAGTAGAAGTCTTTTGACTGCATGTTGAGCCATTCTTGCACAGCGTCAATAACCTCCTCGTTCGACTTGAATTTCTTCCCTCCTAAAAATTCCTTAACCGGACTGAAGAGATGATAGTCCCTCTCCGAATGACTTGCACCTATCATACACTCTAGACCAAGAGAGACACTCATCCTCAAACTGTTGTTTGTCTCGAATAAATCTGAGATGGAATGACTCCTTCATTTGTCAAAAATTGAATAATAATTTGCTGCGTAACACTACTATGTACCTCCTGCTCCGACATGTTGATTACAACTGACAGGAAGAGCAGCTAGCACTACTAACGACAAGTTCATATATGCGTGTGCTTGTCCAATGAGTCATGTCTACCCTACACTCTTTATATGAACAGAGCATGAAAATTCCTCTTCATAATTGAACACCCCTCGTACAACAGATAACAGATGGAAGGAGTAAGAAAAGCAACTGTGCAGGATGGCTGAGGTCTTTAGTAGTAATTGTTTTAATAATATTTTTTGAAGTGGATGAAGTTAGTAAGTCCTGAAGATTGCCTTCTTAGCAGGCAACCAATGTAGAGAAGAAACAAACAGATATACTGCAAGTGGAAATACTTCCATGTACTGGTAAGTACACAAGCAGACCTACAGTATGTTGTATATTAGATGTACTGTAACTTCTGGATGGTCCTTTTGGGTAGACCAGCAAATAAGAATTGTAAGCATGGACCTGCTTCTCAGCATCATGCATTGACAGAAATCTTATGAGTCTGGATATATTTATGAGGTGAAAAATAAAAAAAAGTCTTACAAACAGAGGCAATATGGCTATGGAAACCTGAATGGTAAACTGGTAACTTCCAAAGATAAAGGAATCAATGGATCATTTACTGTCATCTTCTTCTTCTTTGCACCCACAGTCCTCTCTACCATTGGGGCCAATGGTGTGAGCTCTCTATCTTGACTAGAACCCTTTACTCTCTTCAACCAGGAGTCCCAGACTTTGGATATCCATTGTAGTCCATTCCTGGATCCCAACCATCTTCTTTTCTGTCTTCCTCTTTTCCTTGCTTGTTTAGTTTTTCCAAACATTCCATCTTTATCAGTCTGTCATCCTTCATCCTAGAGATGTGTCCAAACATTGACAGTTCCCTTCTTTGTCCTTGGCCTCCTATGTTACTCTACTGCTCAACACCTTTCTAATCCCTTTATTTATTGCCACCCATGTTGCTCCAAGATATTTCTATTTTTCTTCTTCACTTCATTTCAGGTGCATTCAACCTAACATTGCGGACTTTCTTCAGAGTCCAGAACTTACATGCATATAAGAAAGGTAGACATCTCATGTGTCTATTATTCTCAGTTTCATCTTTACATTGATGTTTTTAATTTTCCAAATTGTGGTCCAGCTTACAATGATACTACTTATGATTCCTTGCTATTTCCTTGCTGTAATTGTTATCTGAAGTTATTGTGTACCCCAGGAATATGAACTGGTCCATCCACGCAACACTCTCACCTTATATGAACACCTCTGCTGCCTTGTTGTTAAACATCAACATCGATTGTGTCTTATCCCTGTTCAATTTGATGTCCTTGCCAGCCTGATGGATTTCTGTCAGGTGTACCTGCAGGTCTTCTTTCTTTTCTGAGAGGAGGTCTATATCATTTACAAATTGTACATCCTTAAAGTTCTTTCCCTGTTTCATCACACCTGCAGGTTCTAGCTATTCCATTCTTTCCATGATCTTCTCTGGAAATGTTTTAATCAGTAATTGGGACATTGGATCTCCTTGTCTGCTGCCTATTGTTGTTCTCATTACTGCTTTCTTGATGTTCATTGCCACCTACCATTAACTGTAATATGTGCGAAAACAGATTTTTTTTTTTTTTTTAATCCGGCCTACAACAATGTCTTCTGATTTCTGACATTTTAACTGCAGGCAGTTTTCACTCATCCAACATTCAATGTCATCCAGTTGTATCATCAGTGAAACAATAAAAAAGAGCAAAGTGTGCAGGTGTAAAGTTTTACCCACTGGTAGTATTTAAATCAAGAACTTGACCAAGTGCCGACTCCTGAGGAATCCGAGAAGAAACTAAATTAAGTTATGGTTTAGGTTTCCTAAAAATGACAAGTAAACCATTCTTACGTAGTCCCAGAAATTCCATCATCCCTAAGGCAACACAATAAAATCTCATGGTCGGTAGTATCAGAGGCATGAAACAGGTTGAGCACAATAAGCAGTTTCCAAAAGCTGGAATCTATTGACAAAACAAAAGGCTGTTTCAGGCTGTTAGACAGCTTGATAGATTTCAAATAAATGTGAATCTTTAAAATATCATCAGAGTTCTAGTAAACTATGTAGTCTAACTATTCAAAGACAGAGGGGACCCATTTCACTGCCACCAATGTATGATATAATGGCAGCCATGTTTACACCTGTGTACTCACCACACATTAGCTATTGATGGGTGAATTGGCGAGAGACAGTTAGCCCATCAGAGACAGGGGATGATTAGGGGGTTAGAATGACCACACTGTGGTGGGCAATTTAGTCAAGCCATCTTTTCGAAAGATACCAGGACAGGTCAAGTCAGGTTTGGGAGCATGCACTGGTACAGCACATTCCCCTACTCACCCCACAGTTCAGGATCCTGGTTGGCAACCCTCCCCAAGCAGACACGCGGTCCAGTCCCACCCTCCAGAAATGACCGCCTATCTGCCGCAGCCAGGTGTTATGCAATCGTCCCTTTGGCCTGGTCCAGCCACTCGGGTCCCCAACAAAGAGGATCCTGTAAGCTGGGTCACCCTCTGAGAAACGTGCCACATGGTCATAGTGCCGTAACTGATGCTCCCTCACAATGCAGGTCATGTGCCTCATTCGGGACTCTATGAGCAACACAAAGTCAAACCAATGGTACCCAAGGATTTTCCGGAGAGACACATATGAAGGAGTCCAGTCTTCATCTCAGGTCACTGGATAGCGACCATGTCTCGCAACCATATAGCAAGACAGGATGTATCAGGGCTCTAAAGACTTGGACCTTTGTCCTTTTGCAGATATCAGGAGCTCTGCACACCCCTTTCCAGCGACCTCATGACCCCTCCCCCATGCTCTCCCAATCTGTCTACTGGCTTCATAGGAAGAGTCACCAGAGACATGAATGTCACTGCCAAGGTAAGTAAACCTTTCAATGACGAGGTCAACACTCTCTCTGCAGACAGACACACTGCCTGATGGCCGTGCCCAAGAGGTCATTAAAGGCCTGGATCTTGATTTTAATCAGAAGACTCACAAGCCCAGACACTCAGATTCCTCACTCATTCTCTTAAAGCACCTCATGACCCTACCCAACACCCAGTCCATACAAGCATTGAACAGTGTAGGATAAGAACATACCATTGACGAACCCTAGAATCAACTGCGAGAAACACAGAGGTCCTTCCTCCACTCTGCACAGCACTCACAGTACCAGTGTACAGGCCAGCCATGATATCCAGCAACCTCGAGGGGATCCCGCGAACCCTCAGGATGTCCCACAGGGTACGCCAAGTGTAGGTTTTATACATCGCGATTTGACCGTGGAAAAGTTCTTATGCAACATTTCTGTGCGTACGCACCGTTTATACATGAGGCCCCTGGTCTGCAATAGAAGTAAAATCCTTCAGTACATCTTTATATTCCCTGTTTTGTGCCCCAATAAATGCAACTTATCAGCAAAATACTAACAACTCAATTGTGCTTCACTCACTCAGAATATGGAACCAATGTAGGAAGAATTTTAAGATGGAGAATCTTTTATCTGTGGCACCTCTTAACCACCTCTTTCAGCCCTAGCAAACGTATGCAGTTTTTAATGTCTGGAAAACATTTGGGATTAAATTGCTTAGAGATCTTTATATAGACAACATCTTTGCATCCAATGAACAATTACATTCCAAATTTAACTTTCCAGCAACACATTTATTTCTCAATCTTCAAATTAGAAACTTTGTCAAACAGAACCTGCCCGATTTTCCTCATCTCGCACCCTCATCCATGCTGGAAAAAATATTGCTCAGTTTGGAGCACTCAGACAGCATTTCTGCAATATATAAAATTATTTTACAGTCCCTCCCTTTCAAAGATCCAAGAGGACACTGGGAAAAAGATCTCTTAATCAATATATAAGAAAAGGAGTGGAAGGTAGCAATGCAGAGAATTCACTCGAGCTCCACATGAGCAAAGCATACAATTATTCAACTCGAAATTATATATCGAGCACATCTGTCTTGCTTAAAACTGTCCAAAATGGTTCCAGGGCAGGATCCAACCTGCGAACGCTGCAATCGAGCTCCAGCCTCACCGGATCACATGTTTTGGGCCTGCACCACATTAACATCAATTTGGACCAAAATGTTTAAGTGCCTTTCAGACAGCCTTGGTATCACAATCCCTCCTAACCCACTAACAGCTGTGTTTGGTCTACTTACAGAGGGGCTTCAAGTGCAGAAGGACAAACAAACTGTGATTGCCTTCACTACACTAGTGGCATGCAGACTTATTTTGCTAAACTGGAAGAATCCTAACTCTCCTATTCTAAGTCCGTGGGTAACTGATGTTTTATAATATTTGAAATTGGAAAAAATCAAATTCTCACTTAGAGGATCTGTGCAGAACTTTTTCAAAACCTGGCAGGATATAATCTATACTAATAAACGGCAAAGCCCTCACTCACTCACTCACTGACTCACTGACTGACTGACTGACTCATCACTAATTCTCCAACTTCCCGTGTAGGTGGAAGGCTGAAATTTGGCAGGTTCATTCCTTACAGCTTCCTTACAAAAGTTGGGCAGGTTTCATTTCGAAATTCTACGCGTAATGGTCATAACTGGAAGCTGTTTTTCTCCATTTACTGTAATGGAGATGAGCGTGAAACCCGTGGGGGCGGAGTTTCGTGTGACATCATCACGCCTCCCACGTAATCACGCACTACGTAGAAAACCAGGAAAAGGCCCAAAAAGCGCTGAAGAAAACATGCATTATATAATTGAGAAGGCAGCGAAACAATAAGAAGCGAGCGA
>JANRMT010049829.1:23462378-23477988 GCA_026402145.1 Polypterus bichir lapradei | reverse complement strand
TCTATCTATCTATCTATCTATCTATCTATCTATCTATCTATCTATCTCCTCAGTTGTGTTCATAAACATACAGTGCATTACAAAAGTGAATAAAGTGAAATGTTTTTTAATAGCTTTTATTTCCATATTTCAAATGTAGTGGAAATATTAAACATTCAATTCCAAATCACAGCATTAACAATTTTTTTTTTAATCAAATGGCCATTATCCTTTTACAGGAAACAAAGAAAAGGAATATTAATCTGTTAAAAAAATTAGTAGAGTTGACATTTTTCTCTTCAAACTCAGCTAACATTTAGCTGCAGGGTCATTTCCTCTTCACCATACGTGGCAACTTAATCTCTTCCAGTATTTTGACGTATTCAGGCTCACCCGTGATCTCTGGTGTATGATAAATAGGCCCAACACTGTAGTATGAAAAACATCTGCATGTCATGTTTTATGCGCCACCATGCTTCACTGTCTTCACAGTGGTTGTGGTTTGAATTCAGTACCTGGGGGTCGTCTGGCATACTGTGGATGACCACCAGACCCAAAAAGAACAATTTTACTGCCATTAGTCCACTAAATGTTGCATCATTTCTTTTTAGGTCAATCAATATGTTCCTTGGCAAATTTGAACTGATTCTGCACATGCTGTTTTTTCCACAATGATGCTTTACAGGGGGCTTCTTGCTGATAGCTTAGCTTCAATCAAATGTCTTCTGACTGTAACAGTAACTTATAATTAACTTTAGATCATCTTTGATCTTTCTAAAGGTGATGAATCGCTGAATCTTAGCCATTCTGAATATTCCTCGATTTGTTTTAACAGTAGTTGTTCGTTTTTTCCCCTGTATTTCGGGCTGTTGTTGCCATTTTAAAGTATTTGAGATCATTTTAGGTGATCATTCTATAATTTGCAGCAGTTCTATGTGTTTTCTCCTTTCCAATCAACTTTTTGATCAACTTATGTTGTTTCTCCAAAAAATGTTTGGAACAACTCATTTTACTTAGCAATTCACAATTATAACAATGTGTGAAACATTTACTTCCCTTCATTCTTAATAAATGACAATTAATGACACGTGTATTTTCACGGAATGAATGGATTGTCTAATTAAACCCCACACTTCTCTTATTTTGAAACATTCCTTTCAATGAATGAGTCAGTTACTCAGAACAAGCAGCATGTGTGTCGTGACAGTCAGCTATGTTGGTTTTCTGCTACAGTATGACATCTGCAAGTAAATTATTTGCCATGCAGAAATAATCACTAATACTATTAACAGTGTTTCATCAGGTTGTACTGTTATATTGCAACTCTATCTATCTAACTATTTGATTCAGCCTTATTAATGCATTTCTTTTCTTTTACTTTTTGAAGTATGTTATTTAAGTTACACTGGCCTATTGAAGTTTTTGCTTTGTTTTAGCAAAGTAAAAAGTGAATTAAAAGCTTATGAAATTGCATGAAACACGCAAATGAATTGTTTCATGATTGTAATCAATACCCTTTCAGATTAAAAGCCATGGAAATCCGTTCCAATCAAATAAACCTGTTGTGTGATAACCCCTGGCTGCACCACTAGGTGGCTGTAAATGCTCTTTATGTTTGTTTTTCTATGTTTTTTTTTAGTCCCTCTCTTTTTCTTCTAAAGACAAATCAGTGACAAAGAAAACTCAATGTCACATAAGCCTAGTGAGCAATAATGCTGTTTGCCACAAATGTCAATGCTGTTTAGCTTGTGTTGAATTGCTGAGATCTGAACATGGACAAGTGCAGGAAGCAGGTTGTTGTGAGGATCTGGACATATTTATATTCATAATTTCAAAACTGTAAAAATTTTACTAAAGTGAGCACAGAAAACACACAACATTACAACATATTCCAATATAGTGTATGCTCTTACTTTTGTTTAATATTAATGTGTTTTGCTATCAGTCGTAGACCATTTCATTAGTGCATTGTAAAACATAAAATACTGTATATACTCGAGGATAAGTTCTCCCGCAGATAAGTCGGGACTTAATTTTATTGTATAATTTCCGGTATTTTATAATGTCGGTCGTATAAGTCGAATGCGGAAAACTCAGACTATTGGTCCAAGAGATTACGATATGCTAACGCAAACCTGAGAGAGTAACCACGGGGCACAGACCCTTTTTTTGTCTATGTATTGTGCCTACGTGACCACATGGTAATACCCAAACTATTTCGAAGTGACGTTTGCACTGATTTGTGTTATTTGTATCTCACAGCCTTATACACCGTTATCGTAAGACCATCCCTTATTTACGATGGAGCGTTCGATCAGAAGAACATATGAAGCTGTTTTTAAATTAAAATGAATCATCCGCCGTGATCGCCCCACTCCACGTCGTTGTCCAGTGGGGCGAACCAGCTCCTAGAGCGCCACAACCTACGCTTCTTCGCAGGGCCCCTGTTCATGCTGCATCTCCCCTCTAGGTGGCTGGATCGTCCTCACCAAGACTGCTCTTCATACTCATTTTTAACCTCCTTCCACCATTTTTCTCCTTATTTTTTCCCTTTTCGCACTCGCGCTTCTGCTTTTATAGCAGGTGTGTCAATTAACGGCTCCAGGCATCAGTTGCAGACACGGACGATTTCTCACCTGTGCACATAAGTGCAGAAACGCCTGCACCTCATTTCAGCCACACTATGACGCCCCCTCCTTGAGCCGCGAGGGCGACGATTATATATTTTAAAAGGCAATGAGCCGCGGACCTCACCTTACCACAATGGTTACTTGTTGCACTAACATAGAGGCTAAAATAATAGGCAACTGTGCCAGTAAGCGGCAGCGCGCAGCTTCACTGATAAGGGCCAAGCTGCAGACAGCCTTGACACGGTGCTTCATACTTTAAAGAAGAAAAAAAGACAAACCTTTAACAACTGACTCTTTTAGCTAACTAATGCGTTCTGCTGTAGCATTATTATCATTTGGATATACAAAGAAGCATTGGCATAAACTTAAATGCAAATCTAAAACATATATCCATCCATTTTCCAACCCGCTGAATCCGAACACAGGGTCACAGGGTCTGCTGGAGCCAATACCAGCCAACACAGGATGCAAGGCAGAAACAAACCCCGGGCAGAGCGCCAACCCACTGCAGGGCATACACACCCACACACACACCAAGCACACACTAGGGCCAATTTAGGATCACCAATCCGCCTAACCTGCATGTCTTTGGACTGTGGGAGGAAACCGGAGCGCCCGGAGGAAACCCACATAGACACGGGGAGAACATGCAAACTCCATGCAGGGAGGAAGCGAACCTGGGTCTCCTAACTGCGAGGCAGCAGCGCTACCACTGCGCCACCATGCCACCCTAAAACATATATGTGTGCTAATATAAAAGCCCATGAACGCAGACAGTGGTGCTGATATGTCGTAACGCGCAGCTACACACTTGTCTGACAGAGCCAAACTGCTGCTTACTTCACGGACATCTATGTGCGGGAAAGGATCCCTAACCTTCAGTTATCAACTCTTAAGCTCCTATATAGCTCAGACTAACTTGATATTGTTATGCATTTTATTATAACTTTATTGCCTAAGGTATTGATGCCCTAATACTTTTAAATGTCATTTGATTACTTTTATGTTTTATGAGCTATCTTGAGAGCTCGCCCTTTACTCACACAGGCAAAGGCCCTGAATGAAGTTTGTTTCATCTTCTGTCAGTGAGAAGCTCAGCACTTGAGTTCCCAAAATAAAACCTGCCTGCTTGCTCCTTCAGAGAACATAGCAACCTTGACTCACAGAAGTTCAAAACAAAGCAAGTGAAAGGCAGGCAAGTAATAAATTGTGTCCTTTTAAGGCTCTTTCAGGCCTGGGCTTTTCCTACCTAAGATACTAAAACTAATAATGAAGCACATTGATCCTTGATCAAAATTCTCAACACCTTCCCTTAAAACTGACACTTCTCTGGCGTATCCTATTCGGACCTCACAGCCCAGAGAGACGTCGTGTCGTGGCGAAAAATTCATCATCAGAAGGCTTTTTACCTAAAAATAAAGGCTATTAGGATTCGAGATAGACAGACAGAGTTTTAAGGCTTTATTGGAATAAATCAACAACACAGACTCAACCCAATTTGGCCGAATGAGATTGAGCCCTGAACATTACAGCAATTGAAGTTTTTATAACAATTTCTTATCATTTTGGCCTCGTTCGATTAGCTCATTCTGCATCTGGTTTTACTGTCCATTATTCCTCTTGGTGTCTGTTCGGCTTATTTTGATTGGTCTTAGACTGGGTGGATGGCTTTCTCTTACCATCTTTGGGCTTTTCTTATGTCATTTCCTATCTTTTCTGACCTCGCTCGAATGAGCTCTCTTACTCATCTTCTCTGACTCCCTTCTACTCCTGTCTGGCTGAACCTTGAGTTTCCATGGGAACCGTTATTATCTCCTTACTTTTCCTATCACTGGCCCCCCCGTGGAATTTGTTATTTTTCTATGCTGTTCCCATTTTCTGTAACTGGCCAAGGCTTCAATTACATATATGGGTTTCCTCTCATCGTTTTCTTTCTTAAACCTTCCAAACTTTTTATAATAGTGACCTGAAGCTTAAGCTTTTAATAAAAGGAAGTATAGTATGTGCTTTCATTTAATCATTGCTTGGCATGCTTGATTTGTCTTAATTTCTACACTAAAGTTAATTGCTAATATATTCTTCTAATATTTTTGCTAATGCCTGAATTTACTAAGATTTTCTCTTCATGCATTATGTCAGAGTGAACCTGCTTACAGCAAAAGCCTTTTGTTGCCTTTCTGCTGATTCGTCACCCCAGCTGGTTTTCGATAAGCCCCTTTCAGAGTCATCTTCTCTGTGTTATCGCATCCTAGCCTTGAATCACAGGTGTTCTCAAACTCTTATCCTGTCCAAAGCTGGTTTCGGTGCATCAATTTGCTGTTCTTTTCTTACTCTGGAAATTTTACTGTAAGCCTAAAAATAATGCAATATAACTGATTTTTAGTTAACTATTTGCTTGACCTATATTATTTGCTTAACATTCTAATTTATGCTTAATCTTAATATTTTAGAAGCTTTTAATTACTTTTTATGGCTCTATATGTTAATTTGCTATTATCTATGTTAATATAAAAATTTTCCTTCTACAGTAGACCCTTCCATTTCTCAAATTCCATATTCGCCAAGGAAACACGATACTTGCTATAACAGAACTGTGTCTGCTACATGTGAGGTGTCTTGTTAACTTGGAAAGTTCAGTTGAATGTTTCTGTGACAGAGGAAGTCTTTTTACTATTCACTGTCTGAGACACTTTCACTTAGAATGATCTTCAAGTACACTCGTTTACTGAATTTAGTCATTCATGCAATGCATTTCCTGGTGGTAAAAGATTCTGTTTGATTCCACCTTTCTGCATTTTCAGATAAACTTCCTAAAATCAGTTACATCTGATCTAAGGAACTACCATAAATCACATACGGTAAATTCAGAGAGGCCTGCAACAAGTTCTGGCTTTGATTTCTATAATCATGTGCCTGAAGACTAAATCCATCATGTTGCACTTGTAATGAATGGCAAGGCCTTCAAAGACGTCTGTGTACTTTCTGTGGTTCTGTAAACTCGGCTCCTAAAGTGTCAAAGCCCAGGACAGATGGCAAAGAGTGAAGTGGCTATCAAGTGTCTTTGTCTTGTTCTGGATTTACCTGCCATGCACACTAGGTTGGGCTATATATGGTACCAAACCCCTCCCCCCATTACTCATAATGAAAACTGGAGTCTGGCAGCGGAAGGAGGTGCACACTAAAGGGCAGAGCAGAGATCCATACAGATGGGGGGGGGCCCACACCAAATACTTCAATTTAGATGAAAACACTGGAAAATGCAAGGGAGCAAACCCCTCATAATGATATGCATTGAGCAGGGAGGTGCAAGTTAATGTAGCAGAAGTGTGTGCGGGATGGGGGAACAAAGTGGCTGGGAGCTGGGGGGATGGATTGGGGGGAATGGTTGCCTGTTATTTGCTTTGGTATCATTTTAGCTCTGTTGCTGGGGTGTGAAAGCTAGTATCTGTTGTCACGCACGCGCGAATAGGAGACCGCGGACGGACCTTAACACGCTTTGGAAGACGTTCGCCGGCAGGGAGTGGCGGGGTACTAACCTTTCTCCTTTGCTTTCTTCCAGGAAAAAAGACGATCCGCCACCATAAGCCTCATTCCTGCAGTACGTTACTTCCGCCCTTCCTCCGCCATCTTCCTTGACGTCATCAGTCCCATTCTCCCTCACGGTTCCTTCCCAGCATTCCTCCACTTCCGGCTCCTCCCTTATAAAATGGCCGCCGACATCATGTATGGCGTCGCGCATATGAACAGTTTATGTTTATTTTTTTTGACCTTGTGTTGCATTATTTTTACAGTATACGGGGCCGGAAACCCCAAACCTTTATGCTGTCTTTTGTATTCTTTACAACTGGCGTAGCCGGCAGGATACTGCTCTGAAATATGACGGAAAGACAGGACCTCAACACCGTGCTGCAGGGTGTGACAACACTGGTCACACAGAAAATGTGGTAGGACAGGCACCGCTCCCGGCGCCTCGTTGGGTCTGGTTATGAGGGGGCAAGGCACCCTTCCCGCTGTCTCCACGCCGTGCTCTGGGGCAGGCCCTAAAGGGGCAGGCACATCAGGGGACGCTTCCCCGGCGACGGACCCTGACCCGGAACTATCCGCCGGGGAGGGCACGAGCCAGGGGACGCTTCCACGGTCCACCTCACAAGACCCCCTGAGCAACTTGGACCATCAATTTCGGTCCACGACTGCCTCATTTAAAAGGGAACAGTGGAATGACGATTTCCTGTGCTTTGCCCGAAATGCGATTGTCCTTCCAGGCAGCTCACAAGCTGATGGATCCATGCCACGCGAGCCCTTCTTTGTCCTTGAGAATGATCTGTTGTATCGGGTGGCGACCCACGAGGGCGAGGTGCGGAAGCTGTTGCTAGTGCTGCTTACCTTCTGGCGGGAGGTATGTGAACTAGCTCACGCTCACCTCCTAGGCGCCCACCTCGGGGCCGAAAAAACTTTAGAGCGAATAAAACTCCGCTTTTACTGGCCCGGAATCAACGAGGAGGTCCGGCGTTTCTGCCAATCCTGTCCGGAATGTCAGACGCGCCAGATTCCTAGAAGGGACCGCGCTCCTCTCGTCCCTATACCCCTGATAGACATTCCCTTTGACAGAATGGGGTGGATTTAGTAGGACCCCTGGAGCCCTCAAACCGTGGCCATAAATATATATTGGTCATGGTAGATTATGCTACCCGATACCCAGAGGCGGTTCCCCTGCGCTCCGCTAACACAAAAAATATTGCACGGGAGTTAGTTAACTTATTTTCCAGAGTGGGTATACCCAAAGAATTCCTCACGGACCAGGGTACACCCTTCACCTCAGATACGTTCAGGGAGGTCGCCAGATTACTCCGGATAAAGCACCTGAAGACGTCTGTCTATCACCCTCAAACCGACGGGTTGGTAGAGCGTTTTAACCAGACGCTTAAACAGATGCTCCGCAAGGTAGTCAGCGCCGATGGCAGGAACTAGGATCAGCTCTTACCGCTCGTGCTTTTTGCCTACCGGGAAGTGCCCCAGGCCTCCACAGGCTTCTCCCCTTTTGAATTATTATACGGGTGACAACCCCGTGGACTTTTGTATATACTAAAAGAGGGCTGGGAAGCAGAAGCCCTTCCCTCCTCCAACATATTGGAGTATGTGGCGCAACTGCGCGACAGGCTCACTAAAATCAGGCCCCTCCTAAAGGAGCACGTGACTCGTGCGCAGGCCCGATGTTACAACCGCAACTCCGTCCTCCGGGAGTTCCGCCCGGGGGATCGAGTGATGGTGCTCGTTCCTACCTCCCATTCCAAGTTGCTAGCTCACTGGCAGGGGCCATACGAGGTTAAGGAAAGAAAGGGGCTCGTCGACTATTTAGTTAAGCAACCTAATCGTCGGCCGAGCGAGAGGATCTACCACGTCAATTTGTTAAAACCTTGGAAAGACAGGGAGGAGACTCCCGATGCTCGTAGATCCCTCTCCCTATTCGCTAGCACGTCTGCCCTTAACCTCGGTGACGAGCTGACACCCCTACAGCGGCAGGAGATAACCCAGGCAATCCGGGCCGTCCCCGAAGTAGTGAGCGAGTCACTGGGCCGGACCTCGCTGATTGCGCACGACATAGTCACGGACCCCGGGGTAATCGTCCGGGAGAGGCCCTATAGACTCCCGGAGGCAAAACGCGCTGAAGTGGAACTGGAGGTGCAACGGATGTTGGATATGGACATTATTGAGGAAAGCCATAGTCCTTGGTCCAGTCCTATCGTCCTCGTTTCCAAGCCGGACGGCTCCTGGAGGTTCTGTAATGACTTTAGACGTCTGAATCAGGTCTCCAAGTTCGACGCCTATCCGATGCCCCGCGTTGATGGCCTGCTTGAGCGGCTGGGTGCGGCTCAATACTTGACTACTCTCGACATGACAAAAGGGTACTGGCAAATTCCCTTAACGGCATCTGCAAAAGAAAAAACGGCCTTTAGCACCCCTAGTGGACATTGGCAATACAAGGTCCTCCCATTTGGGCTGCACGGGGCCCCAGCGACATTTCAACGTCTGGTGGATAGAGTGCTGAAGCCCCACCAGTCCTATAGTGCCGCCTACCTGGATGACGTCGTCATCTATTCCGGCACCTGGGAGGAACATCTATTGCAGGTCTCTGCTGTCCTCATGACACTAGCTAAAGCCGGCCTCCGCATTAACCCCCGTAAGTATTTTTTTGGCATGAAGGAGGCCAAGTATTTAGGCTACCTTGTGGGACGAGGACAGGTGAGACCCCAATGTTCCAAAATCAAAGACATCCTGGAATGGCCCCGTCCAAATACCAAGAGACAGGTGCAGGCTTTCTTGGGGTTGGCGAGGTACTACCGCCGGTTCGTTCCCCGCTTCTCCAAAAGGGCAGCACCCTTGACCAATTTAACAAAGAAGGGCACTCCCGTATACGCGGTATGGAACGACAAGGCGGAACACACATTCAGTGACCTAAAAAAGGCCCTAACGTTGGCACCTGTATTAAGGACCCCTGATTTTAGTCTCCCTTTTGTCCTCCAGACCGACGCTTCGGACACAGGCCTGGGCGCCGTGCTGAGCCAAAGCGTCGACGGTGTCGAACACCCCGTGATGTATTTAAGACGGAAACTGCTGGACCGAGAGACCAGGTATGCGGCAGTGGAGAGGGAAGCCTTGGCCATTAAGTGGGCTGTAATAACCCATCTCCGGTACTACCTGTTGGGTCGCGAATTCACTCTAGTGACTGATCACGCTGCCCTTCAGTGGATGTCCCTACACAAAGAGTCGAATCCGCGGGTCACCAGGTGGTTTCTGGACCTGCAACCCTATAAGTTCACGGTCACTTATTGTCGCGGCAACCTTCAGGCCAATGACGATGTCCTCTCTCGCATCCATGACCTCTCGGTTAGGTCGGCCCAACCTGACGGTCTTGGGCTAAGGAGGGGATCGTGTCACGCACGCGCGAATAGGAGACCGCGGACGGACCTTAACACGCTTCGGAAGACGTTCGCCGGCAGGGAGTGGTGGGGTACTAACCTTTCTCCTTTGCTTTCTTCCAGGAAAAAAGACGCTCCGCCACCATAAGCCTCATTCCCACAGTACGTTACTTCTGCCCTTCCTCCGCCATCTTCCTTGACGTCATCAGTCCCATCCTCCCTCACGGTTCCTTCCCAGCATTCCTCCACTTCCGGCTCCTCCCTTATAAAATGGCCGCCGACGTCTTGTATGGCGTCGCGCATATGAACAGTTTATGTTTATATTTTTTGACCTTGTGTTGCATTATTTTTACAGTATACGGGGCCGGAAACCCCAAACCTTTATGCTGTCTTTTATATTCTTTACACTGTATTGAAGGCAACACTTTAGTAGAGATCCATCACAAATTGACACAACCAACCAAGAATGATATTAATAAGTTTATTATTGTTAGCAAAGAGGCAAAGAGGGTGAGGAAAAAGAAATAAATAATTGGTAAACAAGAAAAAGGAAATCAAAAAATATTAGTAACAAAACTAGATAATCTCCGCCAAAAAAACATGAAAACTGAAAGAAAGAAACAAAGAAATACAAACCATAAATGACATAAAACTCCAAAAAATGCTCTAACCTAAACTTTAAAAGTCATTAACTGTAAGAGCCATTTTCCTAGTTCTATAAAATTTATGAATATTTTACTAGATGTTAATGCATAAAATTTGGGAGGTTCCTATAACCCCCGTGAACAGAATTGTGTTGGTATTTCCTGTCATTTTCTAACAGCTTTGAGTGAACAATGTTCTCCAGTTAGTGTCTAGCCTTGCCTTGTGTAAGGTATAGAGGCATACGGTTTTTAACCGTGTTTGTGATTGTGATCGTGCTTGCGCACGTGACCGTGCTTGGGCACATGTCTATGTGCCAACAGGCCAACGGGCCTTTCGAGTGTGAAGTAACTCGTAAAACAGCATTTTTATTTAAGTGATGAACCGTATGCTTAAGGCATACAGGACAAGAAATTAAGAACCTTTAAGTATAGAAAAAAATAAGTAAAGAATGTTTAAGTATAGAAATAACTAAAGTTTCTCAAGAAAAGCTAAGTTTATAGAAGAAACATTTTTTCTTTTTTTTTGCCTTTATTCTACGTTTGTAAGTATTTTTTCTTTTATTCTTGTGTGGATTATTTGCTTTTAATTTTCACTAAATATTTTAAAACGAACTTTTGGACTGTGAGATTTCTTTGACACGCATTTTACCCGTGCCTGACTTCGCCTTATGCATCGACGGCTACACTAAAAGTTAAAAACCTGCCTGAAGTTTTGAAACCAGCTTAAGATCTGAACCTGCCTAGGACTGAAAGTTTGAAATTGCCTTGGATTATAAAAGAAAGCAAGCCTGCATTTTCAACACCTGAGATCGACTGCGACGAAAGAAAACAACGACGACTTGAAAAGGACTCAACAGGTACCTTTAATCTTTGTCTTTGATCGGAGTTGGACATATTTGAGAATTGCTAGTGCTCTTCGCGAGACTGTATAAATTACAAAGGATTTTAAGTACAGTACTTAAGGCTCTGGATGTTGTAGGACTGTCTTGGTTGACACATCTCTGCAACATCGCATGGACATCGGGGGCAGTGCCTCTGGATTGGCAGACCGGGGTGGAGGTCCTCCTCTTTAAAAAGGGGGACCGGAGGGTGTGTTCCAACTACAGAGGTATCACACTCCTCAGTCTCCCTGGAAAAGTCTATTCGGGGGTTCTGGAGAGGAGGGTCCGTCGGATAGTCAAACCTCGAATTCAGGAGGAACAGTGTGGTTTTCGTCCTGGTCGCGGAACAGTGGACCAGCTCTACACCCTTAGCAGAGTCCTGGAGGGTGCATGGGAGTTTGCCCAACCAGTCTACATGTGTTTTGTGGACTTGGAAAAAGCGTTTGACCGTGTCCCTCGGAGAGTCCTGTGGGGGGTGCTCCGGGAGTATGGGGTACCGGACCCCCTGATAAGAGCTGTTCAGTCCCTGTACAACCGGTGTCAGAGCTTGGTCCACATTGCTGGCAGTAAGTCGAGCCCGTTTTCAGTGAGAGTTCGACTCTGCCAGGGCTGCCCTTTGTCACCGATTCTGTTCATAACTTTTATGGACAGAATTTCTAGGTGCAGCCAGGGTGTTGAAGAGGTCCGGTTTGGTGGACTCAGGATTGGGTCACTGCTTTTTGCAGATGATGTTGTCCTGTTTGCTTCATCAGGTCGTGATCTTCAGCTCTCTCTGGAGCGGTTTGCAGCTGAGTGTGAAGCAGCTGGGATGAGAATCAGCACCTCCAAATCCGAGACCATGGTCCTCAGCCGGAAAAGGGTGGAGTGCCCTCTCAGGGTTGGGGGAGAGATCCTGCCCCAAGTGGAGGAGTTCAAGTATCTCGGGGTCTTGTTCAAGAGTGAGGGAAGAATGGACCGTGAGATCGACAGGCGGATCAGTGCAGCATCCGCAGTGATGCGGGCTCTGCATCGGTCTGTCGTGGTGAGTAAAGAGCTGAGCCGTAAGGCAAAGCTCTCAATTTACCAGTCGATCTACGTTCCTACCCTCACCTATCGTCATGAGCTATGGGTAGTGACCGAAAGAACGAGATCGCGAATACAAGCGGCTGAAATGAGTTTCCTCCGCAGGGTGTCTGGGCTTTCCCTTAAAAGATAGGGTGAGGAGCTCAGTCATCCAGGAGGGGCTCAGAGTAGAGCCGCTGCTCCTCCGCATCGAGAGGAGTCAGATGAGGTGGCTCGGGCATCTGATCAGGATGCCTCCTGGACGCCTCCCTGGTGAGGTTGTCCGGGCACGTCCAACTGGGAGGAGGCCCCGGGGAAAACCCAGGACACACTGGAGGGGCTATGTCTACCGGCTGGCCAGGGAACGCCTTGGGATTCTCCCGGAAGAGCTGGAAGAGGTGGCCGGGGAGAGGGAAGTCTGGGCCTCTCTGCTCAAGCTGCTGCCCCCGCAACCCGACCCCGGATAAGCGGAAGAGAATGGATGGATGGATCTATGTGTGTAGCTATTTTTTCTTTTATTCTTGTGTGGATTATTTGCTTTTAATTTTCACTAAATATTTTAAAACAAACTTTTGGACTGTGAGATTTCTTTGACACGCGTTTTACCCGTGCCTGACTTCGCCTTATGCATCGGCGACTACATTAACAATGCAAGAATGAAAACAATCTAAATTTTAAAATTACAAATAATCCAAATTACTAAATTAAAACAAAATTCAAGAGTAAAATCAAAGAATCCAAAAAGCCAAAGAAACAAAACATTACAGAAAAGTTCAATTCTAATAAAGAGTTTAGAGACGGGCCACTGCATGGTGACAACACAGAATCAGCTGGGGCCGCACCCACACCACTATGTTTTGGTTTAGAAAATCCATCTCTGTTTTCAACTTTATGGCCACACTACCATAGCATTTTCAACCTGAGAAAATGGAGACTTCTGAAACCTCTCTCCAGAGTTACATACTTCTGAAAACGCAGCCTCAGTTTTGCAGTATGGATGGGTGAGAATGCAGTTTTTCAGATATGTCGACTCTAATTGTGCTCTGATTTGGACAGTATCTTTCGATGATAGATAGATAGATAGATAGATAGATAGATAGATAGATAGATAGATAGATAGATAGATAGATAGATAGATACTTTATTAATCCCAAGGGGAAATAAATAATAAAAAGTAATAGTAATAGTAAAAGTAATAAAAGGAAATAAATAAGCAAGTACAGGCCCCACTCCCACTTAGGCTTAATTCTTAACAAACAAAAAAAAAACAATCAGCAAGAGAAGAAATTAAAGAAGAAGAAGCATGCTGGATGAATCAGGCCAAGCTTAATCTTGACATCCAGAACTTTGCTTTTTATAGTGAGAACAGATTTAGATAGGCATTAGACATTAAGATTAATAGATAAATGGTGGGTAACTAAATGCATTTATTTTCCATAGGCAAATAGATTAATGAAAATGAAGCAGCAGGTCAAAACTCAATAAGTTCAACTAAACAGAGCAAAGTATACTAAGAAAGGCAAAGAAACAAAAATAAATGAATCACTTAAAACTAAATATTATAGTAGAACCAAAGATTGCCTCAAACTCAAACCCCAGTTTCATCTCTTCATTCTTCCATTATATGACTACCACATGATTTGATTTGCCTAGCATCGTATAAAGCTGGTCAGGATCATAAACAGGTTAATGAAGAATGGACCAGAAAGACATTGGGGAGATTTAAAGATTAGAATCACAGCATCATCAGACTGATAACACACGATGAGTATGTGCATGGTGGTCACACTCTCAAACGTTATTATCTCAGGACTTCTGACTCATTGGCCTAAAGTTCTTTTAGCAGTGAAGTTTAAACCCAAGAGTTAGTAAAGGCTGACATGAAGACGTCTTGGAGTGGGACACTTGACGTTGGTCCTTGTCATTGTCATCTGAACAGCAGATGTTTCCTTCTATTTTAAAGTTTTGACATACTGCCAGCATTGAGCCCAGAACAGCATCTATAAAACTCTGGGCCAGGAGCATTCATTCCAAAATGTGCAACATTACAGAAAATAGAAGTTACATAAAGAATAAAAAGAGGACTAGCAATGTGTTAAGAGTCAACCTTTTTATATGACTTTTTTATTTAGTAATAAATGGCTTTCTCGTATGTCTGCAGCTGAATTCCCAGAATTCCTTGTCTCTCTGTTTAGAATGTGATATTTAGAGTATACATAATCTGATGGTATTTGGTGAACTATTTCCTTTTATCTTATAAACGTACTTTGACTGATGTTACTACCTTGATCAATCTACTCTGCATTTAGAACATTAATTCCATTCTGTGCTTCCCTCAGATCTTCAAGACTGATTTTGTATTTGTTTTCTAGGTCACTCTTCACATCTTCCCACTTTAGATTAAATGTTCCTATGAATCGAACAGGTGTGGTCTTGTAAAATGTTGCAAAATCCTCCTTATACTTATTGAGAACAAACTGCCAGTAAAGTGAGGTGTCATCTTTGTAAAGTTCACCCCAGTAGTTTATTTCTGTGTTGTGTTGTCTGGCTTGATAATTTTGGCACACACAGTTCATTTTTCTCGGCTCAAAAACCCATCACATCTTGTACAATATGTTTCTAATTACTGATTTAAATTCCAGCTGATATGGTGAAGCATTGCTGACGCCGAATGCCCTGTGGTATCTCGAGTAGTGCTGGTGATTTTGCCCGTCGAGCTCACAAGGAGTCCCACAATATGGACATTTCTCTCCACAGCCTTTTAGCAATTCAAACAGCTGCTCATGAGGTGGATGGGACAGATTCTTCAATTTACATTCAACATCAGAACGAGTTATTTGATTTTTTAGCTCCATTTCTAATTCATTAATTGCCTCTGATATCTCCAATTCAAACTGCTTAACATTTTTTAAATTAATCACATCCAAGTTTTCTTTAATAATCCATACCTGCCTCTTTTCAATTGCTTTCATAAAATGTGTTAGAAAATCTTCAGCTGTTTTGTTCTCACTTTCTTTTACATCTTTTAACGTTTCCTTCACTTTTCCCATCATATTGCACATAATTTCCTCCTCCATTGAATGTAATCTCCTTGTGCCGTCCATCTCAGTTTTACAATATTCCTCCACCTCTTTGAAGAGCCATCTCTGTGCATAGCCATCATAATCTGTGATGTACTCCTTGTAGTCTTCAAAGCTCCCTGACTTGTGTAAACTGATGAGCAGAGCTAACTGGAAGTAGGGGATGTTTTTCAGCTTCAGAGGGGCCCACGTCTCTCTCATGCCACTGACGATTCTCTTTGATAATTGGCTCTCAATTCCTCTAATGAGTGACACTTTTAAACACAAGTCTCAAAACCTCTTTGCTGCCCTTTGCCTCTCATCTCTTTCATGGTACTGAGGAAGAGAAAACATTATTATTTAACTCACAGATATCAAGGACTGTGTTTTGAGATCATCATGCTGCAGAGAGCTATATGATTTGTTCCTGATTTATGCAGAAAAGGAGTTGGGCTGTGT
>JANRMT010049829.1:23411840-23447378 GCA_026402145.1 Polypterus bichir lapradei | reverse complement strand
GATTGCTAAGACACTACTCTTCAGACATAAGGTATTTATGAATTGTATTGCAGTGTTTAGAGGAACTCAACTCACAGCAAGCTGAGACAGCAAGCACAAAGAACAAAAAATAGCAAAATACATCAATCAGATCTGAAGTAAACTTTGATTTCTTGCAGTAAATCAGTGTTCATATTGGAGAAAGTTCCCTTAATATCCTCTTTGTGATGTCTGTTGTGCTTTGGTGTGACATACTGTGGTGGGTTTTTTTCTGCAGTATTTTCTATACATTGTTATTTACTTCTGCATTAATCTACTTCTCAGTTAAATTCACACCATTTTTAGAGAGCAAAAGGCTTTTTGCATCGTCTTTCATAAACAGGCAAGAGTTACACTCATTTCATTCTTCCTTCATTGCTAATATGGAGTAGAGGAGTGCAGGCTGAGCTCATGGTAGCTCTCTGGGGTTGGTAGACGTCCTCTACTTGTCAGGCTCAGGTAGAAACTCACCACCTCCTAAAATCAGGTCTGGAGAACTCGAGCAGCATTTTAAAAACAATGGACAGATTGTTCTGTTTTGGGTTGTATTGCAAAACCAAATTTATAAAGCAAGATTCAGAGTGTGTCTGTGTTTATTTGACATTGTTTTACTTATAAGAAGTAAATTGAAAGAGACAATTAAATCAAGGAAGACTTTGCTTTTCTCTGGACTAAAACTGTCATGAATTAGTGCTAAGCTTAAAATGTTTTAAAAATACAAGCTGTGTTTTGATCAGACCATCAGTGAATAGATATGACAGCTGTTGTGACGTGAAATTTTATATATACGTTTGTATGTCTTTATCTGTAAATCAGACAAAGTAAACACAATGGTGTTTCAGGATTTCATTGATGAGAACAGCAGTGCTTTCATGACTAACAGTCTTTAGGTCTGACTCAGAAAGTGAAGTTTACGGCAGGGTTGGTAGAAGTGCCTCAGACTGGTTTGGCAGGTGATTCCCCGTACAGGACATTCAGTGGAACAACCCCTGGACGGAGGCCACACTGCCTGGCTGGCAAGCTTCACTCAACAAATGGCTTTGAGGGCAGGTGTGAGAATAAGGCAGGAATTGGGAGTTGAGTTGTACCAGAATCCCACTGGTCTCAAGTACAACTGTTTGGGATTAGTCTTAAATCAGAAGCCATTCTGTACCATGACACCCTATTGGCCTTAGGATTTGAACATAGAAAGTATAAATGTGGTTGCTTTACCCCTCACCATCTCTCTTTTACACCATTGGCATGAAGGAGGACACAATGAAGAGCACAGCTCAGCCGCCATATTGAGAGGCACGCAGTCTGTCTTGATGAAATGATGAATTGACCAGAGAATTTAAGAAACTAACAAGTCTGTGTGCCGCCTGAAATGCACATCAGCATTTATTAGGTTGTATGGTTGCCAGTGTTCACTTGTACATTGCTCATTGTTATTATTTATGAATATAATCAATAATACATTATTGAAAGTTGTAAATTAACTCCCTCTTGTCTTTTACTGTAATTGCCTGATGTTATATGTAGATGTCGAAGAGAAGGTGAGGAGAAGTTATAAAGTACAACACCCTATAAACAGTGGTAAGTCAATGGGATTTAAGGCATTCTGATAAAGTCTACACAATAAAGAGTACAGAAGGGAAAAGTAGAATAATATAGAGTTCTACCTCAATAAAATAATAGGTAGCCACAAGTATAATTATAACTAACCACTTGAATTATAATTGAGAGCCCCTCCAAACTTTTGCAAATACTGTACGCTTATCATGGCAGCTTGTGTTTCATTGAAGGGGATGATGAACTCACCCTGGCTGTCACATATCTCACATCATGCATTGGCTGATCAGATTGCCACTCCTGATAGCACAGCACACAGTAATGGCTGTAGAATGAGCCCTGAGAATGATGTGTTTATGAGATGTCGTCTACTACATTAAACCAACCTGTACAGGAATGCATATATTCCATAGGAGGAGATGACAATTAGGCTTTTTGTTTTTTGTTTGGGGCCAATGAGCGTTTGGGTGGTGGGTTAAGGTTGGGAACCACAATAAATAATTGCATTTGTTAGTGTCACGACCATAATGCTACATATTTGCATCCTACTCCAAGCCAAATGCCATAAATTACTTGGAACATAAAGTTACAAAATAAATTAAATCACATTTAACCTTGCTAAAGTAATTCAGTTAGATGTATGACCACTAGAGGGTGGCAAATCACCATACAGAATACTAAAGTTTTAAAAGCACGGGAGTACAATATTTTTAAAGGTAATTGGAAAAGAACATCAGTGAAAAACATACTATTAGAGATATAAAGAAGACAAGGAGGAGGTGAGGTGTGTTAACTACAGCAAGGGGGAAATAAATGACACAGGAAAGGAAATTAATTATAGACATTTTCACATGAGACAAAGTGGAAAATCACCAAGTAGCCAGTGGGTGAAATACTGCATGCTAATCAGGGGGTCCTGTTAGTGCTAAAGTTTTTGCTCAACTCTGAAATTGTAATCAGATAATATGAAATATACAACACATTAGTTATAGAGAGTGCTACAAGTTAGGATTTACATATCTTAAATATAGCAGACAAATCACATCATACACACATAATAACATAGAATGGATAGATAGATAGATAGATAGATAGATAGATAGATAGATAGATAGATAGATAGATAGATAGATAGATAGATAGATACTTGGGTGATTGAATGGTTTGAACCAAATTACCACCCTGGCACAGAACACCACTGCATTGCAAGTTAGTTAAGTGCACAGAAGGGAAATATTAGGTCATGTCAGCGATAAATCCATGTTCCAATGCTACAACAACTGGTAGTAACAGCAAACTCAGACACTTTCACTGAGACAAAGGCAAGCAACAGCTGCGAGGGACTCCTATTTGCACTTTGTCCCCAAATGTCCCTTTTATAGATGTGCGTTCTGTCTGTAAATGCCTCAATAGTATGGAGGTTTCATGCTACCATTGTAAAATGCTCCCCTACTGACTACACCCTGGAGTTTAGAATTGTCTTTATTGTATATTAATGAAAACCCACACTAAATGAATTTATCAGAGTATTTTCTATTTTTATATATGTAAAACCGAGCACTATTTTTACTGTCTTATACCAAAGTGTGTTAGGCGTGACCTGAGAGGTGTCCTGGTGATTGATTACTTTCCACATTGTGCTTCAGCCATTTTACTGTGTCATTTTTCAAGCATTAACTCATATTGGATAATACACAAATAAAATAATTATAGGCAGTCACCGGGTTATATACGAGATAGGAACTATAGGTTTGTACGTAAGTTGAATTTGTATATAAGTCGGCACAGGTCCATTATTTTAATAAATGCTATTGTTGACCGACTGTAACCAAGTGCTCTGCCAATGAATGATGGAGTTTCACCTCTCTCTGTCCTTTTTCTTATTTCTACTTTAATTTCAATGGTGATGGTTTTTATCTTCTTTACTGTATCACCAGCACTTGCGTCAGATTTTTGTTTCAGAGACATTCTTGAAGGGTGAAGACAAAAGGTTAAGATGAGCTCTTCTGCACAGCACTGTACACGTGATCACAGCAGGAAGGCACCCGTCGTCAACACGTCTGACGTACTGAGGAGAGACAACTTCCTGCTATGTGCGTAACAGTACAAGCAGGCTTGCTATTAAGAATGAATTGGGGCAGTGAGGGGCAATTCATCATTCGCCCACCACACAGTCACCTCCACTACAGTATCCTGCCAGCAGCATCCGCCCAACGAGAACGAACACCAGTGAGGCCAAAGGCGAGTAGTGAATTGCAACTACTCAACACGCAGCCAAACGAGGCACAACCAGTCCACTGCTTGCAGTATGACCGACCGCCCACCGAGAACGAACAGGGCAGCCGTGTGTGGTGGGTGGGCAAAGAAACGCCCCCCTCTGCTCCAGCCAGCCTGCGTCCTGTCAGGAGCAGTAGCTCTGGCAGCATAGTGGACGGACAGCAAACCGCCCCATCAAGCCTCCGTCCTGCACACTGTCTTGTTTTCACAAATTGTGAAAAATGAAATGAAGGTGAGACTTTCTTTTTAAGTATGCAGGGGAACTTTAATTATCACAGCTTACATCCATGGCATTCGTGCTCTATATTAACTCTAAAAAAAACAATCGAGGTCCCTTTTTCTGGTGCTTTCTTGATGACATAGGTGCCTAAACAATGCCTAATAATAATAATACATTTCAATGACATATCCATCCATTTTCCAACCCGCTGAATCCGAACACAGGGTCACGGGGGTCTGCTGGAGCCAATCCCAGCCAACACAGGGCACAAGGCAGGAACCAATCCCGAGCAGGGTGCCAACCCACCACAGGACACACACAAACGCCAGTTTAGAATCACCAATCCACCTAACCTGCAAGTCTTTGGACTGTGGGAGGAAACCCATGCAGACACGGGGAGAACATGCAAACTCCACACAGGGAGGACCCGGGAAGCGAACCCAGGTCTCCTAACTGCGAGGCAGCAGCGCCACCGTGCCGCCCTCAATGACATATCTTAAAACAAAACTGCACATATATGTATTAATATTTTGTTGACACACAAATATTACACACATGACCACAGGACCACGGGTCACCGCTTGCCGTCGGGAGCCACCCAAGGGACACTACACAGTGCGAGCAGTGAAATCGCCTCCCTCCAGCCTCCATCCAGCCACCGTTTGCAGCATCCCCAGGCTGAAGATGACAGAGTGGCAGTTACAGAGGTGCATGCGTCGCAGCTGCGGCCCTGTTCGTAAGTCGTAGGTCGGATGTCCGTAACCCTGGGGACTACCTGTAATCAAATGACAAAAACTACCGTATAGCGAAACATTCAGAAGAACTCCCTCGTACACTGCTTACTGGATTAACTGCGCTGCTGGTAGAGGTGCCTGGTTATCTGTGCTCCACAGAGTTTTAAAAGCATTGTGGTGGAGGAGTTGGCCCCAGTGCCTGCCTGATGGCACTCGAATGTTCTCAAAGAAGACGAGAGTGAATGCTCAGCCTAAAAAGTGCTATGACACTAAGCAGGTGTGATGTATTGGCCTGATCACCACAGACTTTTGAGGGAGGGCCTCCTCTCCACACACCTCTATGAATAACAAAGCAAGGTGAATATGGGCTTTTCTTAAGGTCAGATAAAGAATAAACCCCCAAGTGAGTGTGACAAGAGATCAAGTGTTGCATCTTCTACAAAGATCTACTAAAATCTTGGTATCCCTAGCAAAGATCTAAAAGAATTGGATTTGAGGAATTTTTCAAACTTGCTGGTTTCTTGAATTTGTATCACCAATCATGCAACCAGTCGTCCAGAGGATTTAAATGGCAAAAAGTTGTCACTCTGCTATTTGGTGTCTTTGTGTATCTCATACTGAACATGGACCAGAGAAAGGAAGGGAGAGAGTTGTCTGAGAAGATTAGAAAGAAAATGATACACCAGCGTGTTAAAGGTAAAGACTAGAAGACCATCACCAAGTATTCTGATGTTCCTGTGACAACAGCTGCAAATATTATGAAGACGTTTAAGGTCCATGGGATTGTAGCCAACCTCCCACAAGGAAAATCAACTTTAGAATAGGCAGAAGGAAGGTGAGAATTGTAGACAATCCATTACAAGCTGAACTCCAAGGACAAGGTTCATCAATGTTTGAGATCACTGTTTTGTCTTGGTATAGTTCTCTATTCCTCTCCTTTCCCCTTTTGTATTATTAATGTGTAGCCTTTGTCAGAATGTCTCAAATCCCTTAGACTTACCACTGTTTATAAGGTACTGTAGTATATAACTTCTCCCTACCTTCCCGTCTACATTTATAACCTCAGGGAATTAGGTGTAGTAAAAGACAATCAGGAGTTAAGTTACACTTTAAATGATGTATTATTGATAAAATTCACAAATAATAACAATAAGCAAAGTACATGTGAATATTGGCAACCATAAAACCTGATGAATGCTGATGTGTAGTTTCAGGCGGCACACACACTTGTAACCACTTTAAAAGTCTCCAGTGAAGGTATCATTTATGATCAGCATTCTTCAGAACAGGCCTTATTCCTGTCTCAATATGGCCGCCGAGCTGTGCTCTTCATTGTGTTGTCCTTTTCAGTTCAAGGTGGGCGAGATGCTCCTTCATCAGATAGTGTAAGAGGGAGAGAGAAGGGTAAAGCAAGTAAATTTATAGACTCTCTGTCCAAACCCTACAGCAAATAGGGTGGTGTGGTATTTAATGGTTTCTGATTTAAAACCAAACAAGCAACTTAAGATCAATAGAAGTCTGGTGCAACACAATGGTTTCACACCTGCCACCAATACCATTTGTTAAGGTGAAGCTTGCCATCCAGGTAGTTGGCCTCCA
This sequence comes from Polypterus bichir lapradei, assembly GCA_026402145.1. NCBI lineage: Eukaryota > Metazoa > Chordata > Cladistia > Polypteriformes > Polypteridae > Polypterus > Polypterus bichir. The sequence goes on along the minus strand of JANRMT010049829.1, from coordinate 23,440,979 downwards.
TGCGGAGGTTGATTGAGAGAGTCCTGCAAAGAATCACTTGCCAAACTGGTTTTAGGCATTTCCACCAACCTTTTCATAAAATCACAAAGTCTCACTTCTAAAAAGGGTTCTTAACCATCAAACCATTGCTTTTCTTATCGGTGATATAACAATAATGTCTAAGTTACAAATAAAGACATGCAAAACATTTATCAACTTATATACAAAATTTCACAGCACAATACTCCACCCCTGATAAATGTTTTGTACAATGTCTTTATAATATAATTAAACAGTCTTATTTGTTTGAAGAGTTTGTTGTACACGTAGCTAGGAAAATCAATAGCAGTATTTAATCGACACCTAAAGGAATTTATTTTATAATTTTGAATTCAGTTCAATCTTTCAGTTGCTCACATTAATATTCTGCTCTCATTCTTTATGTCAGCTCATGAACAAATAGTTGCCCTTACTAAATCTATTTGTTTGGCTTTATCTGAGATGTGTCGGGTGACGTGATGTTAGCAGGTTGGTTTTTTTTTCTGCATCAGCAGCCGGTTCTTTTTTCGATATCTGATGTAGTGGTAGAGTTCAGTATAAGGGTTGGGGACTTTTTTTTGTCTTTTTAAATTTTGTGACAAATTATCATTTGCATGTTTCCATTTTTATTTAAAATCAATAAAAAATGTTAACAAAAAATACTTTTAGAATTCATTTCACTTCCTTCAGTACCTATATAGATCCTCAACTCCTCTTCCCCCATCACTGGAAGCCCAAGGCCTCCCTGAAACCCTCACCTACATAAGCAATGGGTGTCTAGACTTAAGATCATGTACCACCCTGCTGATACTTGTTGGCTTGGGAAAGCTGGAAGCTATTTCACCATTTTCTCTGTTGTCCTTCCACCAACTGATTACATTCCGCATCCTTGCCACTAGGGATCCTTTGTAACATTAATTACAATTAGTGTCCCATTCTGGGTGCAATGTGACACTTTCGAAACACAGCCCACTTTCACTGCACATTTGACGATACAAATAATCTCTTATGATCCACAAAAATATCAGAAGGGTAACAATATTAATCAGCGATATCTCCAAAACATTTATGAAACTGGAACTGCACACTTTGCATTTGTATGTAGTTTAATGGGACTGGCACCAAAATTCCTTTTGCTGGTGAGTTTACATTTGTGAAAGCAAAGATCAAAGAAAAATGTTTTTTGGGATTTTAAAGGTTTGTGGGTGGTTTTTGTTCTTTTCTGCAGCTACATAGTGTAAGTATTCAATACCATACGGATAGTATCAACTTTATTCATGCTGCTAGTTCATGTGACATACTGCATGTTTTCCCCATAAACACTGAAATGCATCATTATGCATATTATTGTATTATACATACAATAAAAAGGACTCATTATGTAGGAAGTCATCCCCTTGCTGTTATATAGGAGCTGCCTTTTCCTATTTCATATTATAACACAGAATGAGTCTATGGATTTTTTTTTTCACTAGAGATATTACTTAAATACTAAATGATAGACAGAAACATTTGATTATCAGCTACTACTGAACAGTTCAAAAAACACCAGCAATGCAGTCTTTTTTTAATGTATATGCATATAATGTGCAAAACACTTATTGCAATATCTCATGTCTGTCTGTCCTTATGATACAACTTAAATTGGCCCAAGCTGAGAATGCAACAATGACCATGCCTTCCACTAATATCAAGGACAGGTTAGGATTACAGTTTTCTGAATGCTGATTATAACATGAGCTGGTATATTCACACAAAAGACTGAGCGCTTGTATTATCGTGCTATTTCCCATCTACTTGCCCTTTTCCTGTTTCCTCAAGGGTAAGTGTTCTTGTCAAGTTCGTTATCGGGTTGGTCTACTGCTGCACTTTAAGATGAACACACACATATGTAGCTATACGCATACACACAGACCATCACCACAACAGTGTCTCATGAATGACACACACAAGCTGATTAACCCCTAGCACTTTAAATGACACAAGTGCTATAGGAATAACAGCCTGTCGTTCAGCACTTCAAGAGACTTACTTATTTTCAGCACAAACAACATACAATGTTTTAGTGATATCTCAGACCCAAATATTACTTTTGGTCTACAAGAATACATTTAAACATACAAAGACTCAGCACTCTTGACTATAGGCCATTCATCAGCCAAGAATACCTTCTTTCTCGTATTTGTCCCTTCTATTGAGTATAGCGCTCTCACTCTCAGCCTTATAAACCTCGCAGCACAGAAATAATGGCAAAAATCCGGCTGTCACCAGGTGCTCAAAGAAATCTAACTTATTACTTCAATCACTCTAGACATTAAGACAAAGCATTGAAAGTTAAAAGCAGCATGGTATTTATTACAAGAATAATAATAATACCACAAGATCAAAGAATACTAGAAAATAGGTACTGATAGGAAAGTCTGAATATATGCAGTCTTTAGAAAAAGCTTACGAAAAAGTTACAGATGACAAGGATGAATGTCCCAGGGAGGCGTTTGATTTAGCAATCGATGTTCATGATGCCTTTCTGACGACCAGGGCCGTCTTCGTCTGTTCCTCTTCGTCTTCTTCTCCTTCGTCTTCTTCTCTTCACCACTGCTTCTCTTCTCTACTTCTCTCTATCTTGCTTTTCAAACCAAGGCATATTTATTATGAAATGTCATGCCTTAGTTTCACAACACATGCACCTGATTGACTGGCTGTCAAAATGATTGATAAATTAATTCACTGTCCGTTTTCCCACACAACAAAACCTTTGATGTACTTTGAGGTATCAGTAGTTCTTCCTGTCCTGGGCTGTAAACCAAACTATTGTTCCAGATGTCCATCCATAAAGTAATCAATAGCCTGAGGTATCAGCTCAGCATCCTTTCCCAGGCTATAAACCAAATTAGCACTAAGCTATGAACAAAAGTAAGGTGTAAGGGAAGAAAACCTGCTTTGATTCATCTTAGTTCATCTGTTGTCTTGTCTTGAACAAAATATAATGGAAACCAAAATGTACAGATTTTATACACCATAACAGCGCTCAATACTGTTGGTCCTGAAAAGATGCTTTTGCTTCCATGTATCTTCAAACTAGTCACTGCAGTCATTAAGATTACTGTCACTTTTTGTTTTTCCATCATACAATAAATTCTTTCTTTCCAAGTTCTTACTTATTTGTATAGTTGTAAATATTACATGTGTTTTAACTAATATTAATAACCAGAAGAATTTATTTCAGTTCCTTTTCTCCTTTCATAGGTTAATATTGATGCTGATATTATACTAATAGCAGTCATTTTTTATTAATAGACATTTTTCAGTTGCTAATTATTGGGCACTACTCTATTAGGGATACTTTCATAAATGATGTTTAAGGAAATTGAACAAAAGATAGTCAAAGACCCTCCACCAGTAACACACATCAGTCAATGTCATTTCACATCACTTGAATTGCAGGCTCCTGTGCATGAATGCTATTGAGCCACTAAAAGTCTCAGTGAGCTCTGAATTTACGCCATCATAAAGTGCTGTTAAAAAGGACATATTGAATGCTATCTACTAACACAAGGAACTATATTCTGTTATTGCTATATCTTTTTAATTATGACTCATTGTAACAAAAATATTAGCTAAACAAAAACATAAAAACTGACTGTCAATCCTTTAGCGTGTATCCGGACGAGGCTGCCCTCAGAGCCAGTATGCTACAGAAGGTGCTGATGGGCTTTGGACATCCTGCACGATTTGTTTCCAGCTGGTCCGATCTTGTGCTATCGCCTTGGCCTCCATTAGGTTGAGTCAGTGTTGTTTATCAGCTATAAATTTGTACGATTTTTCCATCCATTATCCATCCATTGTCCAACCCGCTATATCCTAACTACAGGATCACGGGTGTCTGCTGGAGCCAATCCCCGCCAACACAGGGCGCAAGGCAGGAAACAAACCCTGGGCAGGGTGCCAGCCATTCGCAGTGTAACAATTTTTATATTATAAATGTTTATAATCATTGTTTATAACAATGAGTCAGTTAAAATGTTCACATTGGTTAACCTTAGTCACCAAGCACAGCTGAAAGTCATGCCATGCATACATTTTTAAACTCTTCTTTTTATAAACACAGAAAAAAGCTAATAAGATTCTAGCGTAACGAATACATAAAAAAAATTTTCAAAGCGTTACACCTTAAATTAATTAATTAATTAATTTTATTATACTTATAGAAACAAGTAATATACAGTATTTATCCATCCATGCATTACCCAACCTTCTATATCCTAACTACAGGGTCACGGAAACAAGCAAGACAGGAAACAAACCCTGGGCAGGGCGCCAGCCCACAGCAGGGCACACACACACGAGGGACAATTTAGAATCACCAATACACCTAACCTGCATCATCACACCTCCAATTTCCAGCTTCATCATCATCACTCCGTCTGACACTCTTTTCACCTCCAAAACACTCTTGACATTCTGCTCCTTCACAATAACTCCTACTCCATTTCTCCTCCTATCCACACCATGATAGAACAATTTGAATCCACCTCCGATCCACCTGGCCTTACTCCCCTTCCATTTAGTCTCTTCACGCAAAATATATCAACCTTTCTTCTCTCCATCATGTCTGCTAACTCTCTCCCCTTACCAGTCATATTGCCAACATTCAAAGTTCCTACCCTCAGTTCCACTCTCTTTACCTTCCTCCTCTCCTCCTGCCTCCGGACACGTCTCCCCCCTCTTCTTCTCCCTCTTCTTCTTCTTAATCCAACAGTAGCCCAATTTCCGCCAGCACCCTGTTGGCGGTCATTGTTATCCCGGGGCTCGACCGATCCGGTTTGGAAATTTGTATTGTTGTCCGCATTTTAATTTGGCAAAATTTTACACCAGATGCCCTGCCTGACGTAACCCTCCCTATTTATCCAGGCTTGGGACTGGCGCGGAGAAACACACTTGTTTGTGCATCCCCTGTCGTTGGAAGCTTACATCTCATTTTTGATATATTTCAGGGAGTTTTTAGATTTTAATTTTAAATGAATAAATAAATGCATATATTTGTTAATAATACTAAAAAGAAATGTATTTTTTAGCGCACAGGCTTTAAGAAGAACCTACCATGTCATTCCAACCACAGAGCACACATCAGTTGGTGTCCATTTCCCAGTCTGGGTCCTCCAGTGATCCTCAGGAACAAGATGTATGTTATTGTGGACCTGCACTTTGTGGAATTCTCCTGTCAAATAATCCATCAGACCTCCAAAAGAAGCGATCAGAAATGATATGTGATCATGGAATGTGCATACATCAAAATAATAAAACATGGGAAATTAAGAAAATGTTTGAATCCTGTAGCAAGGAACAAATATACAAACGTATGGTGGAGACTATGAAGGCTACTTTAGATGACTGTGGTATATATGTTGATGAAGAGCTAGGACCTTATTCAGCTGGAAGAGAACTAAGAGAAGTCAATAAGCCTTTCTTATGCTTGTGGAAGAGATATGAAGTAGCACTTGAAACATGCACCTTCACATGGAGAGATCTTCAACTTTCAGGTGCTTTGATATGTGAAATAAAGAAGTTGGAGTCACTTGGTACAGAGGAGGAGAAGAACAAACAGTGTAAGGCAATACTGGAAAAGTATGGCTCTCATATCAGCACAAGTAACACATTTGGAGGAATTTACTGGCTTAGAGTAGAAAGTTCAGACTTCACTGAAGGGTCCAAAGAAACAAGAGAGCAGCTGATAAGAAAAATCACTGAAGTCCAACATGAAATTCACCCATTCACAGACATATCAGAAATGAAAAGTCTACTTCAGAGTGAGTATGGAGAAAGTCACTTAGAAAACACCTTAATCTCCATTCAGACAGTTGGAGGTCCAGCTGATTTTTACACATTTGAAAAATGGAGAAGAGGGCTGTTGGAGGCAAAAGACACATGGAAGGTTATTGATCGTGGAGGTTTACATCAGATGGTACCATTGTGGAAAATCATGACTTTAAACCATAAAGCAGATTTTCAAAGTTGTGCCTCAGTAGCAAATGTGATCAAAACCTACTGGGAAACTGAAACTGGTTTGCTGGATTCCAGCCAAGAATTACAATATTTACTGGAGGCTGAAGAAATCTTTCAGAGTTTATCTGAAAAAGTGGAAAATTGGAATCAAACAGAATCCCTTACGATGATGACATGCATTGAATATGTCACAGAATGTACAAGAGTGCACTTTAAGATTCTTGTAAGTCAAAGTGCCTCACACTTTGTATGGGAAAAACTCTTCCTTTACAACAGAAACATTCAGATATGGCTGGTGAAGATGGTGAACTTTCTAAATTCTCCAGACACCTCACACCCAGTGGTCAGAGTTCTGCTGCAGCAAGTAACAGATTTCCTTGGTGAATATGGAATTCGGGAATTGGAAGGTCTTGAATCTCTTAAAAGATTTCTTCCCACCATTAAAAAACATGAAGAGATATTAAGTATTCAAAGTGTAAAAGACCAGTTGTCTCAGATGAAAACTTATGCGACACGTGAGGACCCCCTAACAGAAGCAGCACAAGAGATATTTAATTACAAAGTTTGCTGTTCACTCCTGAAACTTAAGGACATTGTAGCAAGAACAGGAGAACAATACCATCAGAGCCTGGTGACTCTCCTCTTCTACGAATTCTTTAGAAAAAATGAAGTTTGGCTGAAAATAACTGACTGGGAACTGATTATAGATAAAGTTAATGAATTAGAGCACCATATTAATAATCTGAAGAGCATGGACAAAGACGAAGGGGAGGCCTTTGTGTTCTTAATGGCTCTTAAAAAGGTAGAAGGATTACTAAATACTAAAGAACAAGAGGCCACAGAGCTTATAGACATTATTAAGGATGAAATGGGATCCGATTTGTGTCCAGCACTTCAGGAAATTCTGAAACAAGGTGGAGTACCAAAGTTAAACCTACAGCAGATGAGAGACAAACTGAATTCAATCATAGACAAATGTATTAAAGACAAAGAAATGCAGCAAAAAAATATTAATAAAATTCAACTATTGACATGCAAAAGTCCCAACTCCACAGTGCAATTACAACAATTGGAGAGCCAGCCATTGAAAATAAATGAAGTTATTGAATTACTTGGGCTTGATAAATTCTGCAAGGTGAAACAAACTGTAAGACAAATTAAGAAGGTCCACAATTTAGAATTACTTTATAGCAGTCCACCAGAACTTGTCAATGTACCCGGGTACTTCATTGGAAGGCTGATGATGTTGCATTCAAACACCATGAACCTGAAGTGCCTAAAACCACAAACACATCCTGAGGTAACAGAAAAGGAATCAGTGACAGAAGATGAGAATGATGACTGGTTTGGTGACACAAATGACAACAATCTCAAAGTGAATCCTCTTGATGTAGTTGTGGCCGTGTTTATGTGCTCAGATCTCTTTGTTCAACAAGAACTTGTAGTGAAAATGTCTCTGTGCCAGTTTGCAACCCCATTACTGTTGCCAACCACAAATAACACTAGTACCTTCCTCCTTTGGGCATTGAGTGCTGTAAAGAAGAAATGGAAAAGAAAGTCCACAGAGAAGGAAAGTTGTGTTACTGACAAGAGGCTTGCTACATATCCAATGGCCCATGTCACATTTATCCGACTGGGAGATCTTCAGCGTTCAAAGTCAGCCTTCCTTAATGGTCTTCTTGGTGCCTCTGAATTCCAGAGCAATGTTTTCATCCACTCAGACATGGAGTGTGGAGATGTTCCACGGAAAATTTCCAACGGCCTCATTGAGCTCACTTGGCACTTGCCAAATGAAAATGATCATCTTGATGTTTTCAGTACACCATGTTGTATATTAAATCTGCGGGGAGACGCAAAGTTATTCTCCAAACAAGTTGAATTTCTTACTAAAGTTTCTTCCGTAATTTGTCTTTTTGTAGACAACATTGGTGATGAAGAGGAGAAACTGATCTGTGCTCTTCAAAAATCAAAAGGAAAAGTGCTCCTACTGGTAAATCCAACAAGCAGCAATCTGCAGGAAAATAGCAGACGACTGAGCCGCTTGAAATCCACCCTGAATATTACAAAGGATCAGGTTTTGATTCGTACCAAGAAAAATGATAGTGAATTCATATCAGTGGTCCGCTCAGCAATATCTAATGTCCTGACTTCAGAACCGCGTACAATGTCTTTGGAAAAAATGGCAGAGGATGCTAAAAGGTGTGGATTTAACATTGATGAAGACTATGCGCCATGCCAGACTGGAAAGGAAAAAGCAAATGTTGTTCTTGCAAACCTAAAACAGAAAACCTCTGATGAATTCCAACAGAAAAAGAGCCCAATTGAAGGTGACAAAGCAGAAGATATCACTTGTGAATTTTACCAAGAAGCAATTCCTAAATTTAAAAAGAAAACATTTCCATTCCAAGGTGAATCCTGGCGTGAGTATTCTGAAATAGACAAAGAGAGTTGGCGGTTAAAGAACATTGGTCAGAAAACGCCCTACGAATACACAAAGGAGTTAAATCAGAAAAAGAAGAAAATACGGCAGAAGCAAATGGAAAAGGACATTTCAGTTCCTGTTGAGAAATTTATCGAGGCGCTTATGATGAGCACCAGTGAAGAAAGGCTCTTTTTCTTGCATTGGATGAAGCTGTATTTGGATTCTCTTTCTGCAGATGTGTTACCTGAGATTCAAAGACAGCTCATGAAATGTAAAGATGAAAACAGAAAGAAGGCACTGCTAGAGAAGTTCTCCAACAGCTCAGTGGGACTGGAGCACTTTCTGCGTGAAATCGGGCAAATTTACGAGACTTTTATCATGTGTGACTCCAAGCTGAAATCAGACTTGTCGAGTTTACCCAGTGTGGCTGCAGAGATTTTGCTCAATGGTGTCCCTATTGAACTCATTGATGGCAATGTCTCCAATATTCCACTGAGGTGGGTGTCAGATATTTTAGCTGAAGTTCAGAACAAAACACACCCAGACACTCGCATATATGTGCTGTCAGTACTGGGGGTGCAAAGCTCAGGGAAGTCCACCCTCCTCAACACCCTGTTTGGGCTGCAGTTTGCAGTCGGCGCTGGAAGGTGCACACGGGGGGCCTTCATGCAGCTCATTCACTTGGATGACAACATTAAAGAAGAACTAGGGTGTGATTACATTTTGGTGATTGACACGGAGGGGCTGAGAGCTCCAGATTTACTAAACTCAAAAAACATCTATGAGCACGACAACGAGATGGCGACACTCATCATTGGGTTAAGTGACATCACACTGGTGACACTGAGCTCTGAGAACATTGCAGAGATGCAGGACATTCTGCAGATAGTCGCCCATGCACTGATAAGAATGAAGGAAACTGGAAAGAAACCCAACATTTATTTTATTCACAACAATGTCTCCGATGTTTCTGCAAGTGTCCTGAACATGTCTGGCAACAGAAAGCTACTGGAGCAACTTGACATTGTCACAAGGGCCGCCGCAAAACAGGAAAATAAAGAAAAAACCTACTCCAGATTTAGTGATGTGATTCAGTACAATTTGAGGAAAATAAATATATACATACCTGGACTATGGCGTGGCGTCCCACCGATGGCAGCTGTCAGTAATGGCTACAGTGAGAAAGTCTATGAGTTAAAAACTGAACTTCTAGAGTGTATGAAGGAGAAAAAGTTAACCTACAGTCCAATGAGTATAACAAGCTACATCAAGTCCATGGTAGACCTGTCCAATGCTGTCAAGTCAGAAGACTTCATATTCAGTTTTCAGAACAGCCTGGCAGCAGAAGCATTTGCTAAACTCTCTAACCAGTGCAACGACTGGAAATATGAAATCCAGCAGAGCTTTATGGAGTGGAGAGAAGAAGCAGAGATGAGAATTAAAAGCTGTGAAGAGCCAGACTCTCTAGAGCCACAACTATCAAAAGAGGCTGGAGACCTGGCCAAGGCGAAGGAGGAACTGTACCTTCAAAAACTGACTGATTATTACAACAGTGATGTGGAAAACAAACAATACATAGAAAGAGACAAACAATACTTTGAAGTAAATATCAAGGGGCTCTGTCAGCAGTATAGGGACACTGCACTTATGGGGTGCAAAATGTTAATGAAAACCTGCAAGAGTGTCAATATGATAATGAAAAGATGTAAAGAACAGATCAAGGAAAGGGTTAACAATCTCGTGAAGGAATGCAAAGAAGGGAAAAGCAAAGTTTTGGAGGCAGAACTTCATAAAGAATTTGAGAAGATGTGGAAGGAAACTTTGGGGTCATTGGAGAGACTCGTGATTGAAGTGGACATCACACATGACATGGAAGAGAGCCTCCTGCAGTCAGACCCTACCAGGAGCAAAAACATCAAAGAAAGGCTGCGGTGCAGAGGACTTCATGAGTCGGGAAACAAAGAGTTTACAGCTGATGATAAACCTCCAAAAGATGAAAATGATTCTAAACGCCAATGGAATGTATTTAAGCCAATGAAAGGAATAACAAGAATGGCTGGAGGCTTCATAGAGTACACCAAATCAGTATTTAAAAGAGGAGCTCACGAAACTCAAAGGACAGCAGACATTGTAATAAGCACATGTGTAAAGTATATTAATACACTTGTGAACAGAGATGCAGATTATGATCCAAGCTTATGCATGGGAGTAATCAAAGAAATAGAAAGACAGATGAAGACACTGGGGGATGAGAAAAGGGAGATTATTGATCATCTGCAAGAGGACATCAAACTTCACATCTGTGGCTCAGCAGTCCAAAGATTCCAGGAAATGCATCGCCGATTTATCAGTAAAATTGATCCACTGAGTAGACTGGAGGAGATGAAGCAAACTTACTGGGAAATGTTCAGCGACCAGTACCATGAAAGAGATGAGAGGCAAAGGGCAGCAAAGAGGTTTTGTGACTTGTGTTTAAAAGTGTCACTCATTAGAGCAATTGAGAGCCAATTATCAAAGAGAATCGTCAGTGGCATGAGAGAGACGTGGGCCCCTGTGAAGCTTAGAAGCATCCCCAACTTTCAGTTAGCTCTGCTCATCAGTTTACACGAGTCAGGGAGCTTTGAAGACTACAAGGAGTACATCACAGATTATGATGGCTATGCACAGAGATGGCTCTTCAAAGAGGTGGAGGAATATTGTAAAACTGAGGTGGACGGCAAAATGAGATTACATTCAATGGAGGAGGAAATTATGTGCATCATGATGGGAAAAGTGAAGGAAACGTTAAAAGATGTAAAAGAAAGTGAGAACAAAACAGCTGAAGATTTTCTAACACATTTTATGAAAGCAATTGTAAAGAGGCAGGTATGGATTATTAAAGAAAACTTCGATGTGATTAATTTAAAAAATGTTAAGCAGTTTGAAGTGGAGATATCAGAGGCAATTAATGAATTAGAAAAGGAGCTAAAAAATCAAATAACTTGTTCTGATGTTGAATGTAAATTGAAGAATCTGTCCCATCCACCTCATGAGCAGCTGTTTGAATTGCTAAAAGGCTGTGGAGAGAAATGTCCATATTGTGGGACTCCTTGTGAGCTCGACGGGCAAAATCACCAGCACTACTCGAGATACCACTGGGCATTCGGCGTCAGCAATGCTTCACCATATCAGCTGGAATTTAAATCAGTAATTAGAAACATATTGTACCAGATGTGGTGGGTTTTTGAGCAGAGAAAAATGAACTGTGTGTGCCAAAATTATCAAGCCAGACAACACAACACAAAAATAAACTACTGGGGTGAACTTTACAAAGATGACACCTCACTTTACTGGCAGTTTGTTCTCAATAAGTATAAGGAGGATTTTGCAACATTTTACAAGACCACACCTGTTCGATTCATAGGAATATTTAACCTAAAGTGGGAAGATGTGAAGAGTGACCTAGAAAACAAATACAAAATCAGTCTTGAAGATCTGAGGGAACGGGTGAAGAACAGAATGGAATTAATGTCTTAACTGCAGACCAGATTGATAAAGATAGTAACATCAGTCAAAGTACATTTACATGATATAAGGAAACAGTTCACCAAATTCTACCAGTTTACGTATACTCGGAATATCATATTCTAAAACAGAGAGGCAAGGAAATCTGGGAATTCAGCTGCAGAGATATGAGAAAGCCATTTATTACTAAATAAAAAAGTCATATAAAAAGGTTGACTCTTAACTCATTGCTAGTCCTCTTTTTATTCTTTATGTAACTTCTATTTTCTGTAATTTTGCACATTTTGGAATGAATGCTCCTGGCCCAGAGTTTTATAGATGCTGTTCTGGGCTCAATGCTGGCAGTATGTCAAAACGTTAAAATACAAGGAAACATCTGCTGTTCAGATGACAACGACAAGGATCAACGTCAAGTGTCCCACTCCAAGACATCTTCATGTCAGCCTTTACTAAATCCTGGGTTTAAACTTCACTGCTAAAAGAACTTTAGGCCAATGAATCAGCAGCCTTGGGATATTGACGTTTGAGATTGTGACCACCATGCACATACTCATCGTGTGTTATCAGTCTGATGATGCTGTGATTCTAATCTTTAAATCTCCCCAATGTCTTTCTGGTCCATTCTTCATTAACCTGTTTATGATCCTGACCAGCTTTATACGATGCTAGGCAAATCAAATCATGTGGTAGTCATATAATGGAAGAATGGAGAGATGAAACTGGGGTTTGAGTTTGAGGCAATCTTTGGTTCTACTTTAATAATTTGTTTTAAGTGATCTATTTAATATTGTATCTTTGCCTTTCTTAGTATACTTTTGCTTTGTTTATTTGAACATATTGGATTTTGACCTGCTGCTTCATTTTGATTAATCTATTTGCCTATGGAAAATAAATGTATTTATTTACCCACCATTGATCTATCAATCTTAATGTCTAATGCCTATCTAAATCTGTTCTCACTATAAAAAGCAAACTTCTGGATGTCAAGATTAAGCTTGGCCTGATTCACCTAGTTTGCTTCTTCTTTTTAATTTCTTATCTTGATGATTGTTTTTTTGTTAAGAATCAAGCCTAAGTGGGAGTGGGGCCTGTACTTGCAGCTATTTCTGCAGGGGATTGTGAATTATAACATCCAGCTCAGATCTGAAAAAAGGGGCTGATCAGAGTCAGATTGCAGGACTCCGGCTATGTCCACGCTACTATGTTTAAATTAAAAAACGGTGCTTTTAAATAAGAAGGATCACCATCTACACTGGCATTGTCACATCATTTATGACGGTATCTCCATCCACAATGTAAAAACTGAAAATGCATGTAACATAGTCATCCACCTACACTGGGCACTCATGCAGTACAGACGTCTGCCCCATTGCCGGTGATCCTCAAAGGGATGGTAATGACAACAGCCACAGGATTTATCACAAAACTGTAATGATTGCTAAATTATTGTCCTTTTGCTCATGTATGCAGCTTTGAAAATGTACAAAAAGCAATTTAGATGCATACAGATAAGTAACACAATAAACATCATCGAAAGATACTGTCCATATCAGAGCACAATTAGAGTCTTCTTCTTCTTTTGGCTGCTTCCGTTAGGGGTTGCCACAGTGGATCATCTTCTTCCATATCTTTCTGTCCTCTGCATCTTGCTCTGTTACACCCATCACCTGCATGTCCTCTCTCACCACATCCATAAACCTTCTCTTAGGCCTTCCTCTTCTCCTCTTCCCTGACAGCTCTATCCTTAGCACCCTTTTCCCAATATACCGCTCATCTCTCCTCTGCACATGTCCAAACCAATGCAATCTCGCCTCTCTGACTTTGTCTCCCAACCATCCAACTTGAGCTGACCCTCTAATGTCCTCATTTCTAATTTTGTGCATCCTCATCACACCCAATGCAAATCTTAGCATCTTAACCCTGCCACCTACAGCTCTGTCTCCTGTGCCACCGTCTCCAGCCCATATAACATAGCTGGTCTCACTACCGTCCTGAAAATTGTGTTCTCACCCATCCATACGGCAAAGCTGAGGCTGCGTTTTCAGAAGTCTCCATTTTCTGGGGTTGAAAGTGCTGTGGTAGTGTGGCCATAAAGGTGAAAACAGAGACGGATTTTCTAAACTGAAAGATAGTGCTGAAAACGCAGCCTCAGCTGATTCTGTGTTGTCACCATGCAGTGGCCCGTCTTAGGACTCTTTATTAGAATTCAACTTTTTTTTTTTTAATGTTTTGTTCCTTTAGCTTTTAGGATTTTTCTATTTACCTTTGAATTTTGTTTTGAATTAGTGTTTTGGATTTTTTGTAATTTTAGAATTTACATTTTTTCATTGCATTTTAATGACTTTAAGATTTTAGGTTTTTGTATTTTTTGGAGTTTTACATCATTTACAGTGTTTGTTTGCTTCTTTCTTACTTTCTTTCAGTTTTCATGTTTATTTGTCTGAGAATATTTAGTTTTGTTACTAATATTTCTTGATTCCTTTTTTTTTGTTTACTAATTATTTATTTCTTTTTCCCACCCTCTTTGCCTATTCGCTTACAATAATAAACTTATGAATATCATTCTTCATTGGTTGTGTCCATTTGTGATGGGTCTTTATTAAAATGCTGCCTTCAGTACAGATAATAGCTTTCATACCCCAGCAGCAGTGCTAAAATGATACCAAAGCAAATAACAGGCAAGCACCCCCCAGTCTCAGCCCCCCACGACCCCCCCCCCCCCCCCCAGCTCCCAGTCGCTTTGTTCTCCCATCCTGCACACACTTCTGCTGCCTAACTTGCACCTCCCTGCTTCAATGCATATCATTACGAGGGGTTTGCTCCCTTGCATTTTCCAGTGTTTTAATCTAAATTGAAGTATTTGGAATGGGGGTCCCCCATCTGAGTGGATCTCTGCTCTGCCCTTTAATGTGCACCTCCTTCCTCTGCCAGACTCCTCTTCTCATTATGAGGAATGGTTGGGTTTGGTACCATATACAGTATAGCCCATCCCTAGTGTGTGTTGCAGGTAAATCCAGAACAATACAAAGCCACTTGATAGCCACTTCACTCTTTGCCATCTGTGCTGGGCTTTGACACTTTAGGAGCCGAGTTTACAGAGCCACAGAAAGTACACAGAAGTCTTTGAAGGCCTCGCCATTCATTACAAGTGCAACATGACAGATTTAGTCTTCAGGCACGTGATTATAGAAATCAAAGCCAAAACTTGTTGCAGGCCTCTCTGAATTTACCGTATGTGATTTATGGTAGTTCCTTAGGTCAGATGTAACTGACTTTATAAAGTTTATCTGAAAATGCAGAAAGGTGGAATCAAACAGAATCCTCTACTACTAGAAAATGCATTGCATGAATGACTGAATGCAGTAAATGAGTGTACTTGAAGATCGTTGTAAGTGAAAGTGTCTCAGACATTGAATAGTAAAAAGACTTCCTCTGTCACAGAAGCGTTCAACTGAACTTTCCAAACTAACAAGACACCTCACATGTAGCAGACACAGTTCTGTCAAAGCAAGTATAATGTTTCCTTGGAAAATATGGAATTTGAGAAATGGAAGGGTCAATGTCTCTCTGGGCTGTGAGGTCCAAATAGGATACGCCGGAGAGGTGTCAGCTTTAAAGGAAGGTGTTGAGAATTTTGATCAAGGATCAATGTGCTTCATTATTACTTTTAGTATCTTAGCTATGAAAAGCCCAGGCCTGAAAGAGCTTTAAAAGGACACCATTTATTGCTTTCCTGCCTTTCACTTGCTTTGTTTTGAACTTCTGTGAGTCAAGGTCGCTATGTTCTCTGAGGAAGCAAGCAGGCAGATTTTATTTTGTGAACACAAGTGCTGAGCTTCTCACTGACAGAAGACGAAACAAACTTCATTCAGGGCCTTTGCCATGTGAGTAAAGGGTAAGCTCTCAAGATAGCGCAAAAAACATGAACTCAAATGGCATTTAGAAGTATTAGAGCTCATCAATACCTTAGGCAATAAAGTTATAATAAAATGCATTACAATATCAAGCTAGTCTGAGCTATATAGGAGCTTAAGAGTTGATTACTGAAGGTTAGAGATCTTTCCCTGCACATACAGTAGATGTTTGTGAAGTAAGCAGCACCTTGGACCTCTCAGACAAGTGTGTACAGGTAGTTGCGTGTTACGAGATAACAGCACCGCTGTCTGCATTTGTAGGCTTTTATATTAGCACACATATATATGTTTAAGATTTGCATTTAAGTTTATATGCCAATGCTTCTTTGTATATCCTAATGATAATAAATCAAGCTACAGCAGAATGCATTAGTTAGCTAAAAGAGTCAATTGTTAAAGGCTTGTCTTTTTTTCCATCTTTCAAGTATGAATGTCAGCACCATGTCAGGTCTGTCTACAGTTCGGCCCTTATCAGTGAAGCTGCGTGCTGCTGCTTACTGGCACGGTTGCCTATTATTTTAGCCTCGATGTTAGTGCAACAAGTAACTATTGTGGTAAGGTGAGGTCCGCAGCTTATTGCCTTTTTAAATAAATAATCACCGCGATCATGGCTCAAGGAGAGGATGTGGTAGTGTGGCTGGAGTGGTTCCCGGGTGAGATGCGGCGCTGGCATTTCCGCACTTAAGTGCACAGGTGAGGAATCATTTGTGTCCATAAACTGATGCCGGGAGCTGTCATTCGACTCACCTCTGCCACGTCCTAGAAAAGAAGTGCGAGTATGAAAAGTGGAGAAAAAAATAAGGAGAAAAATGATGGAAGGAGGTTAAAAAAAGAGAATGAAGAGCAGTCTTGGTGAGGACGATTAGGCCACTTAGAGGTGAAAGGCAGCAGGAACAGGGGCCCGGCGTTGGACCGTAGGTTGTTGCACTACAGGGGCTGGTTTGCCTGACTGGACAACAGCGTGGAGTGGGGCGAGCATGGAAGCTGAGTCTGCATTTTTAACCTCTGCTTTTAATGGATTTATTTATTGTGTTTTTATTCCTTACTATCCACTTGTTTTTATGACATTCATTTATGGACGTTTTTGAAGCACTGCACTGTGGACACTGTTTTGATTTTGATTCTTTTTAATAAAAGCACAGAACACTTGTTACACTGTCTCTTTGCTCCATGTGTGATTTGTCCCCATCTGTCAGCTCATTCGTTCATAAGTATCGATGGTGTTGGATTCGAGAGGCTCTCATATGTGAAGAGGGAGCCTGGCGAAGATCAGAAACATTGCAACAATTAATTGAATTATCAATTAGGAAGTCCAGTTTTCATATGTGGGTCCTCCTGATTCCAACTTAATTATAAGAATTGAGTAACCAAAAGGCCATTGTTCTTTAATGGCTCAGGATTAGGGCATGAAAACAAAGGGAGGGATAATTCAGTGATGCTCGCCTCCTGCTGGCAAATCTGTCCTTCGAGCCAAAGTGGTTGTTATGAGAAAATGGATTGGGAAGAAGATTATGGGGATGTCTACGGGGGCAAAGATATTGTTATGAGAAAGTCTGGAACACCAGGGGCCTCATGTATAAATGGTGTGTATGTACAAAAATGCTGCATACACCTGTTTCCACACTCACATCGTGACTTATAAAAACTAAACTTGGTGTAAAGCCACGCATATTTTTAAGGTGGCCTCCCCCCATGCTTACACACTTTTTGCAGTTTTTTTGCACACTGGCGGCACCCAATATCAAATCACTCCTACTGTTTCTGTTCTCCCTTTTTTCAGATATGCATTGATGATGTGGGATTTATCAAATATGTTGAAATTAATTGTATATCATTTACAAATTTAATTCACTTGATTTGAATCACTCTGTAGCAATATAATGGTGCACGGAATGGCCAGACTATAACAACTACCTTAGCTGGTTTAGCGTTGATACTCTCAGTGTACCACTCATAATATTATAACCCATCATATCTGTGTGTGGAATCACAGCTAAACAGCGGCTGATCAAAAAGCCCTGGAGGACATTTATAGCACATGCTGCCTCAGGAAAGCCACCAGCATCTCCATGGATTCCACTCAGTCATGTACAGTCTATTTGGACTTCACCCATACGGCAAACACTTCAGAGCTTTTCCTGTAGGGACCTTGCGGATCAGAAACAGTTTCATCCCAAGAGCTACAAAAACACTCAGTCAGTCCATCAAGTGCTCCTGGTAGAACTGCTTCTACTTATAATTACAATTATCTCACTGTAAACTTGCACTACAACTGTAACACTGGAAAACCTGAGCCACTTTATGAACCATCTGCACTATACAGTATGTACATGTATACTTATGCTTTCATATTATATATTTTTCATGTATTTTATCATATTATTATTATTTTTATTTTATCATTAGTGTGTTCCCCCTGCTCACTTCGCTTGCCACCCACTTTGCATCTCTGCCGCTTGCGTTGTGAAGAGGGGGGGCTGAACGCACCCCAAGGAGATGCAGTCGCTCCACCGAAACCCCCTCTTAAAGGGTGACACAATGGGAAACAAATACAGTTTTTTTTACCTCCACTTTGCTCGATAAGCTGCTGGGTTGATGCTGCTGCTGCTGTGCCGCATGATCGCCATCTCGCACAGCGCCTCTAACATTTACGAGCCGGTACAGCAGCTGTCCTGCTCCGTGCATGGTTAAATCTTTTGGCACAAAGTCTTATCTCGTGGGATGTGAGTTCTTGATATTTTTTAGATTATAATTTAAAAATGGAATATGAATCTGAAAATCTAACAACATCACATTAAAGTTCTAAAAAAGAATGAAACCAAGGTTTTAAAATAAGCCTGATTTAAATTGTGACAATCAAACGTGACATTAAAACATCACCATTGAACTCTTAGGCTTTTATATATATATAACAGTAGATTTTATAGGAAAATAAGTTTATGAAGGGGTGGCATGGTGGTGCAGTGGGTAGTGCTGCTGCCTCGCAGTTAGGAGACCCGGGTTCGCTTCCCAGGTCCTCCCTGCATGGAGTTTGCATGTTCTTCTCGTGTCTGCATAGGTTTCCTTCCACAGTCCAAAGACACACATGTTAGGTGCATTGGTGATTCTAAATTGTCCCTAGTGTGTGCTTGGTGTGTGTGTGTGTCCTATGGTGGGCTGGAGTCCTTCTCGGGGTTTATTTCCTGCCTTGCGCCCTGTGTTGGCTGGGATTGGCTCCAGCAGACTCCAGTGACCCTGTATTTAGATTACAGCGGGTTGGATAATGGATGGATGGATGGAAGTTTATGGAGGAGTTACATATTGAATCTCATTATACCATACAATAACAATAAAGAGAGTGTGTAATTGCAGATAATAACAACTGGCTTGTAAGTCGATTTAGATTTAGAGCTCTGTGCTGTTAGAATACTAGGATGTATACTTCATATAATTGTTATGATGAAATGAATTAAACTTCATTTAAATAATGTATATTGTTAATAATTAAACATGTGTAGGCACTGTGGCTCAGTGGTAGTGATGAGCTGGCGCCCTGTCCAGGGATTGTTCCGCAATCACGCTGTATGCCTGATGTTTTATACATCTTAGTATTTAAATTGATCAGAGAGCTGTAATATCATGAATGTAATCTATTCTGTGTCTTGTCGGCATAAAAGAAAGCCCGTTTAAGAAGCAAGTAGTGATTCACACACATAGACCACCTAAAATATGAAGCGTTTAACATGCTACTTTAGTTATGATATGATTTAAGAAACTCTAGTAGATTAAACATTGATTTTAAGATAAAATTTACAATATTCTGTTTTAATGGCAAAATAAACTATGAGATTAAACTGGAAATTTGAATTTTAAGGTCAACATTTCTACCTTTTTTTACTTCACTGTGTCCCTATTTATTTTTCTTTTCTCTGTGCCCTAAAATGCTTCCTCATGACACTCAGACAGTGGGCTACGACTCGCATTTTCATGACGACTTTGACATCTGACCACTTCATTTTTATTTCAGTCACAGTGCGATCTTCTGACCCTGTTTTCACTGCGTCTATGCCACTCAATCAGTTTTCTTTTATTGCTTATTCCACTGCCAAAGACACCAAATAGTATATTTTTCCTTTCCTCCACTTCACTTAGCAGGACCTCCATTTCACATTTACTGAATTTTTTTTTGCCGTTGTCTTTTCACAAAATACTGAATGTAAGAGGCTATTTAAATGATTTGCATATTGAAAGGGCATAATTCTGGAAGAAGTTGGTGTGGGGTGGCAGTCACGTGCACGTGTGTTACATTTCACAATGATAAGGATTTATGGAGCAGAAGTGTGTGGAAGTTGGCTTATGAACAGTTTTGTGTATTTGATTTTTTTTTTTTTTGTGCATACACACATTTCCACTTTTGTCCGTGCGCCATGTTTTTAGTGTGAATTCTACGCACGGCATTATACATGAGGCCCCCAGAGTATCTGTCTCTTATTCCATTTTTCAGAGACCATATTAGATCAGAGAACCAATCAGTTCATTAAGACAAAGAGCCTCCTGATACTCTAAGCATAGTGGATGATTAGACCCCTTGCAAGATGAGCTGCTATCCTTCTAGGTTGTATTGGGATTATTTTGCCACACTCATATTACTCTGTTTCTGTTTTGGGCCCAATTCAGAATCTTACATTAAATGTAAATCATTTCTCCTGCTTGTTTTGGTGCTGCTCTGTCTTATCACCTGGGAGTCACTGATGTTAAAGGGGACACATTTAGCCAAAATAGGAGTCAACTCTGACTTTGACCATGAGTGGAGATGCAGATTGAAGTTGTATCTTTGTGACAGGCTGACAAGAATAAAAATATAAGCGCTATGGTGGGGATTTGGGACATTCTGTTCAGGTGTTTGCAATTAAAAGTCTGAAATGGAAAATGAGGTGACCCTTGTAACTACAGGGTCACAGGGGTCTGCTGGAGCCAATCCCAGCTAACACAGGGCGCAAGGCAGGAACAAACCCCGTGTAGGGTGCCAGCCCACTGCAGTGATAACCCCCAAGTAACCCTTAAAACTTCACTAGCTTACAAGAGAGCCATGCTTGTTGATTACAACTTGTAGATTGTTTCAGTTTCAAAATACATCAGAAAACATGTTATCAGCCTTCCATCGAAAACACCCTAAATAACTTTACAGATAATCAGTAGAGCAAAGCAACAAGCCAACTGCTATGCACGACATTTAAACAAAGGAGGTGCTAAAGGCATAAGGGCACAAAGGGAAAAAATTGTCAAAATACAGAGACTTTATCTTTCTATTGTCTCTATAAAAACAAAGACCTCCCAAAAACACATTTTGATAAACAGGTGCATTCCAGTTTGTTTCAGCTTTACTTTCCCACCCGACAGTCACGTTTCACTTCCTCGAGTGCCCTTATGGATTTTACTCTTATGGCACTCAACAAAAACTTTTTTGAAATAAAAACAGATAGCGAGCTCTTTCTCAAATTCAGAAAACTTAATGACTGAACTCCTAACTAACTATTTAGTTTCACCGAAGTGTCCATTTCATTCCTTCCTCACCTTTAACACTTTCCATGACAATGAATTTGTAATCAAAGGAGGTGGAAATGGCAAAGTGTCTTTGATTGGAAACCTGAAGTCCAGGGATGAAACAATATGAAAATAAAAGATTTTGTACACTGATCTTTAAAAATGGGGATTTCTCTTCACAAGATATTGTAGTGTCGTTTTTGTTTTTATGGTATTTCCTCTCTTTCTGAGATGTTTGTGTAAAATATGATGTTGTAAATGGGTAGGACACTTAACTTATATGCACATGATGCAAATGTCATGTACAATAAGAATATTTCTGTGGAACTTGACTATAATCTATTACACCATAAAATAATATAACATCACATACAGTATTTACTCAACAGTATCATCTTATTTAGCGGTATTCCCATGGCAGTGTTCTTCTTTTTAAAAGAGATGATTGCGCACTGCCTGTCAACTAAAGATAAATTAATGAAAGTTATTTTTTGAAAAGAAGCCTTCTACTGAGTTAGTGGACAATCAACACAGGTTTTTAGGGAAAGATTGTATTTCATTAATGTTTTGACAAAACAACCAACCATTAAAAATTAACTTGCAAACACCTTTAAAAATCAGAAGGGATCAATTCTTTCATTATTGAGAAACATATTGCAAAGCAACTGATATTTGAAATTATGTTTATCAGGTTAATACATTTCCATCATGTGAATTCCATCTCTCCTAATGGAAGGTATTATGAGGATGGTGCAGTTTTGTATTACGATTAAAAATATTTGTAAAAATTCTCTTTAGAAACCAGTTGTTATACTCATCAATAGTACAAACTTGAAAGAAGAGTCTTAGGAAAAACCTTTTGGAAAAACAAGTTCAAGGCTGCTGACCTGAGGAAATACAGGCAATCGAGATGAAATGATATGAACAAGTTTGTGCCTGAAACTGGACTGAGGGACTGAAGGCTTTGTGTCAATCGACTTGTAATCAGTTTTACAAAGTTGCTTTGCCATAATCCTTTATGGACACTCGGGATGTCACGATACCAAAATGTTTGTATTCAGTGTTAATACCAGTGACATTTTATGATACTCAATACCTTTCAACACCATGACATAAACAGAAACCTATTCTATGGCTTTTTATTAAAGTACCTCTGTTATTCAGGTGAACAATATTGTGCCTTTTTCTATAATACAACATAAAATATGTAAAGACGAATAATAACAACAGCTTTAAAATACTGGTGTATCAATCAAGTATAATTTAAGTTAACTAGAATTGCTTTTCATAAATACCAAACTACAATTCAATGCTTAAATTTTAATGTGTGGTAGATATGGTGACCAACCCAGTATAACAACAAATGGGGAGTTTATACTGTAATTATAAATTATAAATTTAAAATTTCATCATAGGGTTTATAAAGAACAATTTATCATGAACTACCTGATTTATCTTATCATATCCATATTTTAAATTTATTCTGTAACATTTTCTCTCCAGTTACTGAAAGAAACTGCTTAAATTTTATACTGAATATAAAAATCCAAATATTATTTTTATACGGTTGAATTAAAGAATTCCAAGATAATCCATGATATTTCCATTTAAACAAACTCCTCAAAGCTACACTTGTAACAACATGGTTTGTCAAAGAATTGCTCTGTTAAGTTTGTAATATTTATTACTATAAGATTTATATTTGCTTCATTAAGTGGTTAAAACAAGATTACTAAAAAGAATTACTTAATAAATAAACAAGTCAAATTATTTCAAGCTTAAAATGTCCAAATTCTCTGGGTTTTAATTTCCCAAACCTGCCCCTCCTTTTTTAACATTTCTTCCAACATTAAATCATTCTATGTGAAATCAAACGTGTCAGTTTTACATGAATCCTTTATTTCAGAACACACCTTTGTTTTGATGTTTGCAAAGTTTCTTATGTGAGTAATCACACTTTGTTATTTCGTATACCTGTGTGCTATATAAACAATTACTCACATTACCTGTACTTAAAAAACAAGTAATCATGAAACAGCTTTACATTGCCTGATGTACCATCTATATATACTGTATGATGTGCACTTTCACTTTGGGTTATACTGGTAGTTTGCCATCAAAAACCAAACGAATGACACAAATTCAGTGTTTGCAGATTTGTATTTAATAATGAAGTGCAGTATGCTGTTTTGCTTGTCCAGCTAACTGCGTGTTTCAACGATTATGCATTTCTGTTAACACAGTTCATGTCACATTACAGTGGAGATATCCCTTGTCTTCAGAAGCACTGAAACAATAAATAAATTTTATTTTGCTATTAACATATTGAGTTGCTCATATCATCACCAATGCAGACAAGTCAAAGAGCCACTTTGTTTGACTCTGGCCTCGATGCTTCCTTGCCACAAATGTTGTTAGCGCTGCCAGTCCTCTCACATTCTGTAGTCCTAAATGTGAGTGTGTGTGAGGTCTTCCCTGTAACTCTGTAGTTTGATAAAGGATGGATACTCGGGCTGATGGTTATCAATGGAAGTGCTCCACACAAACAGTGATCAAATGCAAAACCTCCGTTCACAAATTGGAACTGTGTAGGACAATATTTAAAAGTGATTAATCTCATTACCTGTTCATCTCCTCTTACAAATGCATGACAATACAAGTTCAACAATTATAGCTCATCTGAAAGGTAACATGGGTGAAAAGTGGAAATAATGCAAGTGTAAGTGTGTGTGTCACAAATATAATTTCTTGCAGTCACGTGCTGATATTCTCCTGCCTCAGACTTTCAGTACTTGATTTGAAACTTGAGTCCAGATTTCAGTTCTGCTGTTTTTCTGTTTGATGCAGTGCTGTGTCATCACCACTGTGGGCTATTTCAATATGAAGATTTACTCATGATTTTCTCATTTATTATTGTGTCTTCCAAAGTAATTTGCCTACTTGCAGTTATTTAATTATCATGAGTGTTTGTACTGACTTTCTCATTACTATTGATACTGTAAAAAATCGGGAGTGGTCTCCCCTCGACTTTTTCGTATATTCAGATATGGAGATGGATGTTTGAAGAGTAAATCATAGACAAGATTATATTTTTATATTATGTACATTAAAGAACCATCAACAACAAATTAAATCAAAGTATTAATATATTGAACAATTATTATGAAAATGAAGTTGAATAAATAAGATTCTGTAGCTGTTTGAATAAAAAAAATACCATTTCTGGTTAGCAGAAATAGCACAAAAGTTGATAGAAAGCTACGTTTTGTACCTAATACTTGTGTGCTACATTTGGTTAAGTTAAGTTAAATCATACTCAAGTGATCGTGTTTACACACACACACACACACAGACAGACACACAGACATAATTCCAAAAATGGTATTTTTGGACTCAGGGAGGTCTAAAACGTTGAGATTCATCAAAATCTTGAGGTCTAATTTTTGAACGATTATAATACTTTCCCTATACTTTGTATACAAGAAAGTATAAAGCAAGTACCATTACATTTTCAGAACTTTGGTATTGACTTGATACTGAAAAAATGGTTTATGTGACATCCCTAAGTAGACCCACCTGAAGCACTGTGTTAGCTTGTATGAACTCCAGTATCACAGGCAGGAACTCTTTAAATCTTATGATCTCTTCTCTCAGGAAGAAAGCCTTCAGTGGAAAGCACAGGTAAAATGTGTAAGCCTCTAGAAGTGGGTAGGTTTTTATGGCCATAAGCACCCTTTTCCCCTGAAGCAGGAAAGCATGGGCTGGAATAGAGGATGAGCGATATTAAAACAGGCAAGAATGAACCAGGGGAGTCAGCCCTGTGCTACGAGATCCAATTAGTCTGAGAAGTACATCAAGGAAGACAGACTAGCCTACATTTAGGCTAATAAAAACTCTGTGTCTGACATTTTTCATCCTGAAGTGCTGCCATATGCAGATGGCATGCTGGGCCAATGGTCATGCCGGACAACATCAGCTCAGAAACCCATCAACATACTAAGACAGAGAGTCACCAGGTAGATGAACTGATTGTTATCCAGGATGTATTGGTATCACTGTCACACTCATTTTTGCCTTGCCTATATTTTCAGTTCAACTGGAAATCTTAATTTAATCTATGTATCAATAAATGTGTGACTTTGTCTCTTTCCTGTTTTGGTACTCTAACTGCCAGGGGTTACAGATGTAAAAGAAAGGCAGACATACTGAACTACAAAAATAGTCAACTCTGACAGATATATTTCCGTCAAGATTCCTCCTATGGCTGGGGTTCAAGTTCTTGTTTTATGTGTTTGTTTTACATTTTTGTTGTATTCATATTTGTCAATATCGCTTCTGTTTATAGCATTTATTATTCTTTACCTTTTCTGTATCTGTCTTCATGCCTTGGTTAGGTGCCTGGTGTTTTGTTGATAGTTCACCAAGAGGCAGAGGTACATGGCCATCACGGTAAAGGACTGCCCTCAGCCCTATAAAGACAGACCAACTCACACTACCCTGTGGTTCGTTCATTGCATGTTCTGTTGGCTGGTTTATAATTTTAGCGATTGTAAATTCTTCATATTTACTGTTTTTTTTTTATTTTTTTTTTCTGCTTGGTTTATGGATTTTGATTTACAAATTGGGACTCGGTTACCATAAATGGCCTTTTTTAGACAACTCCCTTTGAGCTCTTTTGAGCATTTTGCTGTGTTTTTCTTTTTTTGATAAAATCTTAATTTTTATAAAGATTCCTTGTAGGACTTGACTTTGCTTCAGCTGGAGTTACCTGGTTCTCCCCCGGAGAGACATTTTCAAGAGGTTTGCTTGTTTCTTTTTTAAAGCTTATTTCCTATATTTTAAGGCCTAGTTGAGCCTTAAGCCTCCCATTTTCCTGGGTCAAGCTTGCCTTGGGTGATATCTGTTCTGTGGGCTTTTTACAGGCCTCACCCCTTTGCTATTTATGGAGCCAGAATCACAACAGCAGTGACCAGGCTTGTAGTAGTAAACCGACAAGGGCCATAGATGGGATTTGGGGCATTCTGGTTAGGTAAACATAATATGGAAGGGAAAACAGGGTCACCCTGGGACTTTACCAGACCAAACCAAATATTTAAGGTATTACTCCCCCGGGTGGAATTGAAGAGTCACATAATGTGGGGGAGGAATGATCTCATCAGTCTGTCAGTGGAGCAAGACAGTGACAAAAGTCTGTCACCGAAGCTACTCCTCTGCCTGGAGATGACACTGTTCAGTGGATGCAGTGGATTATTCATGATTGACAGGAGCCTGCTCAGCGCCCGTCACTCTGCCACAGATGTCAAACTGTCCAGCTCCGTGTCTACAATAGAGCCTGTCTTCCTCACCAGTTTGTCCAGGCGTGAGGTGTCCCTCTTCTTTATGCTGCCTCCCCAGCACACCACCGTGTAGAAGAGGGCACTCGCCACAACTGTCTGATAGAACATCTGCAGCATCTTATTGCAGATGTTGAAGGATGCCAACCTTATCAGAAAGTATAGTTGGCTCTGACCTTTCTTGCACAGAGCATCAGTATTGGCAGTCCAGTCCAATTTGTCATCTAGCTGCATATGAACCTTTAAAACGATTCCTGTGTGTGTGTCTGCTTAGTTACCTCATTCACACATCCCATGAACTTTCACTTTCAAGAATTTCCTTTAGGCCAAAAAATGATTAGATCAGTCTTGATGACATAAGCAAATATTTTACAAAGCAGAAAGATACTATCACTTTTTCATTGTTGTGTGACAATGTGACTCCTTATAATTAGTTAATGCCTTATCTCTCCTGCTCTGTATAACAAAATGTGACTCAGTCGTGGTAGTGAGCAGTAAAAAGAGTGCGTCTCTGAAGAAGCTGCTGATTTGTTCGACTGATGGGAAGATAGAAAGGGTGGGAGAAAACACTGAAGGCAGAAAAGCAGAAGGCAAGAAAGAGGAAGATTGCTAAGACACTACTCTTCAGACATAAGGTATTTATGAATTGTACCGCAGTGTTTAGAGGAACTCAACTCACAGCAAGCTGAGACAGCAAGCGCAGAAAACAAAAAATAGCAAAATACATCAATCAGATCTGAAGGAAACTTTGATTTCTTGCAGTAAATCAGTGTTCATATTGGAGAAAGTTCCCTTAATATCCTCTTTGTGATGTCTGTTGTGTGGTTTGATGTGACATACTGTGGTGGGTTTTTCTGCAGTATTTTCTATACAGTATATTATTTACATCTGCATTAATCTTCTCCTCAGTTAAACACACACCATTTTTAGAGAGCTGAAGGCTCTTTGCATTCATCTTTCCTAAACAGGCAAGAGTTACACTCATTTCATTCTTTGTTCATTGCTAATATGGAGTAGAGGAGTGCAGGCTGGGCTCATGGTAGCTCTCTGGGGTTGGTAGACGTCCTCAACTTGTCAGGCTCAGGTAGCAACTCACCACCTCCTAAAATCAGGTCTGGAGAACTCGAGCAGCATTCACCGGTGTCATTTTAAAAACAAAGGACAGATTACTCTGTTTGGGTTGTATTGCAAAACCAAAAAATCAAGAGTCGGAGTGTGTCTGTGTTTATTTGACATTGTTTTATTTATAAGAGGTAAAAGAAAGAGACAATTAAAAATCAAGGAAGACTTTGTTGCTTTTCTCAGGACAGAAAACTGTCATGAATCAGTGCTCAGCTTAAAATGTTTTAAAAATACAAGCTACGTTGTGATTAGACCAACAGTGAAAAGCCATGACAGCTGTTGTGGTGTGAAATTTTGTATATAAGTTTGTATGTCTTTACCTATAAATCAGATGATTTAGACGATAAAGCAAATGCAATGGTGTTTCAGGATTTCACTGTTGAGAACAGCAACGCTTTCATGTCTAACAGTCTTTAGGTCTGACTCACAAAGTGAAGTTTATGGCAGGGTTGGTGGATGTGCCTCAGACTGGTTTGGCAGGTGATTCCCCGTACAGGACATTCAGTGGAATAACCCCAGCATGGAGGCCACACTGCCTGGCTGGCAAGCTTCACTCAACAAATGCTTTTGGGGGCAGGTGTGAAAATAAGGCAGGAATTGGGAGATGAGTTGTACCAGAATCCCACTGGTCTCAAGTATAACTGTTTGGGATTAGTCTTAAATCAAAAGCCATTCTGTCCCATGACACCCTATTGACCTTAGGGTCATAGAAAGTTTGGACATAGAAAGTATAAATCTTTACCTCTCACCACCTCTCTCTTTTACACCATTGCCATGAAGGAGGACACATTGAAGAGCACAGCTCAGCGGCCATATTGAGAGGCACGCAGTCTGTCTTGATGAAATGATGAATTTACCAGAGAATTTAAGAAACTAACAAGTCTGTGTGTCTCCTGAAACGACTCATCAGCATTTATCAGGTTGTATGGTTGCCAGGGTTCACTTATACTTTGCTTATTGTTATTATTTTATGAATATTATCAATAATACATTATTTAAATTTGTAACTTAACTCCTGTTTGTCTCTTACTTTATGTAATTGCCTGAGGATGTAGATGTGGAAGGGAAGGTGGGTAGAAGCTGTAAAGTACAACACCCTATAAACAGTGGTAAATCAATGGGATTTGAGGCATTCTGACACAGGGTACACATTAATAATACAATAGGGGAAAGGAGAGGAATACAGAACTCTACCAAGACAAAACAATTGGCATAGTCTGCAAGATTTTCAGGTTACCATGTTTGCAAATACTATTTTGATGTATGTGTGTGTGTACCTGTATGTATGTGAATTTTAGGG
>JANRMT010049829.1:23372357-23391665 GCA_026402145.1 Polypterus bichir lapradei | reverse complement strand
CATACATACAAAATATTTATCTTTAAATGAAGACTGGCCTTGTTAGAATAGGCTGGTGCAGGAAATGTGTTGAGATAGAGCCTTAAAGGCAGGAGAATTAGAGTATATATTGTGAAAGACCAGCCCAAACACAGAAGACACAAAGACCGCCAGGACCTCTCCTGGTCCTTCCCTTCTCCAGGTGTCCTGGTTGGGCAAGGTCCCTGGTCATCTGCCACAATAAACAGTATCTATAAACATACAGTATACACTTGAGACCAACAGGGGGCATCCAAGAGCCCGAGACTCCAGGTACATGTGCACATACCTAGTCAAGAGTTCAAATTAAGTGAATTTTATTGCATAAAATACCTCTTCCAGGTTCTTTCTCCATAACAAGTAATCACAAGCATGACTCCAAAAATGACTCTACTCTTATCCAGGAAAGCCTTGTCCTCCACCTCCCAACTCCAACATCTGGATGAGATCAAGTGGCTTCTTTTATGCCAGAACCAGGAGCACGTCCATGTTTCACATAATTACACTCTGGAAGAACTTCCGAGTCAGGCAGAACCTCCTTGAGGTGTAGGAATTCTCTCCCCACAGCTCCCTCAGGTGGCTCCCATTAACCCCAACAGATGTCCATCAAGACTACAGCTCCCAAGATGCCATGTGGGTGCCTGAGGGGTTCTGCCACCAGGCATGCTGAGGAATTATGTGGTCACAACAGACAGTCCTTCCACTATATTTTCTCAGCCAGGAAAGGTATCTGCAATTGACCTGGATGGGACACCAGTCCATCCAGATTCTTTCTTTATGCCCTCCCGTCCGGGTATGGAACCACACTTCTTCCTGGGTTCTTCGCTTGTGCTTTGAAAAACTTCCTAATACGTACTGTATATAAAAAAATAAATCTTAAATGTATGGTGGGCTACCTACCAGGTCAGGTTAGGAGAACCATGAATTTAGTCTGTATTATTGCATGCAACAAAAGTCCTTTTAAAATCATGACTCCACTGGTGTTTCTCAATCGCTTCAAGATTACTTACTGTATGGAGCGAGTTACAGACCTAAATAATTAAATAGTCTTTCTGGAACCTTCATTTGAATGGGTCTTTTGGGAACCAAATATGGCTCCCCTATGGCATTGCTCAGAAGAAACACTGACACCTTCATTTTTAAGAGTGTGGAAATCGAATGGAAGTATTTGGGTGTTGACTGTAGCTTTTTGCACGTGGTGAAATGACCCAATACAATCACAAATATGAAGAGAACGGGAAGTGAAGCCTCCACAAACACACACAAAATAGGCCATGACCTTCACTGGCCTCTTCAGAAGTGGCACACCCCATGTTAGCCAGTCCCCACCAAACATCTGTGGGCCTCACCCTGTACATGCCTTAAAATTAGGGAGCTGGCTTGAACAAACACACTTACTGGGCAGAGTCGTGGAAGTAACTTGCTGAGGAGAACAGTCGCCATTTCCTCTTCCATCCCTGGTCCTTCTGAATCAGAGAATCACTTTTATATACAACAAAAGCAAAACACAAAATTAAAGCCGGTATTACAGGGAAAGATAAAAGGGTAGTTTACATAAAACTCTTACACAATTCTAAGAAATGAACAGCAGTGGACCTGTATACTCCAAAAAGTCAACTTGGCACAGGAACATTTTCAAAACATTTTATTAAAGGCATAGAGCAAGATAGCAAAGGATGAAACACAAGACACAAAATGCCGAGGAGAAACAAACAGCACTACAAATTAGAGGACTTCTTGTATTAACAGACATATTTAAAAAAAACTGTACAAATATAAAAAAGTCTTTATACATTTAGTGCACCAAACGTACACTGGCATATAAAAATAGATATCAACAACACTGCCAAGGGAAGATTTCAAAATGAATCCCACCCACACTGCTAATAACCTTGGATCACGGATAGAAGGCGTCTAGTAAAACCCAGCAACTGTCCGATATCCAGCTTCTGAGACGCTGGCATTGGAATCAAACGCTTATCTTTACCTTATCATTCGAATAAAATAAGAGTTTAACGGCAATTGCAGAAAATTTTGCCAAATTCTGATTATTATTTTTTTTTTTTTAAAAAACAAAGTCTTTGAGATTGTGCATTTAATTTTGGCACCATGGTTTTCATTCCTGAAATACGTTCAAAATGGAAACAATTCAATTTCTGATATTTCCATTTGCTTCAATTTGGGGGGAAAAAAAATAATATATATCAGAAAATGGAAAAAAATAAAATGAGGATGAGGAATTAAATTCACGTCACTAAATATGTTATAGAACCAAATTCATAGAGCTGACTGAGTTAGTAGATTTCAAGTTTACATGGGGGGGTGGGGGGCGGGAGATTTTATTTTTCATCTCTATAAAAACAAAAGTATTTATTGAGGCAATGGAGACCGTGATAAAATGTGAAGACGTTTTAAATGAAATAGTTTAATTTATACCATTTGTAAAACTATAGTGACGGAAACAAAGATGGATGTATGAGCAATGAGGTGATAATTTTGTGTTGGCAGTCACGACACAACTCAGAGTCGCCAGTTGGGTTTGTGGTCGCTGAATAAAAGCCAACCATGTGAGGAGGGTCAAAGCAGAAACTGAGGAGGGAAATACGAAAATATGTACAGAAAAAAAGGAAAATGGAGTATAACTTAGCGAGGAAAACACATTAAAACAAAGGTTTGTTTTAAAAACGTGAGGAAAAAAAATTCAAAAGTAAGGCTACCCTTGCCTTCCTAATGTTCAAAGACAGAAAGCTCCATTAAATGCTTTATGTACAGTACAAAAGTTTGCTGTGGATTTCTCATTAGCTATACAGTACAAATATATGAGGCAGTAGTGCCACCTGCTGGTGAAGTCAAATAACGTTGGAGCAAAGCCTGATATTCTTAACCGTGCGTGGGACTGGGGGGCCTGAGGTTCAGTCTCAGCAGCCCCACTCCGACCCTCAAATTCCAATTACTGTAACTGGACACCACTTCTCCTGGCCTGCCAGGATTCATACCAAGTTTCTCAGTAGTGTTGCAAATGAGTGAAGACACTTTTTACATTTTTTCCCTATCTCTGAAGATTTTTTTTTTTTTTAATTTCCTCTGTAAACCTGCAGGAAAGGCACCAATTGTGCAGTGCTAGGTCAGACAATATCCAAACGATGGTTAGGAGAACTTCCTGATGGACACGGATGACTCCACTTAGACAGCCTCATCCACCCAGAGAATATTCTTAAACCGCCCTCTACTCTTTGGCCCAAAGGCCTTGTTAACTACGACTCTCCTCAGTGCAGATGCGCTTCATAGGTGGGGCCCGGAATGGACTGTCCTCAGATGAGTCCTGGCTCTCCTCCCTCTGGTCATATTGGTCACTAGACAGCTAGAAGGCAAAGAAAACAATTAAAATAGCAAACCTCACAAAAGAGCGGCTAAGGCAGCAAATTATCAGGCTCAATGGAGGCACTGAGCAGTGGTGTGTATGTACCCACTGCTCTGTGGGTCGAAATGGTATCTTTAGTATCTGACAAAAATAAACCAAATAGCATGTAAACAAGATGACTTAACTCTTTATGGACATCTGGAGCCTAAAACATAACTTTTATCTGAGAATTTCACAAACCTGCCAGCCATATAATACGCAGCAGCGTTAGCTTTTGATGAAAGAAGCAACTTATTTTTTTATGTGAACAATTAATTTTTTGGTGCGGAATATGAAGAGTTTCGAACTCACAAAGGTAAAGCACAATTTCCCCCCCCACCTAGACAGGAGATTGAATTATCAAATTACAAACATCAGTGAAGTATGTAAAAGGCATATTTTTAAAATCATCTTACAGTATCATGAAGTTAAAAACGAGGCCTAAATAAGGCAAGCAGTGGCTGAAGTGGCTTTCACAGAGAACACATCCCAAATGAAATGACGGTGGTCCTACTGTTACAAGGTGACTGTGGGGAGTTGATGGCTAATTGTAGTTCATTTGTACCCTGCAGAAAACCTTAGAAGTACTCAATGGAGATTTAGAATCCGATGAAGCCTGTCCAGGCACAATTAAGGCTGGGACAAGACAGCGAGTGGCCGGCCACAGGCATGGTAATGCTGACATGTCACTTACTTGTATTAGGGGATATGTTCTGCTTTCAGAAGCAGCTATTGGATATGTAAAGAAAGGAAAATTTACAAAATGTCAGTTTAAGGGAGTAAGTTAATCACTAATTGAGGCTGCACAGAATGAATCTCTGCTTTAGGATAAGCACATACGAAAATTCAAAAAGCTTTTCAAAACTTACTAAGCACAACAGTTTTCTGCATCTAGATGGGAGATGGAATTATCAACTTACACACATCATTAGAGTACATGATGCTTTTTTAAAAATTATATGGTGTACCCTATTTGAGATTAATAAAAATTAATTTTCAAACAGATTTCCATGAAAAAAATAAAAGGAGAGGGAAATTAAATCCATCATTAAAGTTAAAACATGCTCAAAATAAATAAATAAATAAATAAAGTGTGAAAATTAAGTATAAAGGATAATAAGTCTGGTGTGCTGCCATTTGTCCAGCACACTACGCTTGTTAAATGAAGCTCTACTGTACAGTCAATCACATTCCAGTAAAGCTAAAAATAAAAAAAATCTGGAGTATTCTCCACTCGACTTTCTTGTATACATAGAGATTATATAAAAAAAGTATGAATAGATCAACTTGTGAAACAAAATGTACTTATTCAGATTTCAAGTTTATTTGATAGTTCTTTTACCCGATTAGATAAATTTCCAATTACAATGTTATTTTGTGCTTGTCTTTGCATTGCTGATAAGTTAAATAACAGTTAAAAATAATAATAGGTACAATGTAGTTAATAAACTGTTACTAAATAAGATGAATAATTAGCTGTTTCCAAAATGATATATTATTCTAGTCCTGTCTTTAACACTTTCATTATTAATATGAAAAATCAAGAGCATAAACATGTATGCAACAGATTACTTTTCTTCTGCCCTTGTGAAGCTGTTTGATTTTTAACTCTCATTTTCAAATAAATTAAATGTAATGAAATATGTTCAGGCAATCCAAAAAATGCAGAAAGCAAGAAGAAACGTCAATTAATTCACAAACAGTACAAAACTGATGAAAGATCAAAACATATTGTATATGAAATACAATCTGTGGAATTAAACGCAAGGACAAAGAATTAAATGCGTAGTGAAAATTAGAAAGGTATGGTATGTAAATGTAAAAATTTTAAATTAAACATGATTTCTTGTCAGAAAAATTATTTAATTGATTGTAATATAATTTAGTTCAAACAACCACCGTAATTACTGATAAAACACATAAAAGTTCTTTCGTTGACAAAATAAGGTGTAGCAATGAAAAACAAACTTACTGTTAGTGTTCATATGTAGCCAATCATACGTGGTAAGTATTGAACATAAATACTTAATAATACTAAACTGCGTAATTTCACCAATGAATTAATAACCTTTTGTGGAAATTCTGAACTAACACAATAAAGAAAATTTCACAAACACTATTAAGTCACTAAAAGTTAAATTTCAAAAAACCACAGCTCAAAACAATTGTGGAACACAATTTGCCTTACGAAAGGCAGTAACAAGTACTTAAATGTCGAAATATGATCATTTGCTTAACACATAACCCTGCTTCAAAAATATCACAGAATCAACTGACAAGAAGGCATTTTGAGATGTTGTTAGTCAAGCAAAGTGGTGGGGTAAATTCTAGAAAATCGCAAATTCTCGCTAAAAAAAGGTAGACATAAATCTGATGC
The DNA here is from genome assembly GCA_026402145.1 of Polypterus bichir lapradei. Classification (NCBI taxonomy): domain Eukaryota; kingdom Metazoa; phylum Chordata; class Cladistia; order Polypteriformes; family Polypteridae; genus Polypterus; species Polypterus bichir. Next base: position 23,385,870 of record JANRMT010049829.1, on the reverse strand, counting down.
CCATAAAAACGTCAATCCTATGAGGCAATACCATACCAGATGTATCACAATAATCCATAACAAATGTCGGAAGTATACTCCTGTTTACTAACTGTAGTTAGTTATTTTGTTAAGGGCATTGATGAGTGCCAATTTGCCAGTTTTTTGTAAAGCACCACACGTAAAGCATAAAAAAAAAATCCATGATTGTTCTACACTCAACTTTCCTTATACCTGTTCACGTAAAGTAGATACCACTTCCAGTTGTCCGATTATAATGAAACATTATGTGTGTTTTTTACAAAATTTCAATCACTTATCTTTGTTTATAATGCAAATTTACATGGCAAAGAACTACTTCCGGTAATCCAGTCAAACTGTTTTTTGTGATTAGTAACATACCACTTACAGTCACCTGACCAAAGTCAAATTTTATATCCAATGATAAGTAATGATTATACAAAATTTTAATTATTTATCTCTAGTTATATAATGGTAGTAATGCATATGTAATAGTCCTGATAGCTGTTATTATATAACTTGCTGTTGTCCGATTAAGGTAAAATTCAATATCTATGTATTTCTTAACCTAACGACGATATAAAATTTAAATTATTTTTCTCTTCTTATAATGCAATTTCACATGAAAAACTACTATACCAAATAGTAACTGTTTATTTAAACTATGTACCAGTTTATGTGAAAAATTTTGAAATGTATTCAAATAAAGTACCACTTCCGGTTGACGTAAGTAGCCAAAAAGTTGATAGAAAACTAACATTTTGATATAACACCCATATGCCAAATTTCATTTATCTAGCTCAAAGCGTTCAAGTTATTGTGTTTCCGTACATTCACACACACACACACACACACACACACAAAAATGGTTAAAACATGTTCAGAAGCATATGACACATCAAAATGTTGAGGTTGAATTTTTTCACGAATACTATACTTTATATGAGAAAATAATAATGGCTCATCTTTTCATAACATTTATGGCAAATTGATGAACATTAAAATCTCAGAAAATTCTGAAGCAAATGAAATAGTTTACTTACTTTTCACAAAAGTAAACTGCAGGGTAGAACAGACATTTAACAGCAATTCTGTACCTTTTACACAGCACACACTTTCACTGGGTATGTTAGTATGTATGTATGTATGTATGTATGTTCGACACCTCCCTATTAAGAAGATACTTCAGTTGACATCTCTGAGGGGACTGCTGAGTCAAACTCGTATGGTTACTATGAGGCAAAAATAAGTTAAAACGAAACATGTACTTCTCTACACAAGAGTCGGGAAGTATGCATGTTAGGCACTGCCATTTCTATCAGAGAGTACATATGTTGTTAGTGTGCGTCTTCCATCACACCTCAGCCAATGTATTCATGTAGAGTGAGTCCTGTACAAGTGAAAACATCACACGTCTGTGCATGAAGTGAGCATCAGTGCCAAAATAAAAATCATTTGTGATAAAATCAACTGGACTACTGCTGCCAATGAGCATGGCTCACAAGAGTCAGTTAGTAGTCAGTGGTCATCACAACGCAATAAGAAATTCTGGAAGAGGGGAGAGTTTTTCCAAAATGGCACCTCTGCTATTTCCGGTCCACGTTCCCTTCCTCCCAGACTATAGAATCAGCGTGCTTTATGTGTGAGGTGCTTGCATCTTAATAATTATTTAGGACATCTGTCAATTTATTTTGAATAAAAGCCACATCACAACAACCTGGAAAAAAATATTATAATGAATAACTAAGACTTGTACGTACCGTAGATCCCGGAATATAAGCCGACTCGTATATTAGCCGACCCCCTTCTCTACCTACTAAATTACATGTATTTGCCGATGACTGGTATTTAAGCCGACCCCCTCTCCAAGCAAAATTTTCTAAATTTCCTTAAAAGTGTCTCTTCAGGTATATTTATCATGTTTATCGGCGAGAATTTGAGACTGCCGGCATTTTTGACAGAAACCAGGAAGTGATTGCGGAGAAGTTTCGTAAAATGAAACCTTTGTGTTGAAACTATATACCCTTATACAGTACATAGGCGGGTGGATTTTCGGAGACTCATTATAAATTTGACTAACTTAAATACGCAATACAGTGGACCCTTGACTTAAGAACTTAATTCGTTCGCAAAGGCTAACCCATAATGCGTTCTGAACCTCATACTGCTACACTTACTTAACCTTTTCATAATAAAAAAAGGTTGTATAATGTGCATAATTTACCAAAACACCAATAATTTTTCTAATGTACTAACCAAAAACTTATAAAAAGTGCCTAGCCTACCAGAAGTAGGCTAGATTAAGCTAGGAGCATGGCGGCGCGCATGGTCGCAGCAGCTCAGGGCTCTCCTTTTCAGTGCACCTTTTTGTTGTTTTTGTACTTTTTTTTTTTTCCTTGTTTGTGCACGATCGGTTCGGCGAACATCCGCTTCACCCGTCAGAACCTTATAGACATCGGTGTCCAGAGCCAGACATCTGTTTCGAGTCTTTTTCATCACACGTACAACATCCCAGACAACATAGCGAGACCAGCGGGCTCTCCGTGGATTGTTGTCGGGTCTAGGAGACGACGCAGACGGAGGAGGGAAAGAAAGCAGAAGCGGGGCCGCAGATCCGGCGTTATGCTAAGGCTAAAAAAACAACCATACGAGCACTATACAGAACTTTTTTCTACACTGAAGGAGCTGCTTTTAATCTCATTGTAGATGTGTATAGTGACAATAAAAGGAATTCTATTCTGTTCTAGAAACAACAATTTCATACTGTACTCACCATTTAATTTGACATCTTTGGGCTGCAGGAAGGGAGGAGGAGGAGAATGAAACGGAAGGTGGTTATTGTTTAGAAGGAGCCTCCTTATGCAAATCTATTCTTTGTAAAATTGTCGAGATGGTGGATTTCGACATGCTGTACATATTAGCGAGATCGGTCACACGAACAGCACTCTCATATTTCCACACAATTTCCATCTTCGTTTCGATTGTGATCGCTTTCTTTACCTTCTCTTCCTTCCTTAGCAATTATGTGTCTTGCTTGCATGGTCTTAGTGAATTATATACAGGTCCTTTTCAAAAAATTAGCATATTGTGATAAAGTTCATTATTTTCTGTAATGCACTGATAAACATTAGACTTTCATATATTTTAGATTCATTACACACAACTGAAGTAGTTCAAGCCTTTTATTGTTTTAATATTGATGATTTTGGCATACAGCTCATGAAAACCCAAAATTCCTATCTCAAAAAATTAGCATATTATGAAAAGGTTCTCTAAACGAGCTATTAACCTAATCATCTGAATCAACTAATTAACTCTAAACACCTGCAAAAGATTCCTGAGGCTTTTAAAAACTCCCAGCCTGGTTCATTACTCAAAACCGCAATCATGGGTAAGACTGCCGACCTGACTGCTGTCCAGAAGGCCATCATTGACACCCTCAAGCAAGAGGGTAAGACACAGAAAGAAATTTCTGAACGAATAGGCTGTTCCCAGAGTTTTGTATCAAGGCACCTCAGTGGGAAGTCTGTGGAAAGGAAAAAGTGTGGCAGAAAACGCTGCACAACGAGAAGAGGTGACCGGACCCTGAGGAAGATTGTGGAGAAGGACCGATTCCAGACCTTGGGGGACCTGCGGAAGCAGTGGACTGAGTCTGGAGTAGAAACATCCAGAGCCACCGTGTACAGGCGTGTGCAGGAAATGGGCTACAGGTGCCGCATTCCCCAGGTCAAGCCACTTTTGAACCAGAAACAGCGGCAGAAGTGCCTGACCTGGGCTACAGAGAAGCAGCACTGGACTGTTGCTCAGTGGTCCAAAGTACTTTTTTCAGATGAAAGCACATTTTGCATGTCATTCGGAAATCAAGGTGCCAGAGTCTGGAGGAAGACTGGGGAGAGGGAAATGCCAAAATGCCTGAAGTCCAGTGTCAAGTACTCACAGTCAGTGATGGTCTGGGGTGCCTTGTCAGTTACTGGTGTTGGTCCACTGTGTTTTATCAAGGGCAGGGTCAATGCAGCTAGCTATCAGGAGATTTTGGAGCACTTCATGCTTCCATCTGCTGAAAAGCTTTATGGAGATGAAGATTTCATTTTTCAGCACGACCTGGCACCTGCTCACAGTGCCAAAACCACTGGTAAATGGTTTACTGACCAGGTATTACTGTGCTCAATTGGCCTGCCAACTCTCCTGACCTGAACCCCATAGGGAATCTGTGGGATATTGTGAAGAGAATGTTGAGAGACACAAGACCCAACACTCTGGATGAGCTTAAGACCGCTATCGAAGCATCCTGGGCCTCCATAACACCTCAGCAGTGCCACAGGCTGATTGCCTCCATGCCACGCCGCATTGAAGCAGTCATTTCTGCAAAAGGATTCCCGACCAAGTATTGAGTGCATAACTGAACATAATTATTTGAAGGTTGACTTTTTTTGTATTAAAAACACTTTTCTTTTATTGGTTGGATGAAATATGCTAATTTTTTGAGATAGGAATTTTGGGTTTTCATGAGCTGTATGCCAAAATCATCAATATTAAAACAATAAAATGCTTGAACTACTTCAGTTGTGTGTAATGAATCTAAAATATATGAAAGTCTAATGTTTATCAGTACATTACAGAAAATAATGAACTTTATCACAATATGCTAATTTTTTGAAAAGGACCTGTATATAGGTAAATCACAGCAATGACCGAAATTACATCCACAAACACATGTATCTGGGCTCCAACTGACGCTACTAACGCTCTCGGTTGTTTGTTTACAATCGCGCAAGCGGATACACGTGACCGCATTCGGGTCGTAACGCAAGATGTTGGTCGTAAATCAAAAGAAAAATTTTTATTTTAAACTTCCCGATAATTTATTATAAATTTTATTAATAAAACCAACAACTAAAACACTTTTTAGAATAAATTCTTTATTTAATTTAAAGTACCGGCATGCAAAGTTACTTCTTCATCTGAAAGATGGCTCTGTGGTTTCGTCATTATTTACTTCCGTATTGATCGGCAAAACCGGCATTGTGCTGGAAATCTTGAATCTGAAACGATGCTCGTTGTATAAACCGACCCCCAAACTCCAAGCCAAAAATCTAGGACGAAATTCTCGGCTTATATTCTGGGATCTACGGTATATGTCTGTTAATTCTAAGAATGTTCCACTTTATAACCACAATGATGAACATTTGCAAGGTTAACTGAGAGTCCATATCACTTTGAGACTTTGGTAAAGGAGCGGAAACAAAATTGACTTCACCTGTCACATGAATAGTAATCCTAGATATGCCCTCAGCATAGAAGATTGGCAAAAACAGGCCATTTTTATAAACACTCACCACCTCCTAATTAAACAGGAAACACATCTTTAAGTTTTATTTTAGGGATATGTGTAAATCAATTTTAAGGCTGCACACTAAGACTTTTGATATACATTGCAACTGGAATTGCCAGTAGGAAGGCAGTGTGTTAGTGCCTACCACATATGAAATGTTCAGGACAATTCCCAAGACTGTACAGAAATAACTCAATTTACATATTTACTGTCTATTGCGAATCACCAAATCCATCTCAAAAAGCCTGTGCTGAACCATCTTTTCAATATACTGAGTTCTTTACACTGTATGCATAACATGTGACTGAGGGAAATTAAAAATAAGCACAGTTCGTTTTTCACTGGAATACAAGCAGAATTCAACACAGCCATTCAATTGTCCATCTTAAGTTTTAATTCTAAAAAATTACAGGCTAATGTTGGTTATGTCTACAGACAGAAACTTTAACGTGTTTAACACATTTCTTAAAAAAAAAGTACAAAAACAAAAATAAATGTTTTTCAAAGTTGCAGTGCATACTTTGGCATTATTCATTTTAGATTTTTGTCTAAAACTAGAACATTATATCCATAAAAATGTATTCAAAAAAAAAATGCAATAAGCAACAACCAGTCACTGGGAACGCAAACTAAGTGAAGTTTTACCTTCGCAGTGTGACTCTCAGGGACAGAATCCTCCTTGAAGAGCATTGGGGGTTCATCAGCCTCCTCAGACAGCAATGCTGGTTCTACAAAGAAAGAGCCACAAATTAAATTCCCTCCCTGCCACCTGAGGTGCGTCATCCTCGATTATAAACAGTGACTGCTGTGCGTTACCGCGAATGTCCGCTCATCTCACTGGTAGTAAAACTGCATTGCAATGGGGATATTTCTGTAACTTACATTATCTATTGGAGCTTTTCTCTCACTAAATGAAATAAAGAAAAAATAAAATGAAATAAAAGAATCACCATGTATGTTGGGGGGCTGTTCCTGACCTAATGTTGGGGGCTGTGGATCCTCCCCCATGTTGTTCAGTGCTGTTGGATTGGGTGTGGTCGCACGACTTCGCTCTGGGGTAGGGCTTGGGCTGGTGCTGCTGTCTCCTTTCACTGGCGAGGCTTCAGAGAATGAGCTTTGGTTGCTGTTATCATCTGACAAGGAAAAAGGGGGTAAAAAAGCAAAAGGTGCCAATGGGGATTACTTTAACTTTGAAATGTTAAATTAAGAAAATAAAAAAGCAATCATTAATGATATTCCATTATAACCTCTGTTGTGAGTTTATGGATGACAGTGAACTACATCATCATCTATATTGAAAACTTAAGTATTTTGCCCAGTTTCTCATGCATTGGCCAACTGTCACTTACCATTGAGATCCAGCATGAGCAGGGAAGAATTGTTCTTCATGCCTCCCCCACGTGGTCTTTTCTCCCTCTCAGAGGACCTTTCCGTTGATGTCAACACTCTGGGTTTTTCCTGAAACCAAGCACAAAACGCATCCTGTAATTAGCAGTAGTGTAGTTAACAATCACTTTTCGAAATTATCATCAAAAGCTACTCAGGCATGTATTTACAAAAAGTCCTTGTCTGATAGATTGGCATCCTCTGCAGGGAAGGATACTGCCTTAAGGCCGATTTACACTTCCGAGTTGAGCCTACGGCGTTAGCTGTGCTGTGGCCCACAATGCCTTTGGCATAATCACATTTTTGAAGAAGTGCGTGTCAGGTTATGCGTCATATGTCTGATGAGTGGTTTGGGCCCCATGGTTATTCGAGCTACACGTAATTCATTTATTAAATTCAAACAGCTCCAACTGAGAGAAGGTGCTTGAAAACTACTGTTTTAATTCCAGTACCAAAGTTAACAAAATGCTGGTACCATACCATTTAAAAAGTGGGGTTTTCTGCACTGGTGTACAGCACAACCCTAAAGTGCACTGGCAAATCGGAAGCATTCCTGTCACATGATTATTTAGAGACGTCCCTGCTGGGCACCGTCCAAGTTGTCAGATTCCAACTAACATTTTTTAATGTGTGTAAATTTCTCTACGGTTTGAAAAAGTAGGCAGGCCTCAAGTAAAATGAGTGATATTGCAACCTGGACCTGACATTGAAAATGACATTTTAGTTACCAAATTAAGAACATAACCCTTATTTTGTTTTCAAGAGCAAAGATGATCTTCAGGAAAAAAAAAAAAAAAAAAAGAAATAAAAAACACACTGCACTAACACTGGAAACACCAAAATCAAAGAATGAACTTACGCGATTCTCTACAATACAACCACATAATGCCATGTGAGGACTGAGTGCTGCTTGTTAACCTTCCACAAAGACCCAAGTAAGCCCTAGTAACATTCGGTTACCCATTACTGGGTCACATTATAACACGTCTCCATATCCAGCAGATTCTCAAAATGCAACTCACGGTGTTTTATTTAATAAGTAAAGGCAACATCAGAAATAGATTAAACAGAAATTTAGAAGTGTCCAGGAAAAGGATTTGCTGCTTACCTCATCTCTGGGGTCCACTATTGGCACCCATTTGAAGATTCTCAATGACGTATCACCTACAGTTACCCAACGTTTTTCCCTGGGGGTAAACAAAAAAAAAAGTACACAATGGTAAATGAGAACATCAAGAAATTCCTTTAGACTTCATGGAATTTACAAACAGGGAACAGTCAACCCCCCACATAACCCACAAAGAGCTGGCATGTGGAAAAGGTGACCAAATTAAGCCTTCCAGCATTTACGGGAAAACCTCGGCTTGGCTGCTAATCAAATTAACACTCAAACAAAGCAGTTTAACAAAGCAGCATGCAAGAAGGCTGTGTGAAAAAAGGCAAAGTAGAAGTAAGGATGTGAGGGGCAAACTGGGGCATCTAGAGATCTGCAGAAAAACAACAACTCAATGGGGAGATGGGTGTCTGCAAGAATCTACCATTAGTTTGTATGGAATGCTGACCGTGTGAAGGTTAAAAAGAACGGGATACAGCCCTCCAGGTCTGAACCATTACTTTTAAAATGCCAGTGACACTGACTGAAACTTTTTTTTTTTTTTTTTACATAACACAATACAAGGGGTCCTTGGGTTACAACATCTCAACATATGACGTTGCGAATTTACAACACTCACTCCCATAAAAACTTTAAAAAATTGAGACGTGAGTGTTTCGGCTTACACAGTTAGCGTCGTACTTACGGACTACGTGGGCGAACTAGTTTGGTTGTGCGCAGTGGAAGAATACGCAGTAACACTGCGTATGCGTGAGGGAGTTGGCGAAATAGTTTGGTTGTGTGCGGCACAAGTGTTCCATTTGTGTTGCGTAGCCTAGTTGTATTTTTATGTTCTACATTATGATTTTGCAAATGTGTTAGGATAGGTAAGTGACTTAGGCTAGGGTGTGTTTCAACTTACAGCAAAATTAGGGTTATATCACTGTCGTAGGAACGGAACTGTGTCGTAACCCGAGGACCCCCTGTAATAGCACTTACTTCTTTTTATTGCTACATTAGTGATTATTTCATTATATTTGGTCATATTTACTGTAACACCTAAATTTGGCAACACAGAGGACCCCACAGAGCAAAGTTAAATAAGCCACCCTCCAGTTGGTCCGGCTCACCATACTTTCCTATACTTTCTACCCACCTTATATTACTGTGGGCAGAAGCCGACAGAAATAGAGACTCGGAAAAACATTTTAAGCTCAAAAAATCCCAACATAGCCATGCATATAGAGATGATATTTTGAGAATTGGAATTATTAATAGGAATTATGATTTCTCCATCGAAGGATCAGGCCCTTGATTTTTCTAATTATATGCAAAAATTGAATGGGCCAAAATTGTCCATTGGAAAGTAGCAAATGAGAACTTCAACAAAAATTGCCTCAGCATATCTTAAAAGTGTTTAAATGTTACTGTAAATGACATAATCGAGGCTGCAAAGTGGATAATAAAGCTGTCTCACAGATATCCTTGAATCCTGTTCCTGGGTCACCAGAATTTGCACATCATCCAAGTGTACCTTTGTGCACTCCAGATGCACATTAAGTGGCCATTGTAAAGTAGGCCCCAACTGCACGTTCAGTTCTTCTAGGAAAGTCTCCGGTCACAGGCAACCTTGAAGGGGATAAAGCTGGTGTGGGAATGTTATTTAATATCTTTATATATAATACGCTACCGTGGCTGTTCGTTTGTCTGTCCAGGATTTTAAATCACCTGTAGCTCGCAAACCGTTTAACCGATTGGCCTGAAATTTGGTACACATATACTACGTGACCACTACTATCTGCTTTAAGGGTGATGATTGACCTCCAAGGTTATTCCTCTTTTTATTTTTATTTTATTTTTTTGTAGAATCAACTCTCGGCAGCAGGGCGGCCGTGTGGCACATGTGTACGGGCACCGTTCTCATCCCAACCACCTTTACCGTCACCTCCCCTACCTCTTCATATCTTAAATCATTCTTGAGGCAGATTGAAGAATTAAGTGCCAGCTTAACTGAAAAATTAAAGAAAACATACTACGCAAGTGCAACACAAACACTGACTTAATCAGTTTTAATGCGAAAAGATGCCGATGGAAGAAGAGAAGAAACGGGCCGTTAGGGTGGAGAAAAGAAGAGCTGCTCAGGAAGCAGCAAGCGCATCAACCTCTGAGCAAACGAATGGTAAATGTACAGAGAAAGAAAGAGGAGGAAAACTAGGAATACTCAAGTCAAGTGCATTCACCGCAAGTTACCGAGTGCATTCACCGCAAGTTACCGAGTGCATTCACCGCAAGTTACCGAGTGCATTCACCGCAAGTTACCGAGTGCATTCACCGCAAGTTACCGAGTGCATTCACCGCAAGTTACCGTGCAGTGTTCCGTTACTGGTATAATTTAAAAAAAATAAAAAATCTTAAAACATAATCCTGTGATATAAACAAATTGTGATGGTGCATTCAATGAAGGGCTCTTCATAAAATAAAGAATTATCATGGATCAGTTAACTGGAGATCACTTTGGCTTAACATTCTGATGACTGCTTGATCTTACTGGGAATACCAGCCTGAGTGACAGAGTTGCCAGTATGGCTACTAGTGGTCATGGCAGTATTGTCACATGCACAGACTGCTGTGAATTTCTTCCTATCACGTCCAAAATACACACAACACATCACCACTCTGTGACACTGTGATAGACAAGGAAAAAAAAAAAAGAACAGAGTTCACTAGTAGTACAGCATAGTGGTAATGTTATGAGACCAAACGGTCACCGCATCTTACACAGGGGGTCTCAGGGCCACAGGGACTACAGGTCTAAATTCAGTTCCTACATTAGAAACCAACCATTGCCTTTCATCAAATTGACGTCTATTTCTAAGGTTTCGCCACATTCTAATTTAACCCACATTCAACATTTCTAATACTGACAAGTTTAATTTGCTGAGATCATCACCAGCATGGTGGACCCAAGGAGACGACTTCTAAGTCCATCATAGTGTTTGTCTCAATTCTTCACAAATTCTACTAAAAAAATAAAACATTTTATTTTAATAACCACATGGGTGAACCAAAACAGAGCAAATCTGCTTTGGACTCATTTGTTACGTACCGCACGTTTCACCGATATTTAGTGGAAATAGGGGGCTCCACCCCCTGCTTGCTACGCTCGCCATCCCTCAGGTTTGTATTTCCGGAAATACAATTTAAAGAGATTCTTTTTTTCCACGGGAATTGTTTCATATGCATTATGTTCACTTTTACTGTAAAACTTCAGTAAAAACAATATTTGGAATTAACTTTTCTTCAAGATCGCACTGAATTTTGATTCCGTGTTTGGTCTTACATTGTGATAACGCAACATATAACTGCCCGTGAGCGAATATCGTTTCTTCCTCTTTAATAAACAGTGCACCTTTGTACATTCTTTTTTGCCCTCTTTTCTCTCCAGCACACTTTTGTGTCTGTTTTCGACACACTGCTCTTTCTTCTTCGCTTAGTCGTTGACGTGCCATCTAGAACATATACAATTTTTAAGAGCTGGGGGAGCACATGAAGTGTGTCTGCCAAAAGCATTCCAACAACTGAGAGGTTAGATGTTCATGAACTTGTTTTAAATTGTCTGTAAGTAGGGCGTGACGTGCAAAAGTCACCGTCTCACAGGTCTTGCTTCCAAAGGTTGTAAAGTCTAGTCTTGCGGGACGTCAAATTGTTTCTTCGAGAAGATCATGTCTCGATCCAAGACTTTTTTTTATTATAATAGAGAGATGTACCTGATCCTACACATGTAACTCAGTGTGTTATACATAACGCTTTTTTTTGGAAATTTACTGCACTTTTTTAATGAATTACTAAAACACTAAATAACTATAATAATTAAAATACCTTCATTAAAATACACAAAAACATGTTAATCACTTGTTTAAATCCTCAAAGGGAACATTAGGGGAAGGGTGGAGGTTAAGAAATCGATCCATCCTCTTCTGCTTATCCGAGGTCGGGTCGCGGGGGAAGCAGCTTGAGCAGAGATGCCTAGACTTCCCTCTCCCCGGCCACTTCTTCTAGCTCTTCTGGGAGAATCCCAAGGCGTTCCTAGGCCAGCTGGGAGACACAGTCCCTCCAAGCGTGTCCTGGGTCTTCCCCGGGGCCTTCTCCCGTTTGGACGTGCCCGGAACACCTCACCAGAGAGGCATCCTGATCAGATGCCCGAGCCACCTCATCTGACTCCTCTCGATGCGGAGAAGCAGCGGCTCTACTCTGAGGTTCTCACCCTATCTTTAAGGGAAAGCCCAGACACCCTGCAGAGGAAACTCATTTCAGCCGCTTGTATTCGCGATCTCGTTCTTTCGGTCACTACCCACAGCTCATGACCATAGGTGAGGGTAGGAACGTAGATCGACTGGTAAATTGAGAGCTTTGCCTTACGGCTCAGCTCCTTTTTCACCACGACAGACCGATGCAGAGCCCGCATCACTGCGGACGCCGCACCGATCCGCCTGTCGATCTCACGCTCCAGTCTTCCCTCATTGATGAACAAGACCCCGAGATACTTGAACTCCTCCACTTGGGGCAGGATCTCGCTCCCAGCCCTGAGAGGGCACTTCACCCTTTTCTGGCTGAGGACCATGGTCTCGGATTTGGAGGTGCTGATTCCCATACCGGCCGCTTCACACTCAGCTGCGGACAGTTTCAGAGAGAGCTGAAGATCACGGCCTGATGAAGCAAACAGGACAACATCATCTGCAAAAAGCAGTAACCCAATCCTGAGTCCACCAAACCGGACCCCCTCAACACCCTGGCTGCGCCTAGAAATTCTGTCCATAAAAGTTATGAACAGAATCGGTGACAAAGGGCAGCCCTGGAGGAGTCCATCTCTCACTGGAAACGGGCTCGACTTATTGCCGGCAATGCCGGCAAGTTAAGAAATCTCACTTTTAATTTTACCAGCTAAGAGTTCAGTACTTAACATTTTAAGAGTGAAACAAAATGGGGATACGTCCAAATATGTCAACTCCTGGAAGGTGGCACCTCAAGAAAAAGGTTGAAAACCTCTGACCTGAAGACACCACGTGACATTTAATCACTTATGAGTAAATAATCCGCTGTAGTTAATCATTTGCTTTGATTAACAGGTCCACAATTATACAAAAATCATGCAGTGTGGCTACTGCTAGCAGTAACTAAGATCTGCTCTGCCTCTTCACGTTTTTTTTTTTTTTTTTTAAATAAGCATAGGGACCTTGACCAGATGGTACAACATTTAGAGGGGCCTTGACTTTTAACTTTGTGAATCCCTGATACATATATACACATTATATACACGCACACACATATTATTTATATATATATATATATATATATATATATATATATATATATACACACATATACATATACACACACACATACATATAAATTTTATGTATATACAAACACATACACACATATATATTTTATATACACACACATAAATACATATATTATGTACTATTGCCTTTGATTCTTGTAAGTTTAAGCATTATCCTCTGATGAAGACCCCTGGTAGGGGTTCAAAGCTCAGGAATAAAAACTACTTTATGATACGTGATTCATTTTCTCCCTTTGTGGATCTCCAGCTGCAAATATGCAAACCGTATCACAGACCTTCTCTTCCACACATACTGTATATATATATATATATATATATATATATATATATATATATATAT
>JANRMT010049829.1:23332190-23357357 GCA_026402145.1 Polypterus bichir lapradei | reverse complement strand
ATCTATCTATCTATCTATCTATCTATCTATCTATCTATCTATCTATCCTGCCTACTATGCTAAAACTAATGTCTATCTATCTATCTATCTATCTATCTATCTATCTATCTATCTATCTATCTATCAGTGTTTTATAGTTCATTTTTATGTGCCAATTTGCATTATTTGCTACACATTCATTTATTATCTTTTGTATTTATTTTTTCTTGTCCCAGAGAAATGCAACGCAGATGCCCAATATGGTCTATTGTTGTCATTTTTGTGCGCCTTCTATTGACAGGAGGCATGGCCATCACTGTCATGGCACTAAAGAGTAAGTCACAGTTTTCTTTCATCCTGTTACTTACTTACTCATTATTTATCTTCCTAAGTATTTTGTTTTTGCCTTTCCAATTCAGCAAACTTTATTTCTATACAGATTTAGCCAGAAGCAGAGATGGACGAGGTGTTGATGGGTGGTTTGTTTTGTTTTGTTTGATTGATTAATATAAAATAGTTTACTCTGACAGGCTGGAGACCAAAGTACCAGTGGCAGCTGGTGAAAAAAATTTGGTCCGGGATGCAGTTTTTTGGGGATAGTCCTGATCTATCTATCTATCTATCTATTCAGCTACACAAAGATATCTGCAGTGGCATGGAAACGTTTGCTTAAAATGTCTGTTACTGTGAATAGTTAAGTGAGCAGAACTGATCACCAAAATGGAATAAAGTTAAAGATGAGGCATTTATTTAATGTTTTAAGCAAGATTACATTTTTATTTCCGTTATTCACAGGTACCAAATACCCAAAAAATGTACTTTGTAAGACCTCCTCTGGTAAGTTTCTCAGCTTTTAAATGCTTTTTGTATTTAGCTAAGATTCTTTCTATTCCTACTTGGGGTATTTTTTGCCAATTCATCCTTGAAAGAGGTGTCTAATTCTTTAAGATTCTTGGGCTGTCTTACATGCACTGCTCTCTCTTTTGAGATCTATCCGCAGATTTTCAGTATCAGCTTGCGCCTGTTGAGGTATTCCATTGTAGATTATGAGGTGTGTTTTGGATCATTTCCTTGTTGTAGGCCCCATCCTCTTTTTAACTTTAACCTTTTTACAGATGGTGTGATGTTTGCTCCCAGAAGTTGCTGGTATTTATTTCAATCCAATCCCCCGTCTACCAATAACATGTTCCCTGTGCCAATGGCTGCAGCACAAGCCCAAAGCCTGATCGATTCACCCTGATTCTTAATAGTTGGTCTTTTCCTGGAATTCAGCACCATTTTTTTTTTCCAAACATACCTTTGCATTTTGTGGCCAAAAAGTTCTATTTTGACTCTTCTGGATGTTCTCCCCCTCTCTCTAAGGGAAAGCGCAGACACCCTGTGGAGAGAACTCATGCCAGCCACTTGTACCTGCGATTTTGTTCTTTCGATCACTACCCAAAGCTCATGACCATAGTTGAGGGTAGGGATGTATATGGACTGTTAAATTGAGAGCTTTGTCTTCTGGCTCAGCTGCTTAGTCATCCTGATCCATATGTGGGTGTATTTGTGGAAGATCAAAATATATTTTCAAATCTTAAAATTCCAATTTTCATCAGAAGATGATGCATTTCTATTGTATTGTGTAGAGCTCTGAGATGACTACATCCTAGTAAAGTTAGAACATTTTAGAACAAACGGTGTGTGAGATATCTGCCCTGAATGCTGAGGTCCATGTACAACCATAACTTTCAAAAAATGTTCTTCAGGCAAGTTGTACCATGTTTGTCATGTTTCAGGCTCCATGCCTTTTGTTTTTGGTCCACTACTTATCTCCATGCACTTCAAAAAACTGATTGACTTGTGTCCAACTTTAATTGAACCGGGATTTTTGCAAAACCCAACATCACAATTCATTAAGGATGATCAAAGACTTAAACTAAAGCACAAAATTCTCACTTGTGGGAGGAACAAATGGAGCCTGTTTCTCCTTGACCTAAAATGACACCGTTGGTCCTCCATATATCCTACAACTGGCTAAACTCCCTGTCTCTTCCCCATTGGCCACCAGTCGAGAATTGTCTAGTATGGCCTCACAGTCTAAATAATCTTCCATTTTAGAAGAGCAAACAGAGAGGCCCTTAAAATATGCAGAGCTGCCAACTGTATGTCAACAAGATGATTGGTGGAGAAGAGAGTCGGCGATGGCTTCATTTTCGACAATGCATGCATTGCTGACTGTCAGAATCCCTTGTAATTATACTTCTTGGATTAATCAGTGGTGAAATCTTTGATGCGTTGGAACTGCATTAGTTGGGACTTCATCTTTACCTACATAGACTTCACCCCTCTCATCATACCTTCCATATTCTCTTTCACTATCTACATCACCATAACCCTAACCCTAACCCTTTCCTCTTTCTCTACACCTTACAAGTCTCTTTATTATCCTCTTGTTTGTCTTTATACTACTTTATACTATTCTATACTATTTTGGGTAATAGCACAGCATGTTCTAGGAATCCAAATACCCCATCTGAGATTGTCCATGGACTATCTGATGCCCCTCATTTTGTTTCACTTTACCATTCATGCTTTCCCCTGACCCGTGGTATCACCTGTGTTGAACTTTTCTTCATGTGCCCCTCTGTTCTCTTCCTGGTCCTCCATTATACATTCACTTTCCCCTTTCCCTTCAAGTCTACTGCCTGCCAGGCATACCCACCAGTCTACAGGCCCAATGTTTCTTATTGAAGCTATTGAAGCTTATTCTGCATTGGCTTTATGCCGTAAACTGTCAGATTCTCATTCCTGGCTACAGGCAATTGCACAATGTAATCCATTGTAAATTCCCAAACTTTTACATTATTCAGGCATCACAAAAATCTCTGAATTTCTGGGAAAAAGACGGCCAATGACCTCACGGTCCTTATTGCTCAATGCTGTTGAGTTGAAGTGAAGGAGACGCTCAGCCAGGACGCCTGTGTTATTCTTAGGCCTGGTAGATGGATGAAATTGTCACATTTTGTATTAATTGATTTATGGCACAACAGCAGCAGCAACATTTATATATGCAGCGCATTCTCATACAAACAATGGAGCTCAGAGTGCTTTATAAGGCATCAAAGAGAGAGTTACAAGAAAAGAAAAGCAGTTAAGATTAGGCAGTAATAGTAATTAAAGAATAAGTAACAAAAAAGATGAGGTCAGATGGCCGGGAGGAAAGAAAAAAACAAAACAAACAAACACAAAAACTCCACTTAGGCAGGAGGAAAAACAAAATCTGCAGGGGTTCAAGGGGGGGGGCAAAAGACCACCCAGTCCCCTATTGGGCATTCTACCTAACATTAAAGTTCTTAATTCAGTCCTCTTGGTTTTTAAGCTTCACATGAAAGGATCTGATGATGTTGGTCTCATGGACAGCTGAGTCACCAACCTTCATTCCATCATCTCAGGGGGCTGCGTGGCACTTTGATCGGGTGGTACTGGCGCAGATCGTCACCACAGAAAAACCAGAAAAAACAGGAGAGAATAGTAGAGATGTTAGTAAAGATTGTAGATCCCTGAAGAATATGGTAATTCATGCCCATATACGTAGTCTAATAGGGATACAGTGATCCCCCGCCTATCGCGGAAGTTACATTCCAGACTCATCAGCGATAGGTGAAAATCCGCAATATAGAAAGACCATATGAATAAACATTTTTTTATAGTTTAAGTCTTAAAATACCCATCCCACATGCTTTAAACACATGTAAACTTATTAAAACACATTTTGTAAACACATTTAATATTTGGATGTTGGGCTAAGGATATGAATAACATAATAATAATAATAATAATAATAATAATAATAATGTAGCGTACTATCGATTCATTCAAGCCGTAATGGTGAACGATGTCCATGTAACGCTTTCCTTCCTGTAGCATATCCAGGAGTTTTACCTTCTCCTGAATGGTCAAGGTCTTCATCTGGCGCTTAGGCTCACTACTACCAGAAGGCTTAGAAGATGCAGGATGCTTGGGAGCCATCGTAGGGCTCAAAACAAAACGTTCACAAAAAGTTTGCTCACAACAATCGGACCACAAGCGAAATACGCAATACTCAGAGAACTGAGATGCGTCGGGGACCCACGCTCACTATTCTTGTGAGATTACACCACATTAGCACCAGCCAATCAGAGCCCAAGAGAATGAAAATCCCACTCTGATTGGTTGAGTATCCTCTTTCAGCCAATAACGGGCCTTGTAATAAATCATCTGGGTACTGTAACGCGGAACTCTTTGTCTACCATAGTGTACAATGTACGTATATTTAATGATTTATTGTATTGCTTAAATGTTAGATATGTTCCACAGAAAAATCTGTGATATAATGGGGGCTCGATAGCTGAACCGCGATATAGCGGGGGATCACTGTATAACTAAAATATAGCTATGAAAAAGCCATATTAAAATAATGAAGTTATTAGCCTGGAAAATATCTATTGGTAAACTATTCCAAATTTTAGGTGCATAACAGGAAAAGGTCGCCTCACCACGGCTTTTTTGATAAGCAGACCTTCATCTGAAGATCTGAGGTTATGACTTGGAGTGTAAGGAGACAGGAATTTCAAAATATAGGAAGGGGCAGATTTTTGAAAGCTTTATGCGCCATTACTTGTATTTTAAAGTCAATTCTGAATGACACGGGTTAACCGATGTAACAACGCTAAAACTGCAAAGATGGGTGTTCAAATTTTCTTTTCCTCGTTAAGATTCTGGCTGCTGCATTTTCAATAATTGCCAGCGATTGATGTCTCTCTTAGGTAGTTCTCTTAGGAGAGCAAAACAATCATCTAGTTGACTAAACACAAAATTAATTTTTCAGCGTCTTGTAAAGTTATAAGAGGTCTAACTTTTGCTATTTTCCTTAAGTGAAAAAATGCAGTCCTAGTCAAAGTCAAGTCAAGTTGGGGAGCATGCACTGGTACAGTGCGTTGCCACACCCACCACATGACGAAACAGCTCGGGTTCCCAGTTGGCAACCCCTTAGGCAGACACATGGTCCAGTCCAACCCACTGGTAATGACCCTCTATCTGCTGCTGCCAGGTGTTAAGTAGGCGACCCCTGGGACTAGTGCAGCCACTTGGGTCCCCAACAATGAGGATCCTACGCGCTGGATCACCCTCGGGGAATCGAGCCATATGGCTGTAGTGCCGTAACTGACGCTCCCTCACAATGCAACACATGTGCCTCATTCGGGACTCCATGAGCAACACAAAGTCAAACCAACGGTACCCAAGGATTCTCCGGAGAGATGCAGTACCAAAGGAGTCCAGTCTTCGTCTGAGGTCACTGGATAGCGTCCATGTCTCAAAACTATAAAGCAAGACAGGAAGCACCAGGACTTTAAAATCCTAGTAATCTCGTTAATATGCGATTTAAAGTTTAGGTCAGAGTCAATGATTACCCCTCAATTCTTTACCTCAGCCTGGACTTTTAGATCTAAGGGATCAAGTTTATTTCTAATACCCTCACTATTTTCATATTTGCCAATCATTTTATAAGTGGTCAGAAACTTGTAAATAACTCATGAAAGAATAAAGTTACGTTAAAACCAAGCACACCATTGTTTTTCTTGTGAAATTCCCAATAAGTTTGATGTGTCACATGACCCTCTTCCTATTGAAAAAACAAAAGTTGGATCCAAAATGGCCAACTTCAAAATGGCCACCATGGTCACCACCCATCTTGAAAAGTTTCCCCCCTCACATATACTAATGTGCCACAAACAGGAAGTTAATATCACCAACCGTTCCCATTTTATTAAGGTGTATCCATATAAATGGTCCACCCTGTACAATCTCCGCAACTATAAAAGAATCTTCTACCTGTTAAGTAAGACTGAAACCAATTTAAGATGTTGCTGGAGGGGGCCAACCATTGACTAAGGTGATTTATAAGAATGCTGCGATCTGTGGTGTCAAATGCTGCACTCAAGTCTAAGAGAACAAGAACAGATATAAGGCCTCTGTCGTCATTAATCTGCAAATCATTTACTACTTTAACCAGCACGGTTTCTGTACTGTGGTTTGTTCTAAAATCTGACTGAATCAAGTAATCATTTGTCTTTCCTGGAATTTTATTTAAGAAAGGCAAGGTTAGAAATTGGTCTACAAAGTGATTTACAAAGGAACTTATCAAAGGACTTGGCGATTGTACGAGTTTATAACTCCGGGTTTTTGTGCAAATACCTTGTTTTGCCTTTCTAGTGTTTAGTATTTGGTTGAACAACACACTTTTATTTGACATGTCTGAAGGTTGGCTCTGGTTGGAAAGGCGGGCCACTGGGCTTGGGATACATCCCCTGGTAGCAGAGCATCATTTAGGTTTGCTTTCAAATAGAAGTCAAGAGACGTCATGCTCATGCTATATGATACACTATGCATCTGGCGTGTATTTAGGGGTTGTGTTGACACAACATTTTCATCATCTGAGCAATGATGATGCACAGAAGTGACTATATAACACACTAGTGAGACCACATCCCGAGTTTGTGGTAAGCATACTGTAAGAAAGGGATGGCAGGACTTGATGTTGTGCAGAGGACAGCAGCCTGGTGCATCTTCAGCCTTAACGACATGGCGTACTGTGACAGACCCAGAGAATTAAACCTGTTTAGTCTCAAGGAGAGGAGACTGCGTTGGGACCTAATCCAGGTCTTCAAATTCCTCAAAGACATCGATCAAGTAGATCCAGCAGAATTCTTTCATCTTAATGGTGAATCATGTAGTCAAGGACATCAGTGGAAATGAAGGGGAAGTGCATTTAAGACTGAAGCTGGAAAGCAGATCTTTACACAAAGAGTTGTGGGAATCTGGAACAAACTACTGAGACATGGAGTTGAAGCAGAAACCTTGAGGATTTTTAAGAAGGATCTGGATGTGATATTGGGAGAGCTTAGCTATTAGAGAAAGAAACAAGCTTGATGGACTGAATGGTCTCCTCTGGTTTGTCAGATTTTTTATGATGTTCTTACGTTCAGGCCTGGTAACACATGGACCTCAGGTCGTCATATTATTGGGGGAACATATAGAGCAAGCTGAACATTTCTATTTTGACTACTGTCAGTATGGGAAAACACCACCCCACATTGAGTACATGGCCCATCTAACCTTCAGAAGCAGCGTTCCTCAACCAAACATTGATGTAAGGACGTAAAAAACAATGTTTTTGCATATGGATGGAAGTTGTGAGTAAAGGAAGTTGCCGCTGCCCTAATGTTTTGCTTCCCCAGTGGTTATCATGTCATAAGCTTTCAAGAACAACAACCACGTGTATTTCTATTGCACATTTTCATGCAATTTATTTTGCAGTCTTTGTGTGGTTCTGTGCCAATGGTTAGTAATTGCACGACAGACTGACACAACCCCTTAGTGTTCTCTATTTAAACAGATTGTCGAAAAGTAGCATTATTGCTTGTCATTTACAATGCTGATCACAAAAGGCAGCATTATAGTAATAAACAAATAAATACACACATTCAATCACACTGTAAATGTAAGGTACATACAAACTGTGCCTGTTCTTCACTATGGAATTAACCCGCGGTAGGTGGGTAACAAAATTTATTAGTAAGAACAGGCCCGGTTATGTTCTTTTTTGCCATCCTCTCTCTTTCCTTTTGCGGTTAATGGTGGATGGTTGGGAAAGCTCAGGGAGCCTGCAGGATAGAAAACAGATGGCACTCGTGTCAAACGCTGCTTTCAATCTGCAGGGAGGCCTCCCTGCTTTCCCATTCACCACCCATAAACACACCTCTCTGACTCTCTCCTTCTCCCGCTTTGGTGCCTGAAAGTCTTCTAGTTTGTTACCTTTTGGCTGTAGGCCTACCTGAGGCTTGAGGGGAGGCCTAAAAAGTCTCATTTTCTTTTTTTCCAGCTGGCCACTTTGTGGATTTCAGTGACAGAGAATTAACTCTCTCTGACCCTACTTTGTAATGAGAGAGTGGGTCACACTTGCTCACCTTCCCCGGTTAGTGTGCCCCCTGGTGGCTTGTCTAAGTGAAGCTGGGCCATCTCAAAAAGTCAAAAAGAAAAGCCACTAATGTCCAACTACAGAGCTGCAGAGCCATGTGTCGCCACAGCTTCTTGGCGGAAGTGAGGTTGGGGTAAGTTATGGTTAGGGGGAATAGTACTGTTAAGGTTTGGGGTTTGTGTGGTTAGCGTGTAGTATAGATGTAAGGTTTATTTCACCTTGGCTGTGACACTGCTGCTCATTATGCTCAGTGACTTCCGCCAAGAAACTGCTGTCAGAAACTGAAGTGACATATTCCAAGCTGCAGTGGTGTTTGGCTGTGCCGCTCTGCAGTTGACATTTTCATACGTTAGAGTAGCTCAATTACAATAACAATGGCTAAACAGAGTTAAAACATAACGTAAGAACTAAAGAACAGACCAGACTCCTGCCATTGTTGACTCAATATACTTCATACTTGTCAACGTCCCCCCGTTGGGCTCTCTGAGGTCAGTTACAGTGTGATGTCAGCTTGGGATGATCCTGTACTCATCTGGTCTTAGTCTATGTTCACAGTACCAGAACTAAAGCTATTGCAGTGTGCTCTAAAGCTGCACAGAAAGACTAAGTGCCATTGCAGTGGGCTTCTCGGAGTTGGAGAAGGGAAACAAAGTCACATACTAATTTAGACCACCTCGTGAGCAGGTTCAGTGGACTTGGTTGGATGGGTAAGGTTACAAAATGAATTCCACATGCATCAAACAGCCTGTTATGGACATGAAAAAGCACAAATATGTCATTATTTCATATTTAGGTTTGACCTGACGTGTAGCACAATGCTGAATCAAGTATATTTATGTACCTCAATGCCAGAAAAAGATGAGCGATTCATGGAAATATTTATATTGTGTAATAAAAGAAATAGAACAATACAGATCAACATACATTAAATTATTTATCTCTACTACAAAGATACCTTAATAGCTACACTGTTGTCTGATGTCCTGTATTTGCTTTTCTGACTCCTGCTTTAATAAATTTTTTAGATGGTTCAGAAAGTGTGCACTGAAAGATGTTATAACAAATAATTAAACCCACCTTATGTAAGCAGTTGTATGTCTTTGAAACAGTCATCCAGTAGACCACGTGAGATCCTGATATTCAGGAGGAGGCATTTTATTTTATGGCTGTTCTCTGGATACAAGGGTTTTAGTTACACCGTGTTTATGGGCCGGATTTGATATTTTCCAGATTTTCTCTCGCTATATGTATAATGTAGAACTTGTGAAATCTGCAAAATGATTTGACACCCTTTATGAATATTGACCTTCCTCTGACTAGATAATTTTTGGTGACTATTTGAATTAATTTAGTTATTGGAAAAAGTTGGGTGCATAATGAATGACAAGTAACTCTTCTGTATTATCTATGTAAGTGGGAAATGAGTTACTTCAGATACAATTCTACTAATGTGTACCTCTGTTCGTCATTACTTTCTGAATCGGGATTTCAGGACCTTTTCATACTCTCGAAGTAAATAATGTTTACAATAACAACAGCTGTACTCATTTTGATCTAATGTAGCTTAACAACTGCAATTAGTTTTTAATACGTTTACATGAGGATTTACTTTTTTCCCTCTGCTCTGTCCCTTTTCATCGAGAGGAATGTGTAGAGGCCCGCAGTTAACTGAGAGAACGTGAGACATTAATTGCTGGCATGTTGCCATTCACGGGCAAGCAGATGGCCAGCAGAGCAAACTGAAAGGAGAAACATAAAGCAAAAATGAGAAGCTTTGAGGATTAGTTAAACTTGAGACTGATGTTGTTCTGCTGTTTGTTGAGACAGCACTTAGACCTGAGATTCAGTACTACGTACTCTGACTAGATACGCTTTGGTGACTATTTGGATTAATTCGGTTATTACAAAAAGTTGCAATAATGAATGACAAGGATCATCTCTTCTGATTGATCTACTTTAAAAGATGATAAAGGTAAATTAAAGAATTGGAGCAACACTGCAAACCCGTATATTGTAAAAGACAAAAATAAATAATACTTCTCAGCAAAAAAAGAGCATCTCTGAAGACGTAAGTCTGAAATTAGAATAGCCAAGACAGACCAGGCAGGAGAAGGTGTGTCCAGGTGGACGTCCACCAAAAGTGACATCAGAGATGGTGAGGATTTCAATCATGTGATCTGTAGAGGGAGTAAGAGAAGAGGTGTTAGAATACAGCGCCACCCATTGGACAGGCGGAGAATTACCACCACCAGAGTCTTTAAGCTGTTCTCATGTGTGGCACTATGTAATTGGGAAATTAGGTACAGAGAGACAATCCTGATTCAGATACAATTCTACAAATTTGTAAGTCTTGTCATTATTACTTTCCGTATTGGGATTTCAGGACCTTTTCATAACGCTCGAAGTGAATAACGTTTACAACAACTCAATTCATTTTGATCTAATGTAGCTTACCGACTGCAGTTACTCTTTCATAAGCTTACATGAGGATGTCCATTTTTGCCTCTGCTCTGTCTCTGTGAATTGATAGGAATGTGTAGAGGCCTGTAGTTAATTGAGAGCGGGTGAGACATTTATTGCTCACATGCCACCATTCACAAGGCAATCAGATGGCCAGCTGACCAAACCAAAAGGAGAAACACAAAACAAAAACGAGATGCTCTGTGGATTAGTTAAACCTGAGACAGATCTTGTTTCGCTGTTCATTGAGACATCACTTAGACCTGAGATTCACCTTCTCTTGGTGCTGTAGATACGCTTTGGTGACTATTTGGATTAATTTGGTTATCAGAAAAAGTTGGGTGCCTAATAAATGACAAGGATCAACTCTCCTGATTTATCTACTGTAAAAGAGGACAAAGAAAAAGAGTTGGGGCAACACGCCACCCTGTATATTGTAAAGACAAAAATAAATAATACTTTTCAGCAAAAAAAGAGTGTCTTTGAAGACGTGAGTCTGAAATTAGAATAGCCAAGACAGACCAGGCAGGAGGAGGCATGTCCAGGTGGATGTACACCAAAAGTGACATCAGAGGTGGTGAGGATGTCAATCATGTGATCTGTAGAGGGAGTAAGAGAAAAGGTATTAGAATATAGCGCCACCCAGTGGACTGGCAGGGAATTACCACCACCAGAGCCTTTAAGCTGTCCTCATGTGTGGCACTACATAATTGAGAAATAAGGTACAGAGAGACAATTCTGCTTAAGACATAATTCAACAAACATATATGTCTCGTCGTCATTACCTTCTGTACGAGGATTTCAGGGCCTTTTCATAATGTTCGAAGTGAATAACATTTACAATAGCGACAACTCTATTCAATTCAATCTAATGTAGCTTATTCTTTCATAAGCTTACATGAGGATGTTCTTTTTTCCATCTGCTCAGTCTCTGTAAATTGAAAAGAATGTGTAAGGCACATAGTTAATTGAGAGCGGGTGAGACATTAATTGCTGGAACAGTGCTGTTCATGGGGCCAGCTGAGCAAACTGTAAGGAGAAACACGAACCAAACATGAGATACGCTGTGGATTAGTTAAACCTGAGACTGATCTTGTTCTGCAGTTCATTGAGACAGCACTCCATTTAGTACCGTACTACATAGTCAGGTCTTGATCCTCTGCCAGGACGGTACTGGGTTAGGTACACCACAACTGACCCCAGATATCCATGTTGGGAAATTCTAGCTGACAAGATTGCCCTCGTCTTGTCGTCCCTCTCGTGCGTCCCACGTACTTCAGACTAAAACATAATTCCTTTAAAGTTCCGCCACTGCAGCTTCCATGCACCTTGTTGACAGGCTTCGGCTCTGGATACTTGACAAGAGGAAGACGGCTACCACGCACAGCCATATTTAAAAACAATTACAGCCACTGCTGTTCCCACTCAGGATTCCGACGGCTTGTCCCAATTTGGGCCGTGGTGCCTTTTCAAGGTGTTTTGTTTAAACAAGTGTGTGAGTGTCTGGCCTCCAGATGGCACAAATCAGGCAAATAAAATAAAAAGTTTGTGTGGCGCATTTACTTTCCCTTCATAATCACTTACAGTTACTCCTTCAAAGGCTTTACTCCCTTGAACTAAAGATGGCTGAAGTCATCTGAACGGCACTTGTGCCAGTGTGCCAGGCTGTCGGACGTGCCAGGAGTCTGTGGTTTATCCACCTGTGCCCCCTCTTTCAGAGCGCACCCCTGTTTTATTGCTGGAAGGCATCTCTTTCAAGCTCCAGATGGAAACCATTTTGAAGGACTTGAAAGGAAACTGCAAGCAAACACAAATGAGGGGTGGCAGCAGAGACGTGTTAAACAATCATGTCTGCTTCCTCTGGGGAGGCTGAGGTCACTGCTCTGCGTCTGCATGACAATGTCAGGCAGTCGCTGAAAAATGGGGCTAGGAAGTGGCAGGACAGCAAAGTGCCGATATGAGAGCATGGCAGTGGGGCTCATTAGTGAAGTATTAGACTGCAGACCACAAGGTGGTCTGCTTATACCCCCCCACTGGCGCAATGGACGCCTTTGAGAAGGAGCTTACGTGTGTAATGATGATAGAACTCATCTTTGGATGGTCCTCACTATGGAAAGGTGCCAAGTATTGTCAAAATTGTGGAGGGACACAGTCAGCAACAATGCATGGGTGCACCGTGGGTATCAAATGATACTCAGTTGGGATTAGTAGACCTAATGTCCATCCATCCATCCATTTTCTGATGCTTATCTGGGTGGGTCCGGGTCGCAGGGGCAGCAGTCTAAGCAACGATGCCCTGGCATTCCTTTTCTCCACCACCTCCCCCAACTCCTGTGTGCTATTTCCCATAAAAAATTGAGTCATTAGAGGAACAGGCCTGGAAAATGCAGAAGTCTTTGGCAGGGCTTGGAGAAATGAGGTAGTGAATGTCCATGAACTGGACCAAAAGTATCTACGCCAGAGTTGATCAGAGATCTGACACGTTGTGTGTTCAGTGAGACACTTCTGCACCCTCGCTGTTGTTGGACTCTTTGTTGCCCTTCTTTTAGCTCGAATGTGTCTGAACGTTCTCCTCTAAAGTGGTGCTCACTGGATGTTATTTCTTCATCGCACTATTCAAGGACGGGAAAATCCCTGGGCATCAAGTGGAATCACCATGTGTGGCACCAACAATCGTGCAATGGTGGTCGACATTTCACAAATCACACATCAATGGCTATTCTAATGGTTGCTCACACTTCTTCACCACTGATCCATGCTGTGCGTGTTGAGTCATAACCACAAAAATGGCCTTTGGACCAGCAGGCGATTTATATAAAGAGGCAGATGGACCTCATAAAGCGATTAGTGACATACTAATGCATTCATATGTACATATACTATAGGTATTAATGTATATATAAATGTGTTTATATATACGTACACTGGACTGTATGGGTGCTCACAAGCTCTCGCTGATCCCCAAACACCAACACAGGAATCCAAAATGACTTCAAAAATGTGTTTTATTAGCAAAAGATTGAATAAGCAGTACAAGGTAACAATAAAGTGCAGCAAAATAGAAAAATAATAACCGTCTTTAACCCACTGGGCCTAGCTAAACTAGTAACCTCCTGTTACTCCATCATTTGTCTTCTCCATTTTAAATTATGCCAAAGACTACTTCCATGGGGTCTCGACTGGCATCATTAATCCATGGTGTAGTATGGTCAGAACTCCCCCTAATGGTACCAGGTGTTCCTGCAACACGCAGAGATGTCCTGGAGAGATTCAGACTGGTTGCCCTCCACATCACCTTGCTCCTTAGCAGCCTAGGAGCCTCAGGCACAACAATATGGCTTCTACTTTAATAGTAGTGTTCCCTGACGATGAATGAGGGCATTGTTACCTAGACTGAGTTCACAATCCACCTTAATAAAAGAATAAGTGCCTGAGTGCCTGTATGTGTGTCCAGCCAATTTATCATGTCTCTGCCATTCCAACAGATGGTTCGTCACAAACATATGTAGTAATAGAATGCATTGCATTTGTCATTCTGACAGATGAAGTATGACAAACTTTAATGCTGCTTTTACGAATCCCAAACTGAACAGGCATTGCTTTTGTCAGTCCAACAGATGGTGCATCACAATCATTAACACAAATCTCATACAAAATTACATATGCATTGCAGTTGCCGTCTGCGTCACAAACATTTGTAGTAATAAAATACAATGGATTTATTATTCCAACAGATGGCACACGACAAACTTTAACACTGCTTTTACTTATTTCATACCAGATTACATATAACAGAGAACTTGCATCACGTGTCATTCCAACAGATGGCACACAACAATATTTAACACTGCTTTTATGAATCCCAAATGGCATACAATAGAGACTTATGCATTGCATTTGTCATTCCAACATAATGATGCATCACAAACATATGTAGTAATGCATTTTATTACCATTCATAAATTATTATTAAAATGTTTGTGATGCACTATATGTTGGAATGACAAATGCAATGTGCTTTATTACTACAAATGTTTGCGATGCTCCATCTGTTGGAATGAAAAATGCAATGTGTTTTATTACTACACACGTTATAAAATACATTCCAATAGATGGTGCACTGCAAACATTAATGCTGAGGTCTACATTGATTATTTCGAGTTCAACCCATTTTAGATGGATAGCCATCTAATATATTTATTACACCTTGCCTGATGAAGGGGCCTTAGCTGCCTTGAAAGCTTGCATTTGTAATCTATTTAGTTAGCCAAAAAAATGTGTCATTTCACCCTATTTTCTCCTGTATCAATCTATGGCTAACATGGTACATGGTACACTCTACTGCTATTTATATATTGTCACACATGTATGCTTAGAAGATTTCTTTCATGGCTCCGAAAAGGTAGGGAATACCACTCGAAGTATACGGATGGGGGGGAAGGGGGGGGGGGTATGATGTAGTGGTGCGGGTTGATGTCTTTAATTTTATTTTCCTTTTTCCTTTCATGTATAGTCAGTCAAGTACCGTGAAGTACCGTGAAGTTCTTCCTTGCGTGTGTTGGCCAACATGCAGCATGTCACCACTCATGCATGGAAAACTCTTAGGTAGACGTGTGGGGGAATGAGAGGAGTGCACTCCTGATCCTTAACTTGTGGCCTTGGAATGTCACTCTGTGACTTTGGAATAAGAGGCTTGTTATCAAAACCAGCCTGAATTTACTCCATTTACCCTCTGCTCTCCTATTATGAACAAGTTTGGAGAGTCTATTACACAAACTCGACTTTAACACCTCACACTGAAGACTTGTCTAAAATATCCAGGGCCATGTCTAGTGTTCAATAAGAAACAACGCTATTTGTCTCTTTCCTTGTCCCCTCAAGGACTCCATGATTAGGGCAGGTGAGTACAGAAGAACTGAAGTCAGAGCTAGTTGATGGACTCAGCCTGATGTCACATAGTTGTCACCTCATTATGGACTGTAAAAGCCCCGAGCCTTCATTTCCACGGCCATTCTCACCTCAGGGAGTTCTCAGCATCCTGACTAGCAGTTAAAGCAACGACTGCTGCTTTATAATATAAAAAAGAAAATGTCTGTGAGCAGGCAGCTTGAGGTTGTCCCATCTGAATTCATGCAGCTGTCCTCATTGTGGCCAATCTGCTGCGTCAGCCCCTATTGATTCGCTGTCTCTTATTGAATGGTGAGATAAGCACAATGAAGGCAACATTTCCAAGCAAGGATGAGGTGAAAGTTCTGGATGTGGAAGTGTGTGTGTGGCCCTGATAAAAAGCCGGAGCCTTATCTAAGTTTAAGTTCACACACACAGTCAGTCAGTCTCTGTGAGGACTTTGCATGTTCTCCCCGTGTTTGTGTGGGTTTTGCTTCAGTTTTCTTCTGTCCAAAACATGCAATTTAAACTAGCTGGTGATCCTAAAACTGCCCTGCTGTGGGTATGTGCCCTTATTACTGCCATTTTGTTCCTTCTTGCTCCTGGGATGGTCATCAAGCACTGGGGGTCTAGGTAATGGATGGGATGTGTATGATATTTGTGCATTCTGGAAGATGGCCATACAATTGGCCTTTCCTTGACTTTTTTCCTTATATAGCTCCTTTCTTCATCTCAAGGGACAGGTAGACACTACAATTGTTCTTGTACATTTCTACCGAAACTTCACATTCAAGTTAAATCGCTTTTTTAGGGTCACACTGTGAGTCTTTGCTGGCGGCCTAATGGAGTCCATTCATGCATAATAAAAGATAATCTCTTTTGGTTTAAATTTGTTCACAGATTAAGGGGATTAATCAAAAACAATTTAGGTTTCTGTTAATAAACTATGAGTTTTTGCTCTCAGGACAGGATTTGTATTTTGATTATTGAGTAGCCATTAACAAAGTCAGTCCATTGTTTCCTCCGTTTCTCTGCTTATTCTCATATTGGGTCACTGAAGCTTATCTCGGTGGGATTATGTGCCAGTCAAATGACCAAGTGTAGAGAAGGTGCCAGCCCTTCTCAGGACACCAGAGCAACTAATCAACGTAATCCATACATCATTCAGATCAAATCAAAATTGCCACATACAAGTTCTGCATGCACAAAAGGGGGCCCTTCATAATTTTTGCCAGAAAGACCCAGTTTTCCTTGCTTCCCCCCACTGCTCCACAGTTTAAAATGACAAATCAAACAATTCAAACCTTATAATTAAAATGCACATTGCACACTTTCTTTTAAGGGGATTTGCAGACATTTTGGTCACACAACACTTTTAATAAATGGCTCCCCCATTTCAGGGCACCATAATATTTCAGACAATTGGCGTTGCAGTTGTTTGTGATTCTTCAGGTAGGTTTCTTTGCTCCACAACAGACCGTTGATCAACGTGAGGACAAGGACTGTGCCAATGAAAGTCAAAGAAGCCATTATGAGCTGAAACACAAGAAAAAAAAACCATTGGATACATCAGCTAAACCTTAGGAGGACAGAAATCAACTGTTTGGACTATCATGAAGAAGAAAGAACACACTGATGGGCTCAGTAATCATAAAGGGACTAGTAGGCCAAGGAAGATCTCGACTGCTGTTGACTATAATCCTCACTATGGTTAAGAAAAAGCCCCAAATGCCCCTCTGACAGATCAGAAAGAGCCTTCAGGGGACCGATGTGGATGACTATCTGCAGGAGACATCGTGAACAGAAACACCGAGGCCGCAATGTAAGATGCAAACCACAAAAATAGGATGGCCAGATTACAGTTTGTGAAAAAGTACTTCAGAGAGCCAGCAGAATTCTGAGAAAAGGTCTTGTGGACAGACAAGGCAAAGATGAACCTCATCAGAGTGATGGCAACAGCAAAGTGTGGAGATGACGAGGAACTGCCCGAGATCCAAAGGAGACCACCTCGTCTGTTAAATATAGCAGTGGGGTTGTGATGGCTTGTTCATGTATGGCTGCCACAGGTCCTGGCACACTTCTCTTCAGTGATGATGGAACTGCTGACTGGAGCCGCACAATGAATTCTGAGGTGTGTAGAAACTTCTGATCTGCTCAGGCTCCAGGAGATGCCTGGATGGCGCTTCATCCTACAACAAGATGAACCAAACACACTTCTGAGGCAACGCAGGAGCTTTTCATAGCTGACAAATGGAAAAATCTTCAATGACCAAGCCAGTCACCCGATTTAAATCCAACTGGGCAGGCCTTCCATATGCTGAACAGTAAAACATAAGTGGATAAGCCCCCCAAAATAAGCAGGAGCTGAAGATGGCTGCTTTAGAGGCTTGGCAGAGAATCACCAGAGAAGATCCTCAGCACCTATTTATATCGATGAATTGCAGACTTCAAGCAGTCATTGAATGCAACAATGGCAACATCTTTGTAAGCGTGGTAGAAGAGCGTTTAATTTTCCCCTACTCTGATTGTGTACTAGATCTGTACAAAACATATTCATTCATTTTCTACCGATTATCCGAGGCCTGGTTGTGGGGGCAACCGTCTAAACAGCGAGGCCTAAGGAACCCTTTCCCCAGCCACACTTGCCAACTCATACTGTCAGACCCCAAGCCATTCCCTGGCTGTCTAGGAGACATAATCCTCCCAGCTAGGATTTATTGAGTGCTGTGATGGCTCAGGTTGGCCACAGCTGCCCGAACGTCCTTAGAATTCTGGGGTCATTGGTAATCATGTCTGACAATGAGCAGGGCATTGAGGACACAATCAAGCAAGGCTAGGTATAAACAACAAAGTGCAGTGTAGTTTCTCTAAATAATCCAAATAAAAAATGCCAGCACTCTTCTAGTGGGAGATAAAAATCCAAAATATATTCCATAAATAGATTGAAAAAGAAAAGCTGAAAAATCATCACCTCTCCATCTTTCTTTCTCTCAATTCAAAACCCCGGTATCTTTCTTCCCTTTTAAGCTCCAAATACTCTGCTGGGAGCTGGGACACCGGCAGGCATGGTCAACTTGACTTCCCCCACAGTCGCCTCTTGACATCTTAAGAATGGCATCATCATTCTACCACCTCTTCTGTCAGATGATCTGCAGAGCCCAATGGATTGCTCCTTATCCCTGAATGCCAAGCAGCAGCCACCCAGCTCCATGAATGCCATCTGCTTTCTCCTCGCCAGGGCCACTTCCCGACCACCATCCTTCCAGTCCCTCCATACTGCATGCTCACCTCACTGTCTTCCTTTCCCTTGCTGGCAAGTCCTGCTCTCAATTGTTTGCCCTTATAGTCCTCTTCCTGATCTCACTACCCAGGGTCTCTTTTGTACTTGTGTGGGTGCACAACCCTCAAGCGGCCACCTCCACAACAGCACGTGTACCTGCAGATCCAAAGATGCACTGCATTTAATTAAAGGCCAGCACACTGCCTCAGTCCCCTATCTCATCTTACCACAAGTCCCTGTGGAAATTCAAATATTCCACAACAGGCCTCAAATCATCCCAAATATCTCACTTTCTCCATTCCTTGTCTGTGTGCATGAAGCAGGGAGGCAGCTGTCAGATCGTTGCAGCGAGCACGTTCACTCGTTAGGGTCAAAAACTTTACAAAGTCCAATGCAGGACATTTCACATCTCTCTCCCTTTATTCTTTCATTGAGTTTCAAAGATGAATAGATGAAGCTAAGCTCGTTCTTTACCCTAGGATAACATCCCTTTCCAGGAATGAATGACCAACTAACTTTGTAATCTCTCCCTTTATCTCCTTAGATGGCAAGTTTTTTTCACACCTGTTCTTTGTCTTTCACTTCCTTCATCTCCCATGGCTTTGTTCCTCCTTTCCCTTCACCTAACGAAGGTTACACAGCCAGATCATTGTATATCTTACCTTCTTTTCTTCTCACCATGGGATCAACCTTGACTTTTCTCTCCTATGCATACCGTATATTTGTTGTGATGGATTTTCCCAAGAGGTGGCCATGGATGGAAGGTGTGGATTCTTCCGGTTTGTTCCATAGTATTTGTGGTTACTTCTGTGGTCAGATTGTAAAAGTGGTTGGGAGTCTCAGGCCAGGACCAACATCAGGCTATAAGTCAGCTTTCAGTGACAGCTAAGCTAAGCAGCCCACTGGTTATGAATGAAGAGGACTGATGGCAAATGGGCCCCAAAATGATCTGTGGGTATCTATGGGTGGTCAATTGTGGAAGGCATTACACCTAGGATACCAGGGTGGAGACTGAGTGGACTTAAATCAACAAAACATCAACGATGACCACTGAGAAGTGTTTACCACCTGTCATAGCCCACCTCAAGATCCCAAGGATGTGACCCAAGTTAAGATCTGCGTATTTACGGGATTGGAACGTCTAGCCCTATGTGCGTAAACAATTCACAAATGATTGATAACTTCTGTGGTTTGATTTCATTGATTACGACTGTAATGATTCTGAGGGTTTTTCATTTCTTGGTTTTTGTTTTTGTATTTTATCTCATTACCTCCTAAGGTTTTCTTGATATTTTTCACTTGTTTTATTCTTTTCTTTATATTCCTAGCTGCCTTTTTGTTTACCAGATCATTTTGTGGTTCTCTTGAATGTGGCGGCCATTTTGTCCATGGCAACACCTCTACATTGCTGCAATATATTGCCAGATCTTCATGAGACTATTTATGATGGTGAAACAGTCCTCCTAATGTCTTAAGATTTCACATGAATTACAAAAATCTCCACAGAGTTGAGTCGGCGGCACATTACTCAACTTCTAGTAGAAGGGAATGTTGAACTGGACAACCTCTGTTCATCATCTGACAGTGATGACTTTCCAGCTAAGTTTCACATTCCCAAAGTATTGCGAGATCGCCACATTTTCAGACGGCCGATAACGTGATGCATGACTAGTATGGTGTGGAACGATTATGAGGGGTCAACCTCAAACTCTGCCCTTTTTTTGTTTTTCTGTTATGTTGTGGTACATAAAACATGACATGACAGACAGGTGAGCCCCTCTTCTGTTTTCAAGGCACAAAAACATCCACGTTCTTGATTCCTTGTACCTGCGTTATGTGCTTTGGACTTGAGTCCTCTTTGGTTCTCGACTCTTGGACACACAGAGACAACCCTTCTGTTGGGACAAGTTGCATGTTGGTTGGACTGAGCTTCTGGAGATGTCCGACTTCACGACTGCGGGGCTACGCCGACTCGAAAAGGTTGTGTAGATGATGTCTGATAATTGCTTGAAAAATCGTGTAATGGTGACTGGACCGTTTTCTAAAGGGACAACTTCTAAAAGAAACCAACATAATCCAGTAACATCAGTCTGGGGGCAACAAGTGTGACAGGACAAGGCTACAAAATCGGTCGCCACAAGTGAAGAGCTCAGAACAAAATACCAGCGAGTTACAATTCCCATGTTACAAAACCTAAGAGTGAATATCAATCAGACAGAAGTTCACCGAGCAAAAGAGCCTTCAAACTCTTCTTTAAAACAGCAGTAAATAAAGTGCGGTGCCGTTTCTTTCAATAATCCGAATAAAAAATGTCCACGAAATCCAGTGCTCTTCTAGCGGGAGACGTAAATAAATTCCATATATAGGTTGAAAAACAAAAAGCAAAAATCAGGACCTCTCCATCTCTCTTCAAAATCCTGGAACCTCTCTTTCCCTTCTCATCTCCAGCCCGCCCAACTGGTATACTCTGCTGGGCACCGAGACACCGACATACGCGGTCAACACGCTTTGCAAAACACATTGAGGAGCTCAGAATCTCAAATGGAGTTGGATAGACCATTCCTTCAGCTAGCAACTACAAATGAGTAGAATTTGATGCCATGCAGAGGTGGCATCACCCAACACCGTTCTTCAGATGACCTGAGTTATCAAGCATAGGACCTCATAAGTGTCTCCATTTATACTGTAGACTCTAGGCAGTCATCAAAGACTGGAACTTAATGTGTGCCACTACAGGGAGCCAATGTAGTGACCTGAAATGAGGAGTGACTTGTGCCCACCTTGGTTGGTTGAACAGCAGATGTGCCACTGCATCTGCTGCAACCTGGTGGCACATGCCATGTACTCCTGCCAGCTGAGTGATTCCACAGTCCATGACGTGACAAGACCAAAGCCTGGACCAGAAGTTGGGCTGCTTATTGTCTCTGATCTTGACCTGGTCAGTGAAGGACAGTTGGTCATCGATCACCACGCCTAGGCTGCAAACAAACTTGGCTGAAGTTACTGATGGCAAACAGAGCTGGTGTTCTGAATAGAATGACGAGCTGGGATAACAAGGAGGTTTCTCTTTGCCAGGCTGAGCTGGAGATGGTGTTCAGGTGGGATTGTGATCTTCCTTTTGGAAACACCATCGACTTGGGAATTTTGGGCCTTGAGCTTTGCTGTGTTGGTTTGTTTGACTTTCTCTCTTTTCACCATTATCCGCATTATCTGAGTTGGGGGTGTACTCACACTGGCAATTCATTCTGTGCCCGAGTACAGTTGTAACCCCTATTTCATTTTACTAGTGTGATCACTAAGCCAACTGTACAGTGCCCTGGCACCGCTTGAAAGAGGTGGTCCTGGGAACGATTCAGTAGCATTCGGACACAGTACGATCGCTAAATGCGCCTGAGTACAGAAAACAGACACGATGTCAATGATATGACAAGTCAGAGAGTGCGATTCTCATTTCATTTAATGCCATTTGTGTTATAAAAACAAGTTTTATTCTCTCCTTACAGATGGACTTGAATTGTAGCTGGCAAGAAAAGCTGCAAATTCCTCCCTTAACATCATTTGTCTCCGTAAAAATCTTCTCGGACGTGCAGCATGATTAGCAGCAAAACGCTGCGCCGCACACTCAATAAATCTGTAAGAGGGGAGAAGAGCGTCATCCTGCCCTACATGACTCCAACACAACCACAAAATTTTGATACACATGTGGTCACTCTGTGTTTGGCTTTACACGAAGTCGCATGGTGATGACAAAAGTGGCCCCGGGCCCCAAATGTTAAGCGCCGTGTGAGTACAGGCCAGCAGGGGAGTAAGTACGGGGGACAATCGCGCTCGGGCATGGTACAGAAGAAACGGGCCTAGTGTGACTCCACTCTTAGTTATCCCCTCTCCTGGACTTCTCATTTTTCTTACAATCACAAAAAAGAACGGCCTTTTCGATTTAAGGCAACAATGAAAACGTCTCTACATCATCCCCCCCAAAAAAGACACGGTAGTGTTTTTTCACCCACTAGGGTATCTGTGTTCATTTTAAGACAATAAGGGCAGGCAGAAGGGCAGAATACTTCCTGGTCAGTAGAGGGCAGCATGTGGTTTTCAGCTAGGGCTGAAGGCCATTCATCCCCCACACCCCATCCTACACGTGGTCCTAGAGAGAAGAAGTAGGTAGAGTTACCCACAGGTATACCCAGAGGCATCTGTGACTTATTGGTCCCCATACTTTATAGACCCCACGGGCTTACACAGAAGTGACCCTAGGAGGGTATCGAAGGCCAGCAGCCCATTAGTTGTAGGCCTGGGATATGAATTGTGGCAAATGTTCAAGTGGTGGGAGCAAAGAATGGCCAAAAAAGAGGAGTGGGAGCTTTGTCACTATAAATGTGTAAATGGAAGGTGGGCACACTACCAGGTGAGTCAGCACCCAGAGAGGATTCCGTGTATGTTTTGATTATGTTTATTATGTCCTTTCCTTAAATTCATCCTTATTTATGTAATCCATATGCCATTTTTGTTTACCTCTGCCTCCTTGGTATTTACCGTGGGTACTCAGGGTTACCACGAGGGCATCCTCCTCTAAAATGGCGTTTATAAAAACATAAACAAGAAAACCACAAACGACCACAGGGGTTATCAAAACATGGATTAAATAAGAAGGAACACCATTGTATTGTATATTACCTAGCAATCCTGATGTTTTTGTGCCTCCAGATCCATGTTTTTTCCTTCCCTGGGGTAATTTGCATGATGTCACAGGCGCTACAGAGGTGTTTTAATAGATGCTGACTGATATCTGATTAAACACTTTCCACGAGTGGGCCTTCGAGAGGAGGAGGATAAGCTCATCTCTAAAACCGGGATGTAAAAACAGCAACCTGTGGTTACGTTGCCACGGTTACGGTCTCAGGGCAACATCAGCATCGCTAGCATCATCCCTGCTTTCCATCTGAAGAATAATAAAAAAAATGAGAAAAATCACCGCTGTCAACAGCTACGCAAAATTGAACTTTGTTTATTTGGCAGAGGTTACTCCCTGTAAAACACTAAATACAGTCCTACACAAAGCAGCGTGGAGGTCCTGTGCCCTCTTGAAACAAAAAGGTGGCAAAAAAGTTCTGCAGCGGGGGACCATTTTTGTTTCATAAAAGAACCATCCATATGAACATCCCATACAGGAACTTTAACAGTGTCCAGAAATAACCTTGAAGAGATGATAAAATATTAGAGAAATACCACCGGACTCCTTAACATGATCGCACATTCTATGTTCAGGTTTTCTTGATCTGGTAGATCCTTCCAGGTTATCTACTAAACATTAAAAGATTTCTGTTTTGTCTACATGTCATGGACCTTTTCAGAGCTCAAAGAACCAACTTCATATGCAAATACCCCTTCCCAGAATAAGACAGATGATCGTCAAGCGATGGTTCAACGAGGAAGCACACAACCCAGTAAAGTGCCATTAAAGAACCATTTCTGTAGGTTTTTGTCCAGTTATGTCCTGGATTAATGGAGGTCTCTAAACTGGCCTGCTGTGAGTGAAAGTGTGTGTGTCTTTGAGTCTACCATGCGAGGGATAGCCGCCTGCAATTTTGCAGGATACTCTCAGGAAAACGTTCCACCCACGCAACCCTGCATTTGGCCTAAGGTGGTTTGATAATGAGTGGATAGCTGGACGATTTCATTTAAATTTAAAAGAATAGTGTGCCACAGTGCTATTCAAGTAGCACTTGTAGTTTACAAAGCTCCCAAATGAGCCGCCTCCAGGTCAAAGACTCACACCTTCAGCACTCAAAGTGCATTTGAAAAGGGGATGTTGAGAGCTACTCTTCTCTACAGCACCATAACAATTCATCTTGGAACATTTCTAGCCCCCCCACCCCACCCCCAATGCTCCCAAGAGCACTAAGAAATGGAAAATCACCTCTCCTTTATTTGGAATCCTTCTTTTTATATCCAAAGATCATTATATGGATCCACCTCCATTATAGTACTTTTCCTTCATTGTGTGGTTTCAGTCTATTCAGTCCAATACCCCGTCCAGGGATTGTTCTTGTCTTGCAATCCAATGCTTGCTGAGATAGGGTCCAGGTTTCCTGCAACACTGCCCAGGTGTGAAAAGGAATGAATTTACATATGGATGGATGTTCTTTTTTCACATATCACAGTGATTTATAATACCATTCAAAGCAATAAAAATACACAGGGTCTTGTATCAGTGTGCAGTGTGTAATGTACAACGTGAAAATGGATCACAGGTTCTTATGTTCGTCCTTTTTCCAAAGTCATCTACCCCAATCCAAATCACAGAAAGCCTGAAACTCATAGGTGTTTAATCTATCCATCCATCTATGTAATCCTGCCAACTACGCTATCTATCTATCTATCTATCTATCTATCTATCTATCTATCTATCTATCTATCTATCTATCTATTTATCTATCTATCTATCTATCTATCTATCTATCTATCTATCTATCTATCTATCTATCTATCTATCCTGCCTACTATGCTAAAACTAATATCTATCTATCTATCTATCTATCTATCTATCTATCTATCTATCTAT
>JANRMT010049829.1:23307418-23331790 GCA_026402145.1 Polypterus bichir lapradei | reverse complement strand
ATCTATCTATCTATCTATCTATCTATCTATCTATCTATCTATCTATCGAATCCTGCCTACTATATACTATTTATCTATCTATCTATCTATCTATCTATCTATACATAGATGATGTATGTATATTTATATGGCAATTTTGTATTATACAGTCATAACACTGTATTTAAATAAACACTAATATTTATAAAATACAGTAATATGTATCTACAATAAATAGTAACAGACCCAAACTAATATAGCACCTTTCTAGGGTGAACACAATCTTAATATGCTTTACAAACACAAACTTACGTTTAAATTATTTGCACAGATGTTATTAATGTAGTACAATTAGCAAATGTGTGGTGGGGTTAACACCTCATCCTTGAGGTGTGCAGTCAGTTTTATTATTTGACACTGTTTATTTTATATCTGTATGATATACCGCAGATGGCTCAGTGACACTTTGTTCAGATGGCTTAACTTGGTCCATCAAACTTTGACATAAACGTTTCTGTAAGGTCCATGGAGCCTCAGTGAAGTGAATTTTCTCAGAACGTCTCCAAAGTCACGCATGCTGAAATGTTCGTTTCTCTCGTGTATGTTAAGCATCGATCGGGACCAACTATCTATCCATTCATTCGACTCTAATTCACGTGAAGGGTCATGTTGACCAGTACCTTTTCTGATTGGACGGGGTTCAAAGTAGGAACAAAACCAGGACGGGACACAGGTGTAAAAAAAATAAAAATAATAATAAAAAATAATGTGATCTATCATTATCAATATGCTCAAGGTGGAAATAAGGCCTGGACGGGATGCTGACTTATGGAGTGTGAGATGTATCATTATGTATATGATAACTGATAATATTTGTGACGTTTTGCATTGACACAGCGTTCTGAACCAAACAATTGTGAAGAGCGCTATATGGACACGGACACACACGCAAACTGGGCAAGTCAAATTCAATGGGTGGATAATATTAAGCATGTCAATATTTGCCAATAATGTACTTCACCACGTAACTCCAGAATGAAATTTTCCAACATAAATTAAACAAACCCATAATGGAAACCACCGAGTAATATTTAAAATACAGTATAAGTATTTTTCTGTGACCTCTTGACTGAAATCGGTATTTCTAGAATGCGCGCGTGGGTTAAGCGACTTGTCAACCAGGGAAGCAGTGCCAGGAATTCTATCTGCAACAAACG
Organism: Polypterus bichir lapradei; assembly: GCA_026402145.1. NCBI lineage: Eukaryota > Metazoa > Chordata > Cladistia > Polypteriformes > Polypteridae > Polypterus > Polypterus bichir. The sequence goes on along the minus strand of JANRMT010049829.1, from coordinate 23,330,594 downwards.
CCAGCGCTCTCCGAGTTGCGTATAGAAGTTACAAAGCGAAATAACCGCTGGTTTTCCAATTAACTGACATTGATTGTGCCGGGCACAGTCAGCGCCTGATAAACTGTACCCGGAATCGAGACAGTCGTGCGCAGATGGGGCAGACAATAATGAAAGCGCTGACCAAATTAGTCTTGAATGGACTTGCAGCAGAGGGTGACAGGTACCGGCCAGCTTTTTTTTTTTTTTTTTTTAATTTTGCGAACCCCTCCTAGTAAGCGGGGTTGATTGATTTAATTCACTCCGGGGGCTGACAAAAGTTTAGTCATAACCCCTCATTGAGATAATTTCGTGTGCTCCTTGTAAATGAGGATTAGCGCCCCCACCCGCAATCCCGCGGTATGGCGTCAGTTCCCGCTCCGCTATTTAAAGCTTGCCGGCGCACCGCTTTTCTCATTTAGGTGAAGGGACAGAGAAAACAGGCGCAGCCGGGACCCCCCTCAGGACCGTTGATTTGCACGCTCCGCTTTTCTTCAGCCATCACAATGGAGGTCATTCAAGGTAGGACTTCACCGCTTCTCAATATGCATCGTGTCTAACTTTCGGTAGTTTGGGATTTCAGACAGAGTTTACTTTTGACCAGTAAGAATGGCCGGCACGAGGGTCGGGTTGGAGGAGGCGGGGGGGCTGTGGCAGTAAGCTATTCGACCGGTAGCAGCGCAGCTCGGAGAGTTATATAAGATCGTTTAACTGCGCGTGAAGCTGCCTTTGACTTTGTGATTGGAAATCGGGGGCTGGGATTCCACTGGTCGGGAGTGTTGGATCGTGTCCTGCACCAGAAGGTCAGTGCGAGTGAACTGAGTAATCGTACGTCCGTATGACGAAATACGCTGCAAGTACCGAATTAAACTTGAGTCGGTACATCGGTCGCAGTAGTTGGAATAATTAAAAATAATAGTATGATTTTTATAAATCCTATCGCAGTTTCTAGGCAAGCAGAAGACTTTCACGCACGTTCTGTGCCGGTAACTCCACTGAGCGGCGGTAATTTGCGAAGCGTCATACCTGCATAACTCCGCCCTCTGCCGCCCCAGCAGCAATCGAAGCCGCGGATTCCCTTCGTGCTTCCTCCACGTCTAAGAACGAATATCCATTTCAAGAAGGAGAAATTTAAGTTGTACGGGCATAAGGAATTCCCCTGGTGTGTATTTGTTTTGAGCCATTTGGATGGTTAGCTGTGGGTATGATGGCACCACAAGCAGTAAGGTAAGCGGCGTGTGGAAGCGAAAGGTAAATGAGGCATGGTGGCGCGCAAGGTAGCGCTGCTGCCTCATTGATTTGCAGCGTCTGGGCTTGTGACCCGTGTCTGAATTTCCTCCTGATGCTTAGGTTTCCTAGACGCATTGCTCAAATGTCCCGATTTGGTCCAAATGGCGTGCATGGTGCTATACGGTGTGAGTAGTTGTGTGCGTGATGGACTGGCATCCCGTCATGGGCTGGTTACTTCATTGCGGTCAAAGATGCAGGGAAAGGCTGAAGTACCCGCGACAACTAATTGGATTATCCAGGTTTGACAATGTTCTAGTGTAAAAGGCAAAAGATTACATAGATGTTCTTATGTGTTGCCTTTCATAATATAATAGCACCTGCAGACACGTGGTGCGTTATTTAAGGTTTGAACCTCTGCAAGTATGATTGTTGCTTGGACCATTTTAGTAACCAACACTGAATAAACAGGTTTACAAGCAGGATTGTCCTAAAATATAGGCAGTGGCCAACGTGGGGCGTGGTTAGTCCATGAGCATAGGGACCCATGATGTTTCTGATGCCCATGTGATATCTGTTTTGTGGGCCCCAAGTGCACTACTTTGCCCAGGGGTCTAAGATTTTGTTTTAGTAAAGATAAGACTGGCAGGCGTAACGGATTGGTCACAGTCAGATACCCACCCTGCTATGGAGATTTTTATATATGGTGCCTTCTCATGATATATATTATCCCAGGACCTTTAGTGTAAAGGTCAGCATATTGAATAAATATTATATATCATATTTTATTCAATACAAATATTTCAGGAGAAATGATTGGGGGGGGGGGGGGGTCATGGGAATCGGTACTTGGGGTGCAAATGTGTATATATGGTTATGTACATATATAGGTGGCACTTTATTTATCCCCATAATGTAGTGTTTTACAGAACCACAGTAAATGAATGCTTTGTTACAATAACAAGTAACACACACACACACACACACACACACACACACACACACACACACACACACACACCAGAACAAGTATAAAGTAAGAAAACATCCGAGTTAGCTAAAAGATGAGGGCAGTCACAGTGAGGCACTATAAAAGTGCATTACTGTCGGTCTATAAGGAGCCCCAGCAGTGTTTCGTATTCGTTGGCTGAAAGTCCTTAGTGTTGTTGTATCACAGAGACGATGAGCAGCGTTGTTTATAACGGCACTCGGTTTTGACTTCATTCTCTCCTCCTCTGCTACCTCCAAAGGGGGTCCAGAGTGCATCCCATAACTGAGCCTGCCTTCTTAGTCAACCTGTTGATTCGGTGAGCCTCCTGTGGAGTGATGTTACTGACCCAGCATCATCAGGGAGTTTTGGAACATGAGTGTATGTGAGAAATTAACATATATAGCGACCTACAGGGGACGCCAAGCCTCGGACACAATTCCAAGTCCACAGTCATGGATTCAAATTCAAGGGTTCATTCAAATATTGTACCTTCATAAACTGCTTCTTTTCAATAACACAATACTATTCCTCTCCTTCTGCCGCTTCTGCACCTACCTGGATGAGGTTGAGCAGCTTCTTTTATGCCAGACCCAGGAGAACATCCAGTGTCGCACGATTACACCTAGGAACCACTTTTGGGTCAGGCAGTACCTCCTTAAAGTATGGGTGTCCTCTTCCCTCAGCTCCATCTGGTAGCACCCAAGTATACCAACAAGGCTATCCATCAGGACTACAACTCCCATGATGCCCTGCTGGTGTACAAATGGGAGCTCCACAAGAGTGATGTTACCACCCGATTTATGGTGAATTATGACCCCAAGAGTCAGTCCATTCCTGTCTTTCCATTATACCTTCTCAGCCAGGGGGTCAGGGTTCAAGATGAAACTCCCTCCTGCAGGATACTCGTACCCCAAATGAGATGCCTCCTTCTGGGAGCTCCTTGTTCTTATAGACCATACACTGGAAGGGGCAGAGTCGGTTGCCATCATTGGGCATCTTCTTGGAGGTGCGGGTGGGAAAAGAGACAAGACAGTCTGTGAGTGTGCCCTCTTGAGTCCTGGGGTGGTAGTGTTTAGCAATGACGAGCCCAGAAGATGACCCTCTGATGGCATGTGTGTGTATGTACAGGAGGACCTGGATTATCTGGTATCCCAACTGGAATGAAAGATGTTGCCTTACCCAGCATGGAGGCCATAATGAATGGACAGCACAGATGGCCATCCTACCCAAGGTGCTCACTGTTCCCTTTCCCATTCAGGAGACTGGCATGTTGAGTATATAGAGGAAGGCTGCATCCTTAGGCCATGAGTTCCAAGAATGCTGGGTGCCAGAATCAGTCTGGTATAGTGTCTGTTTGAACACTCGCAGGGCAGCATGGGAGTTATAGTTCTGAAGGGCACCTCCATTGGAGTCCACAGGTGTTACTTGGGGTCTGCCTCACATGGCTATAACTCCCAACGTGCCAGAAGTGCTTCTCTTTTGGACTTGTTTAGGAACACTCCATCTTACGCTGAGAAGTTGGAGTTGGATTTGGAAGAAGAGGAGGTTGTGATTTCAGAGTATTGTGGAGTAAAAAAGGAAAAATCGGAGTCTTTGAAGCTTGGACTTGAGTTCTGTGCAGTTGTGTTTGAGGTGCAAGACACCCACCCCCATGTATGTATTTATAGTGAATGTCTGAGTTACTGCGGTGGGCTGGCACACTGCCCAGGGTTTTTCCTGCTTTGTGCCCTGTGTTGGCTGGGATTGGCTCCAGCAGACCACCTTGACCCTGTAGTTAGGATATAGCAGGTTGGATAATAGATGGATGGATGGATGTCTGAGTTATCTGGCCCACCTATAAGTGATGCATATTTTTGAAATGTGCTTTGCTTTGCACATCCAGCGTGCGCCAGTTGAATCCTGAACAGTCCATGATTGGGTGGAGGAGGTTTGTTTCCTATTTAAGCTCCTTAGGTAAATAGTGAACACAATGTGTGAGTTGAAGAGTAACTAAAAATGTGTGGGGGGGGAGCCTTAGACCTCTTTAGAGCCGACTGTTTTATGAATCGAGATCTAAATCTGGCCCACCTTATTGTTCAGACTCCGGCCTACTAACCACGTAGAAAGGGTCCTGGAGATGTGGTGCAAATGTGGCCCGTAATCTGCTGATCTGGAGAGCAGGTCTTACAGGAAACGCTCATTAAGAGCGGGGTCAGCGAGTTGTTGGGGCGAATACATGTTGACAAAGAGCTCACTCATTCTGGGTTTAAACATTCCCAGCAAAATGCTGAGGTTCTTTATCTGAAAGGGGGGAAAAAAAAAATGGGCTTCATTGTTTAAAGCTGAAAATATCAAACATTTTGGGTTGGGAAACCAGACGTTAGTCAGATTTTTACTTCGTCAACTGGTCAGCCTAAATTTGGCTTGTCTCTCCCGTGTGAATTTCCCAGAGTGGTGGTATGGAGGGGTGTTGTCTGAAAGTGACCACTCTGGTAATCCCAAAATCTGTATCATCTCTGACTCGGTAATTAATGGTCTTTAGTGGGCAAAGTTGGGTGCAGCGCACATCCTCTCCTGAAATCTGCATTTTAGGTTGCCCAGGGCTGTGAACTCATTCACACTGCTGACGAAACAATGAGAAAAGGAAATGCTCCCTTCAGAGATGCAAATCAGATGGCGCGTTGCTGCCTCATTGACATGCAGGCTCGCACTCGGCCGGCTTCGCTGGAAGTGTTTGTTTAAGAGGCTTGACGTCTGGTCTGTCCTCCGCAGTCGCCTGGGGGTTTGGTCAGATCTGAATTTACCTTCAAGTAGGGGGAAAACCTGGAGTGTGAAGACCTTTCCTGACTGCAAGTTTATCTGCTTTGTAATCAAGGTGTGTGTGTGTGGGTGGAAAGCCCTATTACTTTACTGCATATGTAGATTTTATCAAGTTCATTATGAAACATACAGTAATAACCATATGATGCTGACTGTCTCCAAACCTTGGCATGCTAATTTCCAATTAGTGGAACAGTTCTGAGGTCTGGGAAGAGGAAGCTTAGGGTGTTACTAGTCTGACGCTTTGGTCATTCAATGGTGCTCTTAGCCATAATTCCGATTGTCGCTTCAATAACCTGATTCTTTGTAGAAGCCCAATTTCTAAAAAGCTGTATAATAATAAAAAATTCTTTGCATTTATATAGCGCTTTTCTCACTACTTATAAACCCTTTATACAAGGCAGAATGGTGGCTCTGAGGCTAAGGATCTGCGCTGGTATCCCGAAGGTGCCAGTTCGAATCCCCGTCACTGCCAAAAGAGCTCCTACTCTGCTGGGCCCTTGAGCAAGGCCCTTAACCTTCAATTGCTCCAGGGGTGCTGTACAATGGCTGACCCCAAGGGGTATGCGAAAACTAACAAATTCCTAATACGAGGAATTGTATAAGGTGGAAAAAAAAAAAAAAAAACCCTTATTATTGGCCTCTGAGAAAGCTGATTAACAAAAGTAGCTGTCTAGTTATGTGGCCGTGTAAACCCTTATCTCCGTTACTGTCAAGGATTTTTCAGTCCGCGCATGTCTGTTGTATTTGCTTTGCACGAGCTCTCAGCATCCATGGGCAGAAATGTCTACAAAATAAATTTCCACAGGCAAATGTTTCACACATTTGCATTATTCCTTTCCTGACTGAAATAATCTGTCTCAGTATTTTGGCAATCGCGAAACCTGTGTTGATGAGCTGAATGTAGAGTGCTACACTCGGCACAGAATTTCAAGAGCAGAAGGGTAACGTGCGTTAAGTAGTCCGATTACTTTTTAAAATAGCGAGTAACCTAACGCATACCTGATTTGAAGTTTATTATTCCAGTAGCACTGGGTGTAAGGCAAGAAGCACACGTATCGATATGATGGTGGGCTCAATTGGAAGCCAAGTATAGAAGAGTGAGCCGCTGCAATCCGGTAAAAGAAATATATAAATAAAGCATCATTTTGACTAACCGTATTTATAAAACACAAGAAAATGAACAGACTGGGGATACGCTTATTTTCAAATTAACGTTGGCCAATGATGGCATTTATTTATTTATTTTTACACAATTTAATGATGTCGGAGCGTTGAGATTGCTGAAAGATTTGTGCTTGAACTATAAAGAAACCTGATTTCTCCTTTCACCGGGTTATTCACCTTAACCTGATTTGTGAGTGAGTGGTTTTTAATAAGCATGACTCCGTTTTCTAAAGAAGATATAGTGGCAGGAGAGCAGAAATTAATACGAGCTGCTGAAAGTGCTAAACGAAATACCATCAAACGGGTTCCTCCAGGAATTTACTAGACGTTGGTCTTGCTTTTTCCGGTGAGATGACAGGAGGATCTTGCTAGCTGAAGAACTCCCTGAAATCGGTTTCTTATTGGAAGATGGTAAGGAGTATGATGGAAAATACCCAGTTTGGAATTCATTGTTTAAGCAATGTGCTCGACTTCTCCATCAATATAACAGAATGTCGCCATTTCTGTGTGACCTCCAACTTGTTTTGCATCATGAACTCTCAAAATCTTACGAAGAGCCTCGGCACCATCATTGGAGAACCTCACACTTGTCCAGAATTCCATAATTCACCCTTGCAGATTTCTTCGGTACAACATCGGAAGGCTCCACCTCTACCTAAATGTACTCTGAGCTCAGGTCCAGTTTCAGTAGATGTCTGGTTTTGCACATATTGTACAAATTATGTTCAGAAAATGGCACAACTGGAACTATTTATGGGTCATACAACAATTTCCCAGCCATACCACCTGCATTTCAGAACAGGTAATCAACCTGAAGCTAAGCATGTTCTTGGATGGGAGACCAGCCAGGAAAGCTTGGGTTGCTGCTAGAAGGTGGTGTTGGTGAGGCCTGCAGGGGGCACTCACCCTGTGGTCTGTGTGTGGATGTCCTTTTTCCCCAATGCAGTGATGGGTACGTTTGTGTTTTAAGATTCTGTTTTCTGAATCATTGCCTGAAACTGATACTGATCCTGCTCCTCACAAATGTCCATCCCATTTCTCTCTGCTCCTGTTTGCTTTCTACCTCTCCCAACCATATTCCCCATTTACCTTCAAATTAGGGGCACATAATTAGGAGCTATTAGAGTCCTGGATGTCCGCTAATTATTCTTTTCTGTTTCCTTAGTTACAGCTGACCAGCTGGCTTCCAGTCGGAACCAGGGCTACATCTCCAAGACGTACAGCCTCTCCCAACTGCTATGGAAACTTTCCCAAGATCTGCTTGAGGAATACGTAAGGATTTTTGTTTGTGTGTTTTATGAGTTATGTCTGCTCCTTTATATAATATAATAATTCTCAGAACTGTTAAGTTTGGGGTTGTGAGGACTTGGAGGATATCCTGGCAGTATGGATGTAAAGCATGAGCCAACCTGGGTGTGATGCCAGTGCATTATAAGGCCCATTCACAAACACTCAATTTAGGGTGTCCAGTTAACCTAACATGCATGACTAAAATAAAATGGGACTACTTGGACAAGAGCCCAATGCCCACCACTTGTTTCTACATCTTCCCTGTTCTTACCATCCTTTTGAAACCAGAAGCTTCCACTTTCATTATTATCTTTATCCATGTATGTGTGTGCATATACTGTATAAAAATAATTCACATTCATTGGCCACTTCAAATTATTTCGGTATAACTATGTAGACTATCGTCCTGCCTGTGATTGGTTCCCATGGTTCCCACTTTATACTTCCTATTCTTGAAGTCCGCTCTGGCTTGGAGTCTCCATACCAGAGGGGAAAACTAAAAATGTGTGTGCCTCTTAGGTGACTGGCATCCCGCTGAAGGGGTGTGGGTTTTTTTTTGTTTTTTTTTTTTAATTTTCCTGTGCCCCTCACTGCATGGAGAGTTAAGAAATAGTCATGTGAAAAAGTAAGTCCACCCCTTGGAAATTGTGGACTTTTTCAACATATCTGAACAGGTAAGCCGTAGACCTTCATTCATATGGGGCCTACGGAGAAAAGTGATAGACTTGAATTAAAAAAGCGTAATTCATTGAAAAGTCCAAATTTCCTTCCAAGGAAAGTATCAATAGATTTGATTGTCTACTGGAGGAAAAGTAAGTCCACCTTGGCCTCAGAATCTTGCTTTCCCACTTTAGCAGAAATTATTACTTGTAGGCATTTTGCATAACTGCCCAGCAGTCTCTGACATCGACTCTGACATTTTTGACTACTCGCTACTCAATGCAAAAACTCTTTCCGTTGCACGATGTTTGTAGGTTTTCTTGTATGCTCTGCACATTTCAAACATGTCCATGGGATTCAAATCAGGCCGTTCCATAAACCTCCTGTGACGATGCGGGTTCTGGCTCCACACTCCCATTGCTATTTGGGAGCCCTTCAACCCGAACACCGTCGGTAATGTTACCGATGAGCTAGTCAGTGAAGGCAATAAACAATTGAGCAAGGGGATGGTATAAAGTGCAAAAGTGCTTTTATTAAAAAAAAAAAAAAACAATCAAAACAAAAATAGGTATTCAAATAAAGTGCAGTGCAGTTCCAAAGTTCTTCAATAAATCTATAAAATGTGGAGGTTAAAATCAAGAAATAGAAAAACCAATCCATTAAAATTCAGAGGTTAAAACGTTTCATGTGGAAGCAACCTTTTAAAACAACAATCCCGGTGCCTTCTTTTATGCTGGCGCCTCACCTGCTTCTCCCATACGGGCCCACGCAACAGGCGAGACGCTCCCTGCAGCTGCCCTTTTCTCACTCAAACACGAGACTGGAGACCTCCCAATCCCTGGCTTCAGTCTGGCACTCATCCCAGCCTCGAGACTTGGACTCCTTGTTCTCCAGGACGCCCACACCAAGGACCTTCTGCGGCCAGTCGCCTTCCCCTGGTCACTCCCGCTACCTGATCGCTCAGCGGGAGCGACATCCAACATCTACACCTGGGTGTAGACCTAACACCCAGGCTTCTCGCAGCTGCCCACGAGCGCTCGATCGCTCGTCCACGTACACGCACTGCGTGTCTCTCTCTCTCTCGCACCAACCGGCTTCCTCTCTCGCTCTCATGTAACCTCCGTCCTCTTTTTCTCTCTTTTCCTCTTTTCGTTCGAACGACCCCTTCCCGACCGACTCGCGCTTCTTTTAAATGACGAGGGGCCATGACAGCTGCAGCATTAGCCACGGGAGCAATCACGGATGTGGGCAGTTCCTCACCTGTGCACTCGGTGAGAAATGCCCACACCCCCGAGCGTCCCGCGGCTCGCCATGGCTCAACGGCCCCTCGCTAAGTCGCCACGAGAGCGGGGATTATTTATTTAAAAATGAATGGCCTTTGCTCAGTGAGCTGTGGACCCGCTATACCACACCTCCATTATCTTCTTTTTGAGCCATTCCTCGGTAGGCTTGCTGGTTTGCTTCAGATCATAATTGTGTTGAAAGGTTCACTTCAACTTTCTGACAGGTGGTCTCACATCCCTTTCAAGCACACTTTGACATGATGTAGAATTCATAGCTGACTTAATAACTGCAAGCTGCCCAGCCCCCTGAGTTGGCAAAATAACCCCAATGCTGAACATTTCCAGCACCGTGCTTCAAAGTTGGTATGCAGTTCTTCTCCTCAAAGGCTGTCTTCAGTTTGTGCCAAACATCTCCATGTCTGATTCGTCTGTCTAGAGCACATTGTTCCAGAAGGCCTGGTGTTCGCGTTGATGTTCAATGGCAAACTGTAGTCTTGCTCTGATGTTCTTTTTGGACAGCGAAAGGCACGTCTGCCATGTGCCGTCTCTATCTAAATGTAGTTGCGTGCACTTTTGATACCAGCTGTTGTGAGAGTTACCTGCAGATCCCATGGTGAAATTTTGGGGCTCTTGAAGACTACAAGCTGTCAGCTCTTGGGCTGAATCTGCTGAGTCAGCCAGTCCTGGACAAATTAGCAGTCGTTTTGAAATCGATGAAACTTGAAGATGATTTTCCTTAAGGTGGAATGATTGATTTCAAATAATTTGGTGATCATTTTAAAGTCCCTTGCCAGGCTTTTTGGTATCCACAATCATCTTTCCGAGGGCCTTTGAGAGCTCTTATGATCTTGACATGACGCCACACATGTCAATAGCGCAGAGTATACCAGATTCATAATATCTGTGGTTTAAATAAGACGGTGAGGTCTACAAGCAGACTCCGTAATTAGGTCCTACTCATTGGCACCTCATCTGGAACACCTGATTCACATTTGATGGATTTGAAGTGGTGATAAATGGAGGGCTGGACTTACTTTTTCCATGTGACAAATCTGCATTTTTGTTCATATAGATTATGAGAATGAATACACCATGTCAGTTTTATGTGCCGTTTGTGTATCGCCTTTATCTGGAGGCACTGGTTGCATGAAGATCTAATATTTGTTTGTTCCACTATGTGCAAAACGTCAAGTTCCATGAGGTGGATTTACTGTGGATTTGTCAGCACATGGACATTAAGAGCAGTTTCTAGGATTTTGATTCAGATTTGTTGAGGCACTTAAGTGGAGTAATATATTTCCAGCTTGATGTCCTTAAATTCAGAATGCCTTGCAGGTCTCTCCTCTTCAGTCTTGTACCTTTCCATTTGTTTATTTGGTTATTCATAAATGCTTCATAGAACGGCTTTCAGGAGTACAAGGGCTTCTTTATATTGTACTGTTAGAGCAAAAAAAAAATGTTCCAGGAATTAGAAGTCGATGTTTATTTCTGCTGATAAAGAGGAGAGCGTCGCTGAATCTCCATAGCAGGAACATGAAACAGAAAAGTGTTGTGTGAGCATACAAGTTTAAAAAAAGCACATTGGAATATAGGAGGTGGCACAGTGGGGCAGTCTTGCCTCACACCTTCACAATCTGGGGTTCAAGTCCCAGTGTGGCCTCAATCTCAGTGAATTTTCCATGTTTGGAAACCATTTAGACCACCATTCCCCCCACTGAGCACTTTGGTTTTTCCCCACATCTTAAAGAATTCCTGGTAGGTTAAGCGATAAACAACAAATGAGGGAAACATGATACGTACACTTGCCATCATAAAGAAAAATGTAATGCCACCATCATGATGGTCTCCACCAGAATGGAGGATGTGATACTGTGAAGTCTAAATTAACCCTGAAGGAGTGAGGGGTGAGTGAGTGCCCCCTAATTGAGTGGAGCTCTGTCCAAGGTTGGTTACTATTATGGTGCTGATATGGCTTCTTTCAACCCTGAATGGGATAAGTGTGTCCGGAAAAAGGTGAATGGAATAGATGTTATACAACCTGAATGAAGTATCTGGTATAAAATATTAGGTTATGTTCTAAAAACTGTCATTTATAAATTAAGGGACATTATGCTCCAACTAATTAATCCAAAAGTGGGACAAGAGTCTCCAAATGCTTCTTCAACACATTTAGGGAGTTGGAGTGGAGGTGGGCAGCTCGTTCCACCAGCTAGTAGTGACGCACAAAGAGCCTGGACTGCAATTAGAGGTGGCATCACCAGATGGTGTGCATCCGTAGACTCGAGTGGACGAGAAGAAGCAGAGGACCTTACAAGTGTCTCCATGTACATAGGTGCTGACCCAGTGACTACTCTATAAGCAAACATGAAGGATTTGAACTTGATACATGCCACTACAGGAAGGCAATGCAGTGGTTTGTAAAGCGGGAGTGACATGTGCCTGCTTCAGCTGGTTGAACACCAGACATGCTACTGAATTTTGAATTGTTTGCAGTGGCTTGTTGACACATTCCACCGGTACACCTGCCAGCTGAGAATTGCAGTAGTCCAGATGTGACCAGACCGGAGCCTGGACTTCAGAGTTGTGCTGCATATTCTTCTTAAATACAGTCTGATCTTTTGGATGTTGTACAAAGTGAATCTGCAAGACTGAGAGACTGTCACCGCATCCTCTCTGAAGGACAGCTGGTCATCTTTCACCATCCCAAGGTTGTGTGGCCAACTTGGTTAGTGTTGATGGTAATGAACCAAGCTTAATAGATGGGGTGCTGAACCGACAAAAGCCTGGATAACAAAAAGGTTCATCTTGACCAGGTTGAGCTGGAGATGGTGGTCCTTAGTCCAAGTATGAGTAAGACACATAGAGCTTCTAGTGGATATCAGCTAGTACAGCTGCATATTGTCAGCATAGCACTGATAACAGAAACCATAGGACTAGAAGGTGGGGCCTAGAGAAGAGGTATAAATGGAGAACAGAAGAGGGTCCAGCACTCATCCTTGGGGCAACGCCATGCATGTCTGGTGCACCCTTGACATCTGTACATGCCAGTACAGATAGTAGGGTATGTCCAAGATAACACCTCCCCGCCTTGACTCCCGAAATGGAAGATATCTTGGGAAAGAGAATTCAGAAAGTGACCCCCTTCCAGGTAGGGTGGGCCTGCAGTAGGGTCAGTTCAACACACCGAGCAGAACCTCTTGACAGAGCTAGATGGCCAGTCTATCATGGCCACCTTTGAAACGCAATGCCATAGTACAAATGACTCTGTTTTGAGTAGAGGTAGGACTCGAACCACCCAAGGGCAGTCCCAGTGATCCCAAGATCCATGAAGGTGGCTAGGACGGTCAGGTTTTTGACAGTGTCGAAGGCAGAGAAAAGACTTGGTAGGATTAGGACAGACTCTAGCCTCCTGTAACATCTTCAAAATGGCAAGCTGAGCCATCTCGGTGTGAATGGCCCTTCTTGAAGTCCTACTCTGACAGGCTCAGAGTATTGAATTTGTTTAGTCTCAAACAGAAGAGACTACATAATAGACCTAAACGAGGTCCTCGAAATTTTCAAAAGGCATCAATAAAGAAGATCCAGCAGAATTCTTCTGAATAAACTGAATTGTATACTCAAGGACACCAATGGACATCAAGGAGAAGTGCATTTAGGACTGTAGCCAGGACACTTCTTTATGCAAAGTGTTGTGGGAATCTGGGAGAAACTACCAAGACATGCCTGAAGTAGAAACCTTGACCACCTTTTAAGCAGGATCTGGAAGAGATATTGGAACAGCTTGGCTATTAACTAAACAAACAAGCTTGATGGACCAAATGGTCTCTTCTCGTTTGTCAAATTTCGTATAATATTTAGGCGACCTTTCTGGTGATGCCTCATAGTTGCTGGGTTCAAATTTCAGACCGTTCACTGTTCGCAGAGTTTTCACATTTCCTTCATATCCTCCCTATCGTATCCTAAAAGAAGTCCATGTTAGGTTCATTTGGTGACCCCAATGATCTGGTGTCCATTTTCAGGATCTTTTCTAACCTAGTGACCAATATTTCATAATAGGCTTTGGCTCAACATAAGCATTTATTGGAAAGCTTGAGTTGAAGACTTTGATACTTGTGTACAGGCGCAACTGAAATGGCTGTTTTTGATTTAAGCAAAAGGGGATTATGAGGAGTTGCGATTGAAGCTTTTAAAATTATGAAAGGAATTGGTACAGTGGAGCCCAAGCTGTTACTTTTAAAATGAGTTCATCAGGGACACAGGAGCACACTTGATAAAATGTTGAATCAATGTCTTCTAAGTTTTCACTCATTATAAGGCTTGCATTAATTTTAAGACTTTGATTATGTTCTTTCTATTTCCAGGAGAAAAACCAAGGTGGTCCATTATGGACACCGGGGTACCCGCCTCTTCCACTGTACCCAACCGGCGTGCCCCAGCCACAGTCTGCCACCTGGGGGAATGGCCTGAGTGATGAAAAACTCCTGCAGCACAACTTCATAGCCTGCGTCAGCTATTCGTGTTACCTGCAGGTGGTCCAGCAGCAGCAGCGGGAGCTCAACCCCAAAGTGACTTCCCTGCACACGGTGCTGGAAACCGTGACTCAGCACATGAAGACTCTGATGCACAACATCGAGACCATTATGGTGTCCATGAATTTCACAGTGCCCAAGATTGACCAACCAACACTTCCCAATTCCAACTCCAACTCTGGAAGTTTTCAGCAGAAGCTTCTGGGGTATCGGATCTGCCTGGGTTGTAACTTGTGGCTGGAGAGAACAGTGAAGGACTTTGCACTGCTGGCTAGCAGGTACCCCAGCAGTTTCTAAGATGTAATTTGGGTGGGGTGGCTGGTGTTGAGTGAAGTGGTGTGTGGGCGAAGTGGTGTTAGGAGTGGTGAGGATTTCCCGGGTACCTGGTTACCATCTCAATTTGGAATGGTGAAATCACTAAAATGTCATAGCAGTTAGGAAGTCTTCTCCAGAGCAAAGGACCAAATCTGCACGCACACACATAACAAGTGGGGAGGAAAGGGTCCTGGGGCAGGGTCTCTGCCAGTCTGGGTCCACCCCAAATGTGTGTGCTTTGGGTTGGGGAAATTCTTCTAATGATAAGGTCCAATTGCCTCCACTCCTATCAAATTCCAGGGTGATTGGTGACCCAACAAATTGTCCTCCAGGTCCCATTCCCTAGTCCTAGGATGTGAAGTAAAGCCCCTCGATGCATTTTAGGGCGCAGCTCCAGCAGGAGTTGAATTTTGGGTTTTTGGTGTTTCTAGGCACTACAAGACCATATGCATTTTGTTTTAATGGACCAACGTCTGACACAGGCTTTCCAACGCTGCACCTTCTCTGTTTCACGTGGTGGTCTTGATTTGTCCTGCAGATATGCTGGCCTGGCAATGTTTCTAAAATCTCAAGCAGCAACAACAAAGAAAAGTGAAGTTTTAGTTTTGTTAGGGTTAATTTATTAGTTGGAAAGGTCCGATGAAATGAAGCTATGATGCCAACCCTGAGCACAGTGCCCCCTAAAGGCAAGGCCTCATGCAGGAGACCCAACAAACAGAAGATGGGCTTATGGTCCAGTGTTTTTTTGGGTTTTTTTTTGGGGGGGGGGGGGTGGAGAAGGAAAGGGTGAACTTATTTCTGATGTATGCTGGCAGCTTTAAATTCAGATGTTACCTGATCATAACATATTGTGAAGCCAATACTGATCTTTGCAAGTGCTCTTCTACTGTACGATTTGATAGGAGATGTGGAGTTTCACTAAAATTCTCTGGTCTGCTGAAGAGCTGCATTGTTTCTAATATGCTTCTAGAATTTGTTCTTCTCTTTTTTTTTTTTTTATAATGAAATATAAAGTTCTAACTTATTACTCTGCTAATAAGAGTGTTGCCACTTGGCAGGTGTGTGGGTGATGCCCAATAGCGCCAATGCTCACTGACTGTAGATTTCTATTTTTAATCCGCTGTATTTTGTACATGCATTTTGCTGGCTGTCATGCCAGTCTGAAATATTTTAAATAAAGCTGGTCAAACTGGTCCTCTGTCTGAAGGTTTTATTTATTTATTTAAAACAGGGGTGGTTTTGTTTTAAATTTCATTTTCTATAGAGAATGGGTGGCAGATTGGGCCTGTGGCTGTGATGGCAAAACCCACCAAACTAGGACTTCAAATTGTGTTACTTGATTCAGGCAGTGTGACTTTTGAGGGGAAATAATGAGCAAACGTGAAGACCAAGTCACCTGTCAAGAGAAGAAGTGTGGCGATACTCTCTATAATTGTTCACATTTGAGAGGCACACATCCCACTATTGCAAACGTGTGGGTTTAAGACCAGCTAAGCTTATTCCAGAACATTCTCAAACCCACTTACTTTAGTTCTGGGCTGTGAGAAACCAAATCCAGAAGTCCATGAATGGGTCCAGCAATCAAGCTAACCTGCATGTCTTTGGGAGGAATGTGTGGAGGAAACCTACACACATACGGGGAGAACATGCAGACTCCACATGAACAAGAACCAGAACTGGCCAGCCTCAATTACCTTTTCAAGTTGAAAGAACCATGCAATCTTGGGTATTGAGCAATTGTGGATATTGTGGAGGACCTCTTATTTCAGATACTATTTAATGCTGGACAGGGTACGATCGTATAAAGTCTGGCCTCCCACAAAAATGTATCCATCGCTTATAACTTATTCAAAATTCTGCTGCTAGAATAATTAAATCCACTGAAAATATTACACCTACTCTCAACTTCCCTGGCTCCCTGTTTTCTATCGATTTACAATACAAAATAGCGCTCCACAGCCTATGTTACTGGTCTCCTACAGACTTGCACTCCCTCTCGCTCCCTCAGATCCTCTTCTCCAGCTCTACTTTCTGCACCACACATCAAACTCTGTTCTATGGGAGCTCCTCAATTCTGGAATTCTCATATCCATCAGCTTGACTCAAGAACACATTTCAAAACTTCTCTTCAAACGGGCGTACCAATTATAAATGTAACACTCTTATTGCCCATTACAGTTAATGTTTGCTCCTACCCCTTTACCTTATTGCTATTTGATTGTATCGTCCTCTGTTATTATATCTTATTACTGTTGTTCCATTTCATTGTAAGGTGACCCTGAGTGTTAAAAAAAGGTGCCTATTAAATAAAATGTATTATTATTATTATTAAAATTGAAAAGGGTCTGGAGACCTATGTGAATAAGAGAGGGTAACAAAGCAAGAAGGTTACAAATAAAGCTGAAATGTGCCATCCAGAACTTCAAAAGCAGTCCACGTTACTGACTAGGAGGGGCTTTCATCATCGTGGTAAACGCTTATTTTTATACTTGACAACAGAAATGATTCACTCTGTGAAGACTCTAAAGATGAGTCTGAATGCTGTTGACTGGTTGAACAGACTTCTAATGAATGCCATGAGCCTTTGGTGGACCCTTCAAGCTGGACCTGCTCTACTGAAATGTTAAAGTCTTTAAATTAAAACTTGTGGTACATCTGGACAGGTCTGACCATCTTACTGCTACCTACAAGCCTGTTATTGACCACAGCCGCTTTTCATTTTCCAGGTTAGAAGTTCATATGTTTATTTAGTGGGTGTGGGGGGGGTGGGAGGTTGTTTGTTTATTATATAATAAGAAGTGACTGGGAAGGCAGACAACCCTGGTAGCCCCATTTAATAACAAACTACACACACAGCCATAAACAAGAAACTCATAAATAGCCAGACTTTCCGACAGCAGCTAGCATGTGGAGCTCTGCCCTCTGGGACAGGCAGTGTGGCATTTGACGCCACCTTATGAGAATGAGCTGGCTTTATAGTCTGGGGATCAGAAGGGGCGGGGTTTCTCTCATGATGGGTGGGGTCAGTCATCCCACTTGGACACTTTTCCTTGGCTGTGGACGTGGGAGGAGAAGATAAGGTTAGTGTCGGCATCCCCTCTTGTTCTGGGGTGGTATTGCTTACCACGTCAGAGCCAGGAAGGTGGTTCCCATATGCGCATGCATGGATTTATATATAAATATATAATACTTATGATACAATTTTTTTATCTTTTTATCTTCTCTTGAGCCTCTGTAAAATTTTAATTTCCCCTTGGGGACAAATAACGTGTATCTAATCAAATTTAAACCAAGAACGCTTCAGCAGTAAATCAGTGGTGCCAATCGCTGTGCTATATGTCAACCACAATGCTATAAGCAGATAGATAAATATAGACAGGGCATCTTTAAGGGGCTTCCAAGTTCTCTGGAATACCAGCTGAATATGCAAATATGCTTATGGCCGATTATGTCAAGCTTTTCAGGCAGCATCTGCGTTTGGAGACGGGGCAACAATATCAGCAACTGCAGTTTTAGGACCGTCGTATGATGTATGTGCCTTACAGACCAGGAGACTTAGTCCTAATTATTGATTATGCCCACCATTTGCCTCCTTACTGGGTTGGTCCATATGTGGTAGTTCACCCAGTGACCCATTCGACTCATTATGACTCAGGTGCCGCTGCAAGTGGCAGCCTTTCCAGCAGCTCCGTGTACGACTTTATCTTTCTACCTTTTTCTCTATTTCACTGATCACTCCTACCATCTATCTTTTATGTGGACTCGTTCCCTGGACACTGTTTACTATTTTGTGAATTTCCCCTTGGGATTAATAAAGTATCTATCTATCTATCTATCTATCTATCTATCTATCCATTCCAAAAGCAACGGTTTCAGTTAACTTCGAAATTCGTGAGCAAGAAAATGCTGATGCTCAACCCAAATGACTTCATTATAACCACATGAAGCCTTCCGTTGCAGGCTCCTCACAAGTTCCCTGCAGCCCACTCTCACTTAAAACGTGGAAACGCCTCTCACGGCATCTTCAGGTGTCACACATGCGTATCTGTGGATCAACCTCCGGGCTCATCAGAAGCAGGTATTACCACCCCAGGTTCTTGAGCTAACTTTCTCCTCTTCTTTTTCCCTCCACAGCACTGAGAAGATGCCCAGTGAGGACAATTGACTCCACCCCTTCCAGGCTCCTGCTTTTAAAGCCCACCACTGCTGGAAGGAGGCGGTCAGTGCAGAGCCAACTGCGCCGTAGAGTGGAGCTCCGCAAAACCAGACAAAGAGTCATTTAAAAAAATGGTGTACTTTGCCTTGTTATTTTTGTTAGTTATTTCTAGTGGCGAGCATAGCGGCACCCTTTTGTGTTCGATTTATGTGACTTTATCAAATGGGGACTAATATACAGTATATATACTCAGCAAAAAAAGAAACTCCCCCTGACTTTCAACTGTTTTTACTTTCAGTAGACTTAATGTGTAAATATTTGTATGAACACTAAAAGAGTCAACACCATAAGACATAAACTAAAAATGTTTCACAATGTGTCCCTGAATGAAGGGAGGCTCAAAATCAAAAGTACCAGTCAGTATCTGGTGTGGCCACCAGCTGCTTGAAGTACTGCAGTGCATCTCCTCCTCATGGACTGGACCAGATTTGTCAGTTCTTGCTGTGAGATGTTACCCCACTCTTCCACCAAGGCACCTGCAAGTTCCTGGACATTTCTGGGGGGAATGGCCCTAGCCCTCACCCTGCGATCCAACAGGTCCCAGACGTGCTCAATGGGATTGAGATCTGGGCTCTTCGCTGGCCATGGCAGAACACTGACATTGCTGTCATGCAGAAACTCACGCACTTTTTGCCACTCCTGTCTGGTCCAGCGAAGGTGGGTTTGTGCCCATAGGCGGCGTTGTTGCTGGTGATGTCTGGTAAGGACCTGCCTTACAACAGGCCTGCAAGCCCTCAGTCCAGCCTCTCTCAGCCTATTGCGGACAGTCTGAGCACTGATGGAGGGATTGTGTGTTCCTGGTGTGACTCGGGCAGTTGTTGTGGCCATCCTGTACCTGTCACGCAGGTGTGATATTCGGATGTACCGATCCTGTGCAGGTGTTGTTACACGTGGTCTTCCACTGCGAGGATGATCAGCTGTCCTTCCTGTCTCCCTGTAGCACTGTCTTAGGCGTCTCACAGTGCGGACATGGCAATTAATTGCCCTAGCCACATCAGCAGTCCTCATGCCTCCCTGCAGCATGCCTAATGCACGTTCACGCAGATGAGCAGGGACCCTGGGCATCTTTCTTTGGGTGTTTTTCACAGTCGGTAGACAAGTCTCTTTAGTGTCCTGCGTTTTTAGAACTGTGACCTTAAATGCCTACTTTCTGTAAGCTGTTAAGGTCTTAACGACCATTCCACAGGTGCATGTTAATTAATTGATTATGGTTAATTGAACATGCATGGAAAACATTGTTTAAACAATTTACAATGAAGATCTGTAAAGTTATTTGGATTTTTAAAACATTATTGTTGAATAACACAGTCCTGAAAAAGGGACGTTTCTTTTTTTGTTGAGTATATTTATATATACTAGGGGGTTCCACCCTGCTCGCTTCTCTCGCCAACCCTCCCAGCCTGCACTACGTGCCAACGACTTCACGTCTCTGCCACTCACGTTGTGAAGAGGGGGGCTGAACACACCCCAAGGAGATGTGGTCGCTCCTCCGAAACCCCCTCTTAAACGGTGACACAATGGGAAACAAATACAGTTTTAATTTTACCTCCTCTTTGCTCGATCAGCTGCTGGATTGCTGTCTCCGCCATGCGGTGTGATCCGCATCTCACATGGCACTTCGAACATTTAAAAGCCTGTACAGAAGCTGTCCTACGCTTTGTCTTTTATTTCCGGCCCCGGGTGTGGTTAAATCTTTTGGCACAAAGTCTCGTCTAGCAGGACGTGAAGTCTTGATATTTTTAAGTTTGTAATTTAATAATGGAATAAGAATTTGAAAATCTAACAACATTACATTTCTGTTCAGCAGAAATATTAAGATTGATATGCTCGGATTCAGAGTTATTCTGTGCAAAAACAAAGACTGAAGCCATTCTGTCTTAGAAGTCCTTTCTGTTGAAGAAGTTTTAAAGTCCCTGCAGAACGTACCATTTTTTATGGGCCTCTGACAGTGTCTCCAATGGTGATGGACAAGATGACAGACGAGATTAGACAGGAGTCCCCGTGGACTGTGATGTTTGCTGATGACATTGTGATCTGCAGGTTGAGGAGACCCTGGAGAGGTGGAGATATGAGAGGAGAGGAATGAAGGTCAGTAGGACCACCAAGACAGAATACCTGTGTGTAATGAGAGGGAGATCAGTGGAATGGTGAGGATGAGGGAGTAGAGTTGGAGAAAGTGGATGAGTTTAAAGACTTGGGATCAACAGTACAGAGTAATGGGAATTGTGGAAGAGAGTTAAGAAGAGAGTGCAGGCAGGGTGGAGTGGGTGGAGAAGAAGAGTGTCAGGAGTGATTTGTGACAGATGGGTATCAGCAAGAGTGAGAGTGAAGGTCTACAGGATAGTAGTGAGACCAGTGTTATATGGGCTGGAGACGGTGGCACAGGAGACAGAGCTGGAGGTGGCAGAGTTAAAGAGGCTAAGATTTGCATTGGGGGTGACGAGGATGGATAGGATTAGAAATGAGGACATTAGAGGGTCAGCTCAAGTTTGGAGACAAAGTCAGAGAGGTGAGATTGCTTTGGTTTGGTCATTTTGCATAGGAGAGATGAGGGGTATAAATGGGAAAAGGGTGCTAAGGATAGAGCAGCCAGGGAAGAGGAACAGAGGAAGGCCTAAGAGGAGGTTTATGGATGTGGTGAGAGAAGACATGCAGGTGATGGGTGTGACAGAGCGAGATGACGAGGACAGAAAGATATGGAAGAAGATGATCGGCTGCGGTGACCCCTAACGGGAGCAGCCGAAAGAAAAAATCTGTCGAAGAAAGAAAGGCTACTGACATTTCTGTTCCTTGTAATGTAATTATTTTAGCCATTGTAAGAATGCATTTTTGCTCAAGTTTTCTTTTCCATACCACCACATAACGCTTTGTATTTTCAATGGTGGAGATGCGGCGGTCCAAAGACAGAAATGCTCTCACTATGAATTAATTCAATTAAGGGGCTAAACGCTCACAAGATTCAATTTCACTAGGATGCTATGTAAAGATTTCTATTCATATTCATCCAAGAACCCAGATTTACTGATAAAAAGAGCTTCAGTGGAAAAATACAAAAGAATGTAGATATATGCAAATAAACTAAACCAAAAAATGTATATTTTTTTTTATTTTATTAGAAATGAATTTACCGTGTGTATCATTTTTTACAGGTTTACGACAGTATATCCAAATTTTAGTATAAGAAATGGAGTCTATTAATTTAAGAGGCTTGACATATTCAAAAATTTTAATGGGTTGTTAGTTTGCCAGCGACTGTGACATAATTATAGTGATAATTAGAATAGAAGAAGGCCGCGGAATTGGCATTATTTGGGCATTTCGTGACACTGCCGAAGGTTGTTGCTGGCATCGTTAACGATTCTCCTTAAAGTTTTGGAAATTTTCAGCCAGCTATAAAACTAATGAGTACACTCTGATTATTCCAACAAAAATGCGTGACATTAAACGCAAAAAAAGAATAAGAAAAGTCGCTTCCATCTTTTGGAATTGAAACTCTGCAGTGAGTGACGACTTCAGCCTGCCTGCGAGCGAAGCGCGATTTTTTATCCCTGGCACGAGTTTCTGCAAACACAGGCGTTCGTTATTAACTTATAATGCCAAATGTACTAATACTTCGTGATGTTAAGGCTTGATTTGACGATATGGAGAAAACACGAAAGAAACAGTCCAGCATCTAAACGTGTAAAGACTGTAATCTTAGAAGTGTGCGTGCGGTGACGACAACCAGGAAACTAAAGAGACCGAATTAGAAACGCGTGGCTGTAAGAGCGAAGGTTGTTGGCAGCGCAGTGCCAAACGTGATCACGTCGGACGCCGTCGGAAAGAGCCGAAGCTGTGCGGAATTGTGACGGGTCAAAGGGTGAAACGGCTCAAGTTTACCGGGCATATCCGAAGACAGGCATCTGTATGACTAACGGAAATATGAAACTTTAAATAGATTACTGCTATGAAGGAAAAATAATGAACTTGGCTTACGTTTTGAAACGGAACAGAACAACTTCAACTCGTCTCGCTTCCACTCTGATTTGTGCGAGTAGAATTAAGATAATTAAATGTTAAAACAAGTCGACAACGCCTCGCACTTAAAATGTATTACCAGCTGGCTATCAAATCTGACGCACGCTTTAACAAACCGGTTGACTTATTAATTCATTCCGCGCTTTACATTTGTGGTGTGGAGCTAAAGTCAGCAGCACTCAGCCAAAAGCAGGAACAAACCTTAGACAGTGGTGCCTACATCCACGTACCACAGACAGGGCTAGTTTAGTGTCTCAGAGTAACCTCACACACATTTTTGAAATGACAAAACAGCAACTGTGTAATACAAATATTGGAGGAAGGGAGGCACAATTATGCTGAGACTAGCGCTGATTCAGCATCCTGGACCGAATTCTGCAGTCGTCTGCCTTTTCTAGCCAAGTCTCCGTGACTTTATACTGTGGCTGTTCAGATTTTCCACCCGCGTATGAAAGTGTTGTGCATTATGAGGTATGTCATAGTTTAGCCCAGATTAGCCCGACTGCAGTCAGAAATTAGATCAAAGTTGAGTAATATTGTTATGGTATTCTAAATATGAGGGAGTGGTTTAAGGCATTGAATAATTAAATAACCCGCTGTATCAAATACAAACAAGAATTAACTTCTTACGTACAATAAAAAGTAACAGTTGTTACAATACCGT
>JANRMT010049829.1:23266434-23281667 GCA_026402145.1 Polypterus bichir lapradei | reverse complement strand
ATCTATCTATCTATCTATCTATCTATCTATCTATCTATCTATCTATCCAATGACAGGGAAGTGTTTCAGTTTACTATTATATGGCATCTTTCATAGGAAGACCCGTCGTGGTTTTTTAAAGAGAAATGTGGTATGTTAATCTTATATAGTGCCTTACATAATCCATCTTCATTTGACCACAATATTCATGTATTTGGGGATAATACAAGTTAATCTCATTTAATTTATATAGCACCTTTCACAGTTTACCAATCTTATAAATTACACTTTATTGCTATGGATAAGAAGGAAATGTTTTTCAGTGTTCATGATATGTGCTTCTCATTAATATTTCGGTTTATTCTTATAGATAATATAAAGTGCTTTCTGATCTTTTTAATGCTGTGCTTTTCTTTGTAAGCATTTTCATTAGATAGATAGATATGAAAGGCACTATATAACAGATAAATAGATAGATATCCATCCATCCATTATCCAACCCGCTATATCCTAATTACAGGGTCACGGGGGTCTTCTGGAGCCAATCCCAGCCAACACAGGGCGCAAGGCAGGAAACAAACCCCGGGCAGGGCGCCAGCGCACCGCAGATAGATAGATAAAGGCGATCTATAATAGAGTGAAAGGCACTATATAATAGATAGATAGATAGCGTAGTTGGTAGGATTAGATAGATAGATAGATAGATAGATAGAACTTTATTTATCCCCAGGGTGAAATCTGGCACAATGATGATGAAAATGTAGAAAAAGCAGAGGTGCCCACCCACGAGTCTGCAGTTGTATTTTGGTGTGGGCTTCAAAGGTGGGTGCCTCGTAGATTTAAAGCAGAAGGGGAAATACCGCAAGGCTGTTTCTTCCAAGTCGTTGACATGGACATTACTAAGATTCCTTTAAAACAAAATGTCCACTTTTTTAAATGGCCGTTTGTTTCTTTCAAAGTGTTGTTTTTTAGATTCTAAATTAATGCGCCACCGGAGCGTTTCAGAGACCCTTGTGGGTTTACTTTTGTGCCCTGTGAAATTTTTCAGTTTGCACTCCATTTTCTATACACTTTTTTTTTCAGTGTTTTATTCCCCCTCTTCAAATCCTCAGTTTCACTTTTGTCCTGACTCAGAAATTGGCAGGCATCCTTGCTTACCAGCTTTGCCAGCTGGGTACACCCTTTATGTGACTGCTTGACTTCACTTCAAGTTAATTCTTGCGAGGTTGTCAAGGCTGGTTGGACATGGCACAGTTGCCTCCCCACCGGTGTTTAGTTTCAGTTTTGTCACTGTGTGGCGGTTGGTGCTTCATTTGCGTTGTTGCCCTGGTGAAGACGTGCCCTGGCTAGTTCAGCGGGTGCTTTCCATGAATTCACGTGATCTTCGCCAGGCTTGTGTACTTTCAATTTGGCAGAAGGCGGGCATCATTAAAGAACAACAGTCATACTACCAATAGGTGTGAGAAAATGGCGTCTGTGAAATTAATTACTGCATAGCTGAGTAACCATTGGGAACTGTAGGGGACGCACCCGAGCAGACACTGAAATCAAAAGACAAAAAGCAGCAAAATACAATTGTTTTTTAAAAATGAGTCAAAATGACATACGGTAAGAGACAATCCTAAAATGTTAAGATCCACATAATAATGTAAAAGACAACAGGGGTCCCAGCAGGAAGGGATGGTTGTTTACCTGGCTGTGAGGCCATTTTAATGGACGTATGTGGCATTCTGACCGGGTTGTTTAGTGGGACCTCTCCTGATTGGGAGACCACCACCAGTATAGACTCATGGGGGGCTGCATGGGGTGTTGAAGTTTTGGCAGACAGCCCTGTTGGGGTCCTTAGGTGCCAGTAGGGGGAGCTGCTGGAGACAGACTGTGCTATCATGGGGAGGTTCAGCCTGACCCAGAAGTCCTTCCTGGATGCACTGTAATAGCACCGGACGTGCGGCCAGTTTTAGCATAAAGGAAGGTGGTCCCCTTCACCCAGGAAGTTGGCAGAGGAGGTGGATGAAGCTCACCTGGGTAGAGTGGAGAAGGGGAGAGAGTCATATTAGTGGACCTGTACGAATGTATTTGTGGCAGTAAATCTCTTTATTGGCAACTGGACGGGTGCGTGTGTGTGCTGTTGTGTCTGGGCTTTGGGGTGCTGCAATGCCCCCTAGTGGTTCACCGTGGACAGTAGTGTGGTTTAATGTCAACTAAAAACGTGAAAGCATAACATTTCCATGCTTTTCATTTACAAAAATATACAGTGCAGAGCTTGATATTCATGTGTGTCTGACAGTAGAGGAATTTCCCTACTGGTTAACAACCAATGGGGGGATTTTGATGGCTTTGGGGGATTTTAGCAGAGGGTTTAAAAATAGCGTTGCGATCTTCATCACGAACCGTCTGATTTATCTCACTGTTTACATTTACTCAATTTGTTAAATTGCTGTTTCTGTATATAAACTGAAATCCAGTATTAAAAATTTGGACGTGAGCGTCAGTAGGCTTTGCACCCTGGGAACCAAGTGACCCAAACTCTTGTGTAACATTTCAGTAATTATTTACCGCTCTGATGCTGATATTTCTGATCATAAAATAGCTTATTACACTAGCAAATAGTGAGAAGAATTCCTAATTAATTGCAGAATTACGGTGTTTTTGAGGGTTCCCCTTGAGTGCCTGTTTCTTTTTGGCTCAAAAACTGACATCGTCATCTCATAACAGGCTTAAGTTTTGAATTTGCTATTTTTCTGTACGGCCATTTTAGCCAAAGACCGGCCTCGAGAAACTGTGACGCACAGAGAGACAGACACACACCCATCATCGAGATGCCGATGGTATTTTGGTATCGGGGACCCTAAAACGAAATTTCTGACGAATCTAAAGCTTTCGCTCCTTCCCCATAGATAGTAGGTTATGGTAGGGCAGGGCGCAAAGAAAAAAATGGAAACATTATTAAGTCATTGCCATGCAAGTTAGTGAATTCCAGAATAATTCAGGACAAAAGTCGCTTTTTTAACTGTACACTTTTCAAGTCAGGCTTGTCAGAAAATAACTGAGTGCGTCAGTGTGGGGAGCGGACATTAGCAGGTTCACAATACTAAAAAGTTAATCGTTTATTTTCCATGTTTAACACTAGAATTACCAGAGCCTATGAAAAAACTCGTAGATTCGTCCCACCTTTAATCGCTTCGCACCTCTCCGTCAGTGTCTTTTGTCCTTTAAATGTGTCGATAAGCAGCAAGCAGCCTGCTATCACATCCCCCCACCGCCAGACAGTTTTCTCAGATCAATTCTGTTTACTTGCGTGTCAGTTGCTTAGAGTTCTATAGAGTGAGAAGTCAAGCAAAATGACACCTTTTATAAATAATATATCATTATTTGGAACACATGCATTTCATGTGTGTTCCGTGTCTACAACGATCTATGTAAACACATTGTTAAAGAAGAAACGTTTTTCATGTTTTAGTAATAATTGGCAAAATGTAGACATGAAGTGTATAATGTATGAAGCCTGAATTCCAAATATCAAAGAAACACTTTCACAAAAGGTGCAAATATAACAGAACAAATACGCTTTTATTCAAAAATATAACTGCAGAAAAAGAACCCGCGTTAGGGTGCGACATTGACACGCATTTGCTATGACCGCATCGGTGGCGCAACGGTATCAGCTGTTGATTGGTAATCAAAACTTCATGGGTTCGAGTCCGTTTTGAGAAGTGAGCTGCTCTTATTCTTACTATTTTAGAATAAAAACATACGTTTGATTCCAGTCTGTAACAGCCGGTGTAATTTATGATACTTGTAAAGGTTAGCTTTGTTTTTGTTTTTTTTTAATTCAGTTTTATTCTCTCAGCTGCGTTCACGATCCCAACCAAGACCCGCATACACTGCTGTTTTCACATAGACGCACTATAACAGAGGTCAACTCAAATCACGATGACGGTTCTACATCGGAACGAAAATGCACTTTTGCCATCGCTGTAATTTCTATATGTACATGGGAAGCTCTGCACTCTACTTGTGACTTTACGCTGTAGGAAGTAAGTAAATAAATAAAGGTAAATAGGTAAATAACATTCGATCTGGCTCTTACATACAAAGGACGGTGTATGTAAGGACGGTGCATGTGCCCAAAACATTAACATTTATATGTTACTTACATAAAAGCCAGATCGAATTTTATTTACTTATTTACCTTTCATTTTGCTCGACTTCTCACTCTGTACAACTCTAATCAACTGACACGCAGGTAAACAGACTTGAGCTGAGAAGACTGTGCGGGGTGGGGAATGTGATAGCAGGCTGCTTGCTGTTTGCTGCTTCTCCACACATTTACAGGACAAAAGACGCTGACGGAGAGGTGCGAAGCGATTTAAGGTGGGACGGATCTACGAGTTTTTTCGTAGGCTCTGGTAATTCTAGTGTTAATGGACTTTAATTTCCCAAACATATTTCTTGTTTTTTTTTTTAGGTTTGTTGTAAGTTTTAAGTCTGTCTTCCTGAAAAAAATATATTATGATTAAATCAAACCTGTCAGTTAACAGTTATTATGATTTCAGAATGGCCGTTGTCCTCAAGCTGCTGCCTCACGTAACTAGGCAGACTTTGTATTACTGATACCTGTGGACTAACCTGAAATTGGACAGCCATATCAACAGCCCATTTGCTCCCACAACATCCAAATGTGTTTTATTTGTGCTTTCATCACGTTTAACCTGTTTTACTTATTATAGTAATAAACATTAGTTTGATTACCAAAAACGCAAAAAGTGATACAAATGTACTGTTTGACGGTTCGATTTCAGCAATTAAGTGTTCTCTTTTAGCAGCCACACTAACATTTCCAAAATTATGGGCTTCTGTCGACTCATTACATGTCATATCATTAGAAAGTTGCCTCATGGATGTCTGAAAAATGTGGAAGTTTGGAACGTTAGCTAAATAAATGTATTCTGAATTTAAGTGGAACAGCTGATTTTGTCGCCGCGGTAGACTGATACATGCCAGGGTTGTGCCAGGTCTTGGTATCAGGTTGCATCTAATTAACCATGACTTTTTTTTTTTTTTTTTTTTTTTTTGTATTTCAGGTAAACCAAAAGTTCAGATCTACAGCAAATTTCCAGGCGAGTACGGAAAGGACAACGTCCTCATCTGCCATGTCAGTGGATTCCATCCTCCCAATATTAAAGTTAAGCTGATCAAAAATGACCTGGACATCCCTGGCACCAAGACCTCCGACTTGGCCTTCAGGAGGACCTGGGACTTCTACCTGACTCAGAGCGTCCCTTTTGTTCCCAACAAGAATGACAGATATGGCTGTGTGGTGGATCACAGCACCCTGAGCAGCCCTGGCATTTTCACATGGGGTGAATATCTCCTTTTAAAACTGAGCACTTCTCTGTGGCAGCCAGATTGTGGTCGCCGGGGTAGCCATTTAAAGTTGTTTACTTTGTGTTCACCTGGTTGTCAGGGGCTACTTAAGCCTGGTCACGGTTCTTGTCTTGAACTATGGTGAAAATACTGTAACTTCAAGCTATTATATTAGGGATGCCATAAAGGAGATGGACCCTAGTTTAGTCATACTATGATTAAGAAAATAATGAGGACAGCGAGGTGGGACTAACATCTGAACAGAGAGTTTGAGGGAGGCATACTGAGAAAGAGCGAGCGATGGAGAGACAGTTGTGGTAGATTGGGTATGTCGAAATGATGCCCCCTAGGGAGCTCTCCCTGGAACCACTCTGGGCAGGAAATTATGGAGGAATTATAACTCTCAGCTGGCCTGAGAAGAACTGGGAATTCTCCAAAAAGAACTGGAAGCTGGAGCTGTGGATAGGGAAGTCTGGGCTTGCTGCTTGTCCTTTCACCACGGCAGTGCTAGCCAGGAAAAGCAGTTTGAGATGAAGATGATAGCACGCATACATATACAGTACTATATTATAATGTGGGCGGGAATGTGTGGCACTGCTACCTGATTAATCCAGCATCCAGGGTGGTTTGATTCTCCTGCTTTCTCACTGCATGATATCATATTAGACTATTTACATCGACATATGGTAATTTTTCTGTTGGTGTTACACATCTGAAATAAGTGAAGCCTGTAGAGTGCAGATTTGTGCAGAGTTTTATGCAGTCCACTAAGAGCTGGTGTACGGTTGCTATCACACAGTTGTGTTCATCCTCCATGTCTTTCTCTAACATGGACTTTCTGACCTTTTCTTTTGCAGAGCCAGATATGTAAGGAGACCCCTGTAGGTATGTATATTTATATTTTGTGGAGATTTTAGTCTGTTATAGAGTAAAACTCCCCCCAGATGATTTAAAAGCCCTCAGAGGTGACTGGCTAACCCACAGTGGAAATTTTCAGATCTGCTAAAGCTGACGTCACCTTATTGCAACTTCTAGTTGTGTCAGATTTGCTGATTGCATTGCTAACAAAGTCAACTTTAATGACAGAAAATCACTGGGCATGTCTACTCTACCGACCAAGTGACATTCTTCTGAAGTCGGGGTACTCGCCCCTTTTCTGATTGCACTGCACTGGCTCTGTACGAAGGGTCAGCAGCTGCCAGGAGTTTTTTTTTATGTGGCCACGTATATCACATTAAGCAGTTACGAGAGCACATCAGCAATTGCCGACGACTCGCTAAAGTAATGTAAATGAAGGCTATGACAGAAATTGGCTGGAAAGGTTGCCTAATGTGACATGGTCTTTATAACAAATGTGCAGTTTCTTCACTTTTTTGCCATTCGTTTCACGACCCCTCTAATTTGTTTTATGTCATAACTCACTAGTCATGTGACATTCACTTCAATCTGTGCCGTTATTGGTCAGCTCAGATACTCCCATCATCCTTCAGAAAAGGAGCCCTTTTGCATGTTGCCTGTGTTTTTCCTACTTTTGTCAAGTTTGTGTGAATTATTCCTAAGCATAGAGGCCATATATTGAGGATGAGCCCTAATTACTGTCTTGTTTTTTTTATTTCCACAGTGATGGGAAGATCTTCAATATGATTTTGATGAACTGCTTGAATTTCACTTTTTCAAATTATCAATAGCTATCAATAATCTGGTCATTTATTATAACTTCTCTCTCTTCTCCATAAGATTGGAATGGCTTCTTTGTTTTAGTACTTTCTTTGTTTTTGCTTGAAATGTTTTGCGTCTGACATCTGTACTGCAGAACTGCCACCCCAGAGAGCCAAGGTGGTGGGAGCCTGGAGCGCCTCTAGAGGTGAGAGCTGGAAATGCAGTCAGCTCCATCCAGCCAGTCTGCACCCTGCTAGTTGGCCAGTCTGGGAATGAAGAACTGATTTGTCCAATCAGATACCTGACTGTTCAAGTGGGCGGGGCTTGAGTAAATCATAGCTAGACAGCTTGAGGTGTCACCGGGGTCCCTGCTGACGGAGGCTCGTATTTATCCACTGGGTATAAACTTTGCTCGTAGGTGAAAGGAGAGAATTTCTTTGTTTTTTCTTTAAAATAAATTGTGGTAGTAGTTCAGTTAAGATTAATATGTTGTTTTTCAAAGTGACTCTTTACAGTTGTTTGAAATTGGGGAGTGCAGAACAAGTTCTGATTGTGGAGGTGCAAATGCACAAAAACATTTAAAAACAACCTTTAAAAGAAAATTTCAACATAAAAGTCTAAGAAAAGAATACAAAAACAGCATAGACCCCCAGACAATATGTTTTATTGTTTAGTAACTCTGAATTATGTCCTTTTTTAAAAAAAAATTGCAGAATGAAAAAGGTTTAGCGAATCCCACAATAAATCGAATAAAATCATAATGGAGCAAAAGGTGTGTGCCTTTCTCAAACACTTGATTTATAAAAGTATAAAATTTTGAAACAAGTTTGTAATTGTTGTTGTTAGCCGATAGCCAAGGCGCTGTAGTGCAGGGGGGGTTTGGTTATTTGTATAAAGAACCTGAAGCCCCCAGTAATTTGAAGTGAAGGGATGTCTTTGTTTTCTGTTTCCAAATTAGGGGACTATAAGTTCTTTTACAATGAAATCAATATGTTTCTCAACATACGAAAGTGCGAATAATTTTCAGTAAATGATAAGATTTGTAAAAACTTGCAAACTGTACTGTAAGTATGTCCTTACCAATAAAATGACTCTTCACAGGTCACATCTTTCTGTCTCGTTTTTACTTTCTCTTTTATTTGAAATCTGACTAGGGAGAGGCGGCCATTCACTCCACTAGTCGCTGGTTTGTTTAGCTAAGAGCTCGGCTGGCTGTCCACATATCTCAGTTCCAAGGTGTCCATGTCTTGGTGGTTTGTTCCAGATTCCCACTGCTGTCCTAAGTGAAGTTCTCCATACCATTCACTGGAGTATGCGATTCACAGTTAACTTGAACAAATTCTTCTGGATCTACTTGATGCTTTTGAGGATTTCGAAGACCTGGATTAGGTCCTCACACAGTCTCCTCTGCTTGAGACTAAACAGGTTTAATTCTCAGAGTCTGTCACAGTAGGACACGTCCTCAAGTCCTGGGATGTATTTGTTTGTTCTTCTCTTCACAGCTTCAAGTGCTGTTATGTCTTTCTTGTGGTGTGGTGACCAGAACTGCACACAACACTCCAGATGTGGTCTCACTAGTGCATTAAATAGCCCCTCGATTTATAGTCAACACCTTTTACAATTTGGTCTGCACGTTGCTTAGGACTAGCGCTTGTGAATGCATTGCTAAAGAGTGAATATCAAACTGTAATTATCTCTGAAACAGACTAAAGTTACAAAAAAGCGGTATAACTCGGCAAATACCGTTCTCTGTTGGTCACCACCATCTATGTGAATTGCTCTTGGCATGCTACGGGGAGATTCACTCGAAAGAGACCTTGGATATTCTGTTGTAACTCCCATTAGGATGAAGCAGTCTGAACCCAAACAATATACCTCGACGTATGTGTAATCGATTGCATTACATGTGATGCTGGGAGTGGTTCCCATTTTCTGCCAGACACATTTCGATGTGGCGTCCATGTTCCTGAACGTATCAGCAAGCGTCTCAGGTGGGGCATAGCAGCAATTTTCACGTTGGATGTTTTCCTTTCAAATCTTCCACAGTGTGAGGTTTGTTTCGATAGATTTTTCCTTTGAGGAGACCCCAAAGGAAGAAGTCTAGTGGTGTCAAAGCCCCTTTGAAATGACCCTGTTACCAAAGAAGGACTCAGTTTCTGCCGTGCTCCTTGCTGATGTGTGACACATTTGCTCCATCTTGCTGGAAGTAACCTTCTGTTAACTCACGATCATTCAGTTGATTCTGACATCACTTAAACGAATTGGTGACCCACTAGATACTGTACACCACCATCCTGATGAGAAGTTGAGTGACTGAGTGAAGGGATACTGGCGGTAGGCACCAAGAAGTTGCAAACGGAGGTTGAAGGTCATGATGGCTGTCTGGCGCCTACCTCATCGCTCCAACGCAGGCGCATCCTGGCTTCTTCGATCCTCCATATACTGAGGAGCACATTGAACGTTGTTTCGTTCAGATTGCTTAGTCTTAGCGAGAGTTATTACAGAATAATGGGGGCCTCTTTTGAGTGAATCTCCCTGTGTAAAAGTTCTCAATAGTCAGCATTTCACTGGAACAATTCTCTGAGGTGGTGCATCGATTAGATATTTATATTGCATTATTTGCATACGTCAGTGAGGATTACACTTCAAGCAAAAGAAGATTTCAGCGTGAGCAAAAGAACATTAAGACGATCCCTGATTAAAATGTTTAAAATTACAAAGGGAGTTAGTCCAGTGGATCGAGACGGCGACTACATGAAACACACGGGGGCAGACACCATTGGAGACTTGTTACGAGTAAATTTCACACAAACATTTGGGAGTTTTTCTTCACACAGAGAGCCTAAGACACTTGGATTAAATGACCAAGTAGTGTGGTAGACAGTAGAACTTTAGAGACCTTCAAAACTCGACTTGATGTTATTGTAGAAGAATTAAGAGGAGAGGACTGGGAACCCAGCCACAGGGGATGCACAAACCAGTGTGTTTCTTCGTGCCAGTCCCAAGCCCAGATAAATGGGGAGGGTTACGTCAGGAAGGGCATCCGGTCTAATATTTTGCCAAATCAATATGCGGATAGATAATCCACTGTGGTGACCCCTAACAGGAGCAGCTGAAAGAAGAAGAAGAAATGGAGAGGACTGGTGAGCCTTGTTGGGCTGACTGGCCTGTTCTCGTGTAGATTGTTCTCATTTTCTAATGATACAGTAAATAGGAATTGTGGTTAAATGTTTAAATGTAATCATTTTACTTTAGTTGCACTGAGGTTTGTAGTTATATTGAGCTTATCAGTTTATTTCAATAACTTAAATAAAATGTCTATGTTTATAGAGCTGACTGATTGTAATTAGATGGTCACCATCATTGTAAGCTACCAGTTAGGCTGGTGGTTTAAAACAGAGAACTCCGTTATAATCCTAATTTGAAACATCTGAAATAAATTAGTATTTTTTTAATTTAAAGAAATGTTAAGTGCAATAAATAAACAATCAATTAATTAAAAAAGCCTGCAAATACAGCCCAGTTCTGAGTTGTTTTCTGAAATCTCAACCACTCAAGCACACATTTTTTTGAGACAGTCTTGTAAAGAGTCACCAAGTGACCTTCTCAAAATCCACCGTTTGGCATTCAGACACTCCATATTTCACTCTTGCTCACTGCTAGCTCCCTTCTTGTGTCTCCACATTTCTACGTACAGGTCTGGCAGTGACGATTCCTCTCAAAACAAAGGGAGTGATGGGACACCACGTACAGCGTCATCTAGGGCAGCAGAGGGCCTTGAGTTAGGGACTCCATCTTCACCACACTCTGGGAGTCCCCAGCACTGGACGACAAAAGCAAACTGGCCATAGCTAAACAACATCTGACATCTAGTGGACAGATCAGGTACTGCATGACGTTGTTATACTTCATAATGTCGGACAGATTTTCTGCTATTGATTTTCAGTGACTGCGTAGGTGAATTCAGTAAACGAATAGAAGGAGTTCTGTTAGTCCATTTTCTGATCCCACTTCAATTTCAGGATCGTGGACGTGGAGGCTTCTTCCAGAAAACGAAACAAACAAATTTGAAAAGCAGGCCAGAACAGAAAGGAACTGTAGATAGATAGATTTCTTTTCCTTGAATATCTCTGCCATCTGATGGACAAATCGAGGACTGGCTGGTTTTCCCCAGAATAGAAGGCTGTTTAAAAAAATTATCTCTCGAGTCTATTATAAAAATAAAATCTTGGAAGGAGACGAGACGTGATTTTCTCGGAGAGACACTTGTATGTCCCGCGAGAGGAAAGAGCGGAAATAAAGGACAAAGAGTAGATGACAAAGTAGAACGTTGTACAGAATTCAAAAACGGAAACGCCGTACACATGCAGAGCCGGTTAGAGATAATAGAAGTACGAAAATTTGAAAGTCTAAAAAAAAAAAAATAAAGTAAAGATCGCATTAGCGCAAACAAATGGAAATTATTACTCGGTAAATAACAAATAATAAAAGAGATCAAATATATTGTTTGGATTTAAACTTTAAGTCGAAGACTTGTAGATCGTCTAATTAGAGTTGCCAGCGACAATTAAAAGATTCCAAAAACATTGGCGCGGTATGAAGTCCTGTGAGACGGAGACTTTTAACATGAGATTCTTTCAAGTCACGCCATACTTACAACTATTTTCAAACAGGACCACGGTCATCTAACTTCAGTCCTGTGAATGCTTTTGACAAACACACTTCCAGCACTCTTAGCTCTTATAAATTTTATCAGGACAATAATTTTATACATTCGGACACATCAATGACTAAGCGAAGAAGTAAGAGCAAGGACAAACATTTGAAAAAGTCATTTTATTTATTAGAGATAAAGAAACGATATTCACTCACAGGCAATTATACCTTGCGTTGTCACAATATATCTCCAAAAACGAAATCAAAATTCAATGCGATCTTGAAGAAAAGTTAATTCCAAATATTTGTTTTACTAAAGTTTTAAAGTAAAAGTGAAAATAATGCACATGTAACAATTCTCATGAAACTTTAAGTCGGAGACTTGTAGATCATCTAATTTGTGTTGCCATCAGGGAAAAGTAGTGTTTCTTCCCAATGAAGAGGCGTATCTGCGAGAATTAAAAGATTGGTTGTTTGGTGAAAGTGAAATCCCACGAAAAAAAAATTCAAACCCCGAAAGAGAAGAGCTTATGCAAAGAGATTTGGAAAAGTCCCACCCACATAACCACGCACACGGTTCAATCATCTCTCATTTGTGTGAATGCTATTGTCATACACAGTTCGTGTAGAGAGAAAGAATCGATATTCACTCACTGTCAGTTATACGTTGCATTCTCATGATGTAATTCCAAACACGGAATCAAAATTCAATGCGATATTGACGAAAAGGTAAAAGCGAAAAGAGATTGAATATATGGACATAGGTGATATGTCAGAAGTATGTAGATATTGTTTGGCTTTAAACTTTAAGTCGGAGACTTGTAGATCGTCTAATTTGTGTTGCCATCAGGGGAAAAAAAGTTAATGTTTCTTCCCAATGAAGAGGTGTATCTGAGAGAATTAAAAGATTCCAAAAACATTGTTGCGTTACATATGCAGAGCACGTTAGAAATAATGGAAATGCAAAAAATCGAAAGTCTCAAAAAAAGAAAAGTAAAGATCGCATTAGCGCAAACAAATGGAAATTATTACTCGGTGAAATAAGGGAACAGCAAAAAGAGATCGTATATATTGTTTGGATTTAAACTTTAAGTCGGAGACTTGTAGATCGTCTAATTAGAGTTGCCAGCGACAATTAAAAGATTCCAAAAACATTGGTGCTGCATGAAGTCCCGTGAGATGGAGACTTTTAACATGAGATTCTTTCAAGTCACGCCCTTCTTACAACTATTTTCAAACAAGACCACGGTCATCTAACCTCAGTCATGTGAATGCTTTTGGCAAACACACTTCCTGCACTCTTAGCTCTTATAAATTTTATCAGGACAATAATTTTATAAGTTCTGACACGTCAACGACTAAGCGAAGAAGTAAGAGCATGGACAAACATCTGAAAAAGTCTTAGAGAGAAAGAAATGATATTCACTCACAGGCAATTATACATTGCGTTGTCACAATGTATCTCCAAAAATGGAATCAAAATTCAATGTGATCTTGAAGAAAAGTTAATTCCAAATATT
Organism: Polypterus bichir lapradei; assembly: GCA_026402145.1. Lineage (NCBI taxonomy): Eukaryota > Metazoa > Chordata > Cladistia > Polypteriformes > Polypteridae > Polypterus > Polypterus bichir. The sequence goes on along the minus strand of JANRMT010049829.1, from coordinate 23,268,486 downwards.
TGTTTTACTAAAGTTTTAAAGTAAAAGTGAAAATAATGCATATGTAACAATTTCCATAAATATAACAATCACTTAAAATTTTATATCTGGTTAACCAAACCCAGGGGTGGGCGAGCGAAGCAAGCAGGGGGCGGAGCCCCCAGTTAAAAAAAAAGAAAATCCTTAAATCTCCCTCTCCTCTTCTCTTATAAGTTTCTTCACTGGGCCCTATCAACCAGTCCCAAAGTTTATCATATCAATGCTCTGCTGATGACACAACGCTATACCTGTTGTTCCTCCTGAGGACCACAGCTTGAATCTTTGCACGTCTCACTGATACTGTAACTTGGATGAAGGAACACCATCTCCATGTCAAACTGGCAAAGGTGGACCTTCTTGTTAATCCCAGCTCATCCATCTCTTCAGCACCCCATCTCTGTTCTGCTTGGCTCAGACTTGACTGTAGCTGACAGAATATTCATCACAGCTTCTGGTCCAGGCTTTGGGCTCATCACGTCTGGACTACTGCAACCGTCTGCTGTCAGGAGCACCGGCCTGCATCACCGAGACACTGCAGATGATTCAAGATGCAACCGAATGAGTTCATCTAGCTGAGAGGACGCATGTCACTCCTCCCTGTAAGTCACCAAATGACCTTCTCAAAATCCACCGTTTGGCATTCAGACACTCCATATTTCACTCTTGCTCACTGCTAGCTCCCTTCTTGTGTCTCCACATTTCTACGTACAGTTCTGGCAGTGACGATTCCTCTCAAAACAAAGGGAGTGATGGGACACCACGTACAGCGTCATCTAGGGCAGCAGAGGGCCTTGAGTTAGGGACTCCAGCTTCACCACACTCTGGGAGTCCCCTGCACTGGACGACAAAAGCAAACTGGCTATAGCTAAACAACGCTGACATCTAGTGGACAGATCAGGTACTGCATGACGTTGTTATACTTGATAATGTCGGACAGATTTTCTGCTATTGATTTTCAGTGACTGCGTAGGTGAATTCAGGGTTGAAAAGTGAAAACAATGCACATGTCACTCCTCCCTTCAAGTCACTACACTGGCTTCCTGTTGCAGCACGTATTATGTTCAAGTCCTTGATGCTTACCTACAGGGTAGTCGGTGGGTCTGCGCCTACGTATATGGAGACACTTGTGAGGGCTTTTGCTTCTTCTCAACCACTCAGATCTGCTGATGAACGGCGTCGGTGATGTGACTCCTGCATGGCATCATATCTCAGTCCAGATTATTTTTATGTGGAGCTCCTGGTTGGTGGGACGAGCTGCTTATCTCCATTTGAAATTTTCACTCTCTCATTGAAGAAACCCACCTGCTGGAATAGCAACCCTGAACTGGAGTAGGCTGGTTTGAAAATGGAATGTCATTTATAAAGGAGACGTTTGTTGAAATGACCAGAATGTTAAAGTCAGCATCTGGATTTATAAAGTTGAAGTTAACTTTATATAATCAGAATTTGACTTTATGTATTAAAAATGCAATGTTTGGCACCCCATAATATATATAGGGGTGGGGACATTCAAAAAAGTTTCCACACTTTTATATTTTTCTTGGAAACAGTGAAGGCAGAAGGAGGAGGAGTAATTGGTCACGTCTGAGAGTGTCTTGTGACTGGGAAAATTGCACCGCAAAGGAAGGTGACTATGTAGAAAAGTGACGTCATTTGTTTTTGAAATTTTTAATAAATAGTTTAAAAAAAAGTGTGGAAACTTTCTGAACATCCCTTGTTTATTGATTGAATAATTATATTGCATAAGTTAGTGAGGATTAGTTCAGTTCAAGCAAAAGAAGATGAAGAGGAGACGTGATTGAAGTCTTTAAATTATGGAGGGTATTAGTCCAGTGGATCGAGACTGCGACTTTAAAATGAGTTCATCAAGAACACGGGGACAGACACCGCTGGAGACTCGTTACAAGTAAATTTCACACAAACATTTGGAAGTTTTTCCAGAGAACCACAGACACTTGGACAGCAGGACTTTAGGGCAGCGTTTCTCAACCTTTAAGTATTTGTGACGCGGGTTTTCATAACAGTTTTAATCGC
>JANRMT010049829.1:23252266-23266034 GCA_026402145.1 Polypterus bichir lapradei | reverse complement strand
AAGAGCAATTCTAGAATTAAGAAGCGTGTATTTCAGAAATAAAATCAACGACGCCTTCTGTGCTCGCTGTGTGGAGGGGAGCAGACGCAGGCGCAGGGCCCTCCTCACTCTCTCGCCAGCCTCAGAGTGTACCTTACATCCGCTTAGCTATAGCAAACGGGAGAACTGCTTTTTGACAGCCCCCCAGCCTTGACTCTCTAAGAAGAAAACCCTTGTAGGAAAAAATGGAAGAAACCTTGGGAAAGGCAGTTCAAGGACAGACCTCCATCCAGGTGCAGTGGGTGTCAATAAAAAAGTGGTAAATATAATAGAAAACATAAAACAGAATGCAACAGGACAATAGTGCAATAGAAATATTACAAGTATGGAGCAGAATTCAGCAGTAGATCATATCACATAATACGATTTGACCAAGAGACCGCCCAGTCCCCTCTGGGCAAGCTACCTAACATAAATCAAACAGTCCTCTTTGTATTTAGGGTTTTCATGGAAGGACTTGATGATGATGGTCACGTAGACTTCTGGCTTTCAGTCCATCAATGTTGGAGTTTCATGAAGCTTTTAGTAGGTGGTGGTGGCACAGGCCGCCACCACAAAGAAACCGGAAAAAGAAAGAGAAGAGACAGTAGGGGTCAGTACGGATTTCGGAGCCACTATGAATAGTTATTATGATGAATTGAACATACAGAGTATCAGGATTAAGTTAAAGTGAAGTTATAGAAAGGCCATGTTAAAGTAATGTGTTTTCAGCAGTGTTTTAAAGTGCTCTACTGTGTCAGCCTGGTGAATTCCTATTGGCAGGCTATTCCAGATTTTAGGTGCATAGCAGCAGAAGGCCACCTCACCACTTCTTTTAAGTTTAGCTTTTGGAATTCTAAGGAGACACTCATTTGAGGATCTGAGGTTACGATTTCGAATATAACGTGTCAGGCATTCCGATATATAAGATGGAGCGAGATTATTTAAGGCTTTATAAACCATAAGCAGTATTTTAAAGTCAATCCTGAATGACACAGGTAACCAGTGTAGTGACATCAAAACTGGAGAGATGTGCTCGGATTTTCTTTTCCTAGTTAGGATTCTATATATATATAAAGCTTGCGAAAGTTAACATCCATCCATCCACCCATCCATTTTCCAACCCGCTGAATCCAAACACAGGGTCACGGGGGTCTGCTGGAGCCGATCTCAGCCAACACAGGGCGCAAGGCAGGAACCAATCCTGGGCAGGGAGCCAACCCACCGCAGGAAAGTTAACATGTTAATTTTTAATAATTTAATTAATATGACCTGTTTAAGGTGTTCAAAGGAAATTGTCGCACCCAGGCTGGCAACGAGGTGATCGCTTTTGTTTGGGTGTCATTTTCATGTAATTGTTTAACATTATGAAACAATAACACAAATAAGTTAAGTGTCTTCCTAAAGAGGTACAGACACACCCAGTACCGTATTTATACTACCTTTAGAACCTTTATGAAATTCTATTTTCATTTCGTATTACGCGGTTCACCAAGGTTATTCCTCTTTTTATTTTTATTTTATTTTATTGTAGAATCAACTCTCGGCAGCGGAACAGCAGGACGGCCGTGCGGCGCATGCGTATGGGCGTCGTTCTCATTCCCTACCACCTTCGCCATCACTTCCCCTACCTCTCATATCTTGAATCATTCTTGAGGCAGATTGAAGACTTAAGAGCCAGCGTAAGTAAAAAATTAAGGAAAACGTACTAAGTAATTGCAGCACAAAAACGTAATCAGTTTTAACACGAAAAGATGCCGACGAAAGAAGAGACGCACCGGGCCGCTAGGGTGGAGAGAAGAAGAGCTGCTCAGGAAGCAGCAAGCGCATCAACCTCTGAGCAAACGAATGGTAAACCTACAGAGGAAAAGTAGGAAAACTATGAATACTGAAATCAAGTGCGCCGTTACTGCTACAGTATAAACACTACAGTTACAATTTAACATTATTCAGGTTTTGTCCACGAGATGGCAGTGTTTAACAAAAAAAAATCTATATTTGCGCTTCCGAAAGTAACGCGCTGTTAACTTGAGGTTTCTTTTAGTTCTGGCGTTATTTTTTATTTTTCTTTTCACTTGCAGTTTTTCTTGGACATCTGCTAAATCACTTTGAATCACATGGGCTGCATGAAAATGTGCTTTGAAAGTTGTAGCGTCTTAGTGCAGTATGTGAAAAACGTTAGATTTTTAAAAAAATTCTATTGCATCCATCCATTATCCAAGCCGCTATATCCTAACTACAGGGTCACGGGGGTCTGCCGGAGCCAATCCCGGCCAACACAGGGCGCAAGGCAGGAAACAAACCCCAGGCAGGGCGCCAGCCCACCGCAGGTTGCGCACAAACACACACACACGGGACAATTTAGAATCGCCAATGCACCTAACCTTCATTTCTTTGGACTGTGGGTGGAAACCCACGTAGACACGGGGAGAACATGCAAACTCCACGCAGGGAGGACCCAGGAAGCGAACCCAGGTCTCCTCACTGTGAAGCAGCGTTAGCCACTGCGCCACCGTGTCGTCCTTCTAGCACATCACCCAAATAATATATACTGTAAGAGCTTTAGCATGACACATTGTCTTCCTTTTAACGTGTATTAAAGCGGCACACGTGCTGCTGTCTTTAATAACTGGTGCAACCTTAGGCGATTGGATGATTTAGTTTTAAGAGTGTGATGCCATCTGAAATCGAACATTTGAAGAGCAATTCTAGAATTAAGAAGCGTGTATTTCAGAAATAAAATCAGCGACGCCTTCTGTGCTCGCTGTGTGTTTACTTACAGATTCTTCCCCCCAGTGATGTAAAAGATGTTTGGGCCAAAAAGCGGAGTTAAGTCTCCTCGTTACGACTATTCGCCCGAGTGTGTCACGTGACGCGCTGGAGAGCCTCACAGTAAAGTTCCCAGATAAGATCAACCAGCGGGGTCAGATGGCTGCTCAATGGTGTTTCAGTTATTTGATATAGAAGTCGGTTAAGAAAATGCATTTTCAGATCATATCTTAACATTCTTTAACTTGCTGGCTTTGGTGGTGGCAGGTCAGAGCCTGTTCAGGTATGGCTGAAACAACCCTTTGGAGTGGGCGCAAATAGTGAGGAGGTATTGGATGGGGTCCATACGAGTGGAGGCCCATAAAGAGCTTTTCTAATGTATAATAATATAATAACATATTGCAAAGAGAGAACACAAGACAAGATAAAGGTTTGGGGATCCACCTCGTATTTTGTTATGAACTGATACTCCGCAGGATGGCATCCTCAGAACTGAGTCTTCTCGAGACTGACTGCAGAGCAGAGCTGGTGGGATTATATAGTCGGTGAAGAGGAAGGGGAGGGTCAATGGGATGAGGCGGAAGTGACATCATTGAGAGGGCGTGGCCTGGTGCTGGAAGGGGAAGACCTTCAGCTCTTGCTGTCTTTTGCTCTGCAGGGGAGAGAGAGAAGAGACGTTAGTACACCTGTTTAACTTCTTTAGCGGCATTTCACTCTCAGTTAGTCCCCCCCAGCTACCCCTCATGTACACGTGATATATACTGGATATCCAGTGTCTCCTGGCAGTAAAGCACTCCATCTTTAAAGAGGACCAGTGGTTGCAGTGGAGTAAAGTCCAGCACTCTGTCATCAAGGGGGATCGGGTGCGGTGCACTGAAGTACATCAGACCATCTTCAATGGTGATGAGTTCAGTGCTGAAGAGAGCCAGAAACAAATCTTGCATACTCACTTTGAAACCTCTTGTTGCACTCGTGCTGTGTGTTGAGCGAGTCCTTTCTTACTGATGAGGCCTCATGAAGCGGCTTTAAGACGCCGAGCACAGGACACCCCGTCCGACCTTTTTGCAGAGGATAACGTCTTTTACTTCTCCACTGCTTCTTCCCGCTCTGATCCTGCATGGATCTTGATAATGCAAGATTTAGCCTGAAACACAGAAGGAGACTGAGCAGCAGGTTGGGTTTGACCGAGTTCTGGTCGCGCTGTCCTTTTGTTGTTATTCATGGGGCGCCATCCAAAGACATAAGAGCAGGAACAGCTTTCTGATTAACAGCCCTGTTCAGGGCTACTAACTCAGTATTTCAGTTTGTCTGTCAGCTCTTAATGTTTGCACCTCAGGTTTTTACAGTAATTCTTAGATGAGTCCATGCAAAAATAATAATAATAATAATAATAATAATAATAATAATAATAATAATAATAGTTAATAAAAAACAAGGAAACAATTGAAATGCACAGAATTTATGTCAATAAGTGGCTGTGGGCCATAAGTGGCCATCCATAAGTTTGACTTTGACAAAGTGACCCTTGGGATATAAAATTAAATTGAATTGGATTTTCCTTGTGTAAGGCAACTTTAATCTCCGCACACTCGAATGGTTATGACAACTACAAGCCAGTAGATGGCGCCGATCATCCAACAATCAAATTAGGCGTGGAGCTCAAGGAGCAACAGCAATGGAGTGGGTGACCAAGTTGACTGAGATGGAAATCTTATAATAATAATAATAATAATAATAATAATAAAAATAATAGGATGGTATGGTGGCACAGTGGGTAGCACTGCTGCCTCGCAGTTAGGAGACTTGGGTTCACTTTCCGGGTTCTCCCCGTGTCTGTGTGGGTTTCCTCCGGGTACTCCGGTTTCCTCCCACAGTCCAAAGACATGCAGGTCAGGTGCATTGGCGGGTCGAAATTGTCCCTAATTGTGCCCTGCGGTGGGCTGGTGCCCTGCCCGGGGTTTGTTTCCTGCCTTGTGCCCTGTGTTGACTGGGATTGGCTCCAGAAGACCCCCATGACACTGTAGTTAGGATAGAACAGGTTGGATGATGGATGGATAATAATAATAATAATCATTGAGAGTATTCTGCCCAGCTGCATCACTGTCTGGTTTGGGGACTGCAATGTCTGGATAATGCACACAGCATACAAGATCACTGAGACCCCTCTGTCTTCCATTATAGATGTCTTGTGTCCGCAGACCCTACAGCATTGTGAAGGGCCGCTGCTCCCACAAATGTCACAGTCTCTTTGTCGCACTTCCATCTGGCAGAAGATCCTGAAGCATTCAAGTCAGCTCTGCCAGGTTCTGCAGCAGTTTCTCCTCCTGGCATCTGTGCTGCCAACACCGCCCTGATCTGCCCCGGTAGTTAATTTATATGCAGGACATTTCTTACTCTTGTTGTTTTCTTATTATTAGTTGATATTGTTCATGTATTTATTACTAGATCAAATTCTCACTATCTATTTATTCACCTATTCTTTATTTATTTATCGTGCAGTTCTTCACTTGTCTTGTGTTTATGTGTACGTTGCACTGCAGTCCTGGGGAACATCTGATCACGGCACTGTATGCTGCAGTACGCTGTAATGATGGTTTACCAATAAAACCACTTGAACTGATGACTTGAAATACGTTTTATTTATATAGCGCCATTCCAATGCTCAAATCCTTTCATAAATATTCAAAGAAATGAAATAGGAAGAAATGAATAACACAAGATACCAGATAATATCAAACCTTCATAGATAAATACATGGAAATCCTGAAATTCTGAATCAGAACAGGAAACAATAAACAGGAAAATAGAGAAAAAAAAGAAGAAAACCATAAATAATGAATGAATATCACAACTTGTGTGCACTTACATAAAGGAATATAAATGCTGAAGTTACAATCCCCCGTGATGTCAAGGAACAATGCACAGGAAAAGAGCGGACTTCGTTATCAGTGTTAGGGTCAGACGCAGGAAGGACGTCGGCTATTCAATGGCTGCTCATTTGATGTTTGCTTCGGATCTAGTGATTCCAGATATTTAAAAATTACTACATTTTTGCTTCTTCTTACATAATCCATCCATCCATTATACAACCCGCTATATCCTAACTACAGGGTCACGGGGGTCTGCTGGAGCCAATCCCAGCCAACACACGGGACAAGGCAGGGCGCCAACCCACTGCAGGGCCCACACACACACACACACACACACACTAGGGACAATTTAGAATGGCCAATCCACCTGACCTGTGTGTCTTTGGACTGTGGGAGGAAACCGGAGCGCCCGGAGGAAACTCACGAGGAGAACATGCAAACTCCACGCAGGGAGGACCTGGGAAGTGAACCCAGGTCTCCTAACTGCGAGACAGCAGCGCTACCACTGTGCCACCGTGCCACCCCTTCTTACATAATAATAATAATAATAATTGTGACTCCTGGTGCAGTTAGACTCTGTCTCCAAAATGCTTGGCATGCTGAAGATTGCCCTCCTTGGAAAGGCTCACTTGGCTCTTGATAGTAACACCTCTTGAAGAATCCTGAGGATTATTAATACTAATCTTCTTCTTTTGGTTGCTCCCGTCAGGGGTCGCCACAGTGGATCATCTTCTTCCATATCTTCCTGTCCCCTTCATCTTGTTCTGTCACACCCATCACCTGCATGTCCTCTCTCACCACATCTGTAAACTTTCTCTTAGGTCTTCCTCTTTTCCTCTTCCCTGGCAGCTCTATCCTTAGTACCCATCACTCATTATACCCAGCATCTCTCCTCTGCACATGTCCAAACCAACGCTACCTCACCTCTCTGACTTTGTCTCCCAACTGTCCAACCTGAGCTGACCCTCTAATGTCCTCATTTCTAATCCTGTCCATCCTCGTCTCATGCAATGCAAATCTCACCATCTTTAACTCTGCCACCTCCAGCTCTGTCCCCTGTGCCACCGTCTCCAACCCATATAACATAGCTGGTCTCAGTAGCGTCCTGTAGACCTTCCCTTTCACTCTTGCTGATATCCGTCTGTCACAAATCACTCCTGACATTCTTCTCCACCCACTCCACCCTGCCTGCACGCTCTTCTTCACTTCTCTTCCACAATCACCATTACTCTGTACTGTTGATCCCAAGTTTTTAAACTCATCCACCTTCACCAGCTCTACTCCCTGCATCCTCACCATTCCTCTGACCTCCTCTCATTCACACACTAACACTTGTAAAAAAACAATTATGTTATGGAAACAGCAACAGCAAATTCCTGAAAGATCAAAGGCTGCCCTAAATATATGGACCTAACTGTATGTTAACAGACACATATCTACCTTTCAGGTAGGACACGAATCAATTCAGTGCACAGCCTTGAATGCCTACTTCATCATCAAGCCGTTTCAACAGAACTCCACGGTCCACGGTGTCAAATGCCGCACTGAGATCCAGCAAGACCAAGATTGCAGAAGAGCCTGAGTCCAAAGTTAATAGAATATCATTTGTTACCTTCAGCAGAGCCGATTCAGTGAAGTTTATTAAAATCTGACTGAAACACATCACATACATTGTTATCCTCCAGATATGAAATTAACTGCAAAGAAACCACTTTCTCCATAATTTTGGACGGAAATGGGAACTTAGAAATAAGCCTATAGTTTAAAAGAGCTGTAGGATCAAGGATGGGCTTCTCCAGCAAGGCTGAACAACTGCGTGTTTAAAGTTGTCCGGCATTATACAGGATTTTAGACAGCTGTTAATAATAGCCAACACAATTGGGTAGCCAATACATTCACAAACTAAATAAAATATAAATCAGTAAATGAGTTTTGAAATTACATTTAACTTTATGGAAAAATATCTTTTGTCCATTAAAATTAAAATAAAAATAATCTTGACCCCCCCAGATGTTCACAATGGCCTTTTCAAGGGAGTTTTAGGCTCATTCTCATTCTCCGGCTTTATCACACCCTTGAGTGCTGGTAGTGGGCACGTGTCGGACCCCAGCCATGGTGTCAGGGTTCTTGGTTTATATAGCAGGGGGCTCAAAGGGAAGAAGCTTGACTGGCAGGAGCCCCCAGGAGCTCAGCTGGGGGCTTGCTTTGATGGTTACCAGTATACAAAGCTCTCCTTCTTTCAGAGATGATGGGCTCCTCACACCTTTCAGTCAGGTAGCCTCACGTAAACGAGGCAGAAAAATCAGTTTCAGCTTCGTCCGCCTGACTTTCATTTCTAAAATTGGCAGCTCACTTTTGCCGTTGTGTAAAAAAAAAAAAAAAAAAAAGATGTGAACGTGACACAAAAGCCTACACCTGTGAGTTTATGATGGCCTTGATGTCGGCGGCCTGCGTCACTCGCCCCTCTGACTTTTACAGCAGGTGACAGGAAAAGAATAAAAAAATAATTAAAAACAACGACGGTGGCCGTGCAGATGAATTTACCAAGTCAACCACAAGACTGTCACTCACGGCTTTCAAAATTGACATAAAAAGCCACAAATACCTTTTGTGACGAGTTCCAAGAATTGTTTAGTCAGAGCATTGACACTGAAAGACGTGTGCTTCACTGAAATTCTCTTAAATAAGCCCAAGCAGGTAGAAGAAGTCATCTCATCACATCGGATTTGAAATTCCTTCATGTGGTTTCTAATTTCATTGTTGACAACATTTGGAAACCTTTCCTGAACTCTTGGAAATTCCATCCATCTGTAGTTATTTCATAATCTTACTTCATAATACTGTTAATAAAGTCTACATGCAGTGTACACCTGTGCTTCTCAAACTGTTTTGGACTGATGGCCTCCCACTCATAGATGTGGATGTCCACCTCAGCTAACAACCTCTCATCACCATCAGTTCTGTACGTAACAATTATCACATTCTTTTTTTTTTGTAAAATAATTCAAATGTGAGCATCAGTGGGTTTTGCTCCCCAGGAACCAAGTTACCCGAACCCTTCTCTAACATTTCAGTAATTATTTGCTGCTGTGATGTTGATCTTCCTGATCATAAAATAGCTCATTATGCTAGCAATTGATGAGATAATTATAATTAATAATTAATCATAATTAATTTCAGAATTTCAGTATTTGAGGGTTCCTCTAGATCAGGGGTCGCCTGAGGACCACCATGGCTGCAGGTGTTCATTCTCACCCTTTTCTTAATTAGTGACGTGTTTTTGCTGCCAATTAACTCCTTTTACATTCATTTTATTTGACTTGCACTTGAAGACTCAGCCCCCTTAATTGTTTCCATCCATCTATCCATCCATTATCCAACCCTCTATATCCTAACTACAGGGTCACGGGGGTCTGCTGGAGCCAATCCCAGCCAGCACAGGGTGCAAGGTAGGAAACAAAGCCCGGGCAGAGCGCCAGCCCACCACAGCCCTTAATTAACAGCCAAATAATAATGAGATACAAAATGAGCCAAAACAACTGGTGACCATTATACAATATCTGAAAATTTGCACCTTATTAGCAATACGACACACATGACAAAAGAGACCAGCGTTTCTCCATTGACACCTGTGTGTATTTATCCAGCACTATTTGGTTTAATGAAATACTTGGAAGGGAAGTGAAGAGGAAAAAGTGAAGGACTGAGAATTACTCCTCCATTTTAGCCTTCAAATCATTTGGATGATATCCTTAGAAAGGGGAAAAAAATCCAGGATATGAGAATGAGCTGGCATGGCAGAGTTAAAGGAACTAACAAGTCATGAAATTAAATTATTGGCAAGAATTGGTTTCTAATTAAGCAACTGAGTTTGAACAAAAAGAATTTGAGGGGAAGAAATCTTAAAAAAACAAGTCAATTAAAATGAATTCACAAGACGTTAGCAGCACAAACAGGGCACTCATTTAAAAAGGGGTTAGAATGAAAACCTGCAGCCACTGTGGCCCTCCAGGACTGACTTTGCCCTCCGCTGCTCTAAAGTGTCTCTTTCTCTTGCTCGATTTCGCTCAAAAACCAATCGGCACATCGTCATCTCATAACAGGCTTAAGTTTCCATTTTGGTATTTTTCCATCCAGCCGTTTTAGCTCTAGACTGTCCTCGAGAAACTGTGACACACACACACCCCCATCATCGAGATATCAGTGTTTTTGCTATCAGGAAACCCTAATACGTCAAAATCTGTCGAAAAGATCATAATTTTTGATGAATCTAAAGCTTTTGCTCCTACCCCCATAGACGATAGGTTCTGGAGGGGGAGGACGCAGAGCAAAATATCATAAGAACCTGACGTGCAAAGAATGAAACTTTTAATGCTGACTTAGTGAGAAATGTATCGAAAAGAACCTTCTCAAATCAAGTACCTTCACTTCCCCCGCCATTATCCCTTTGGAAGGTGGCCAGTGAAAGACAACACAAAGCCCACCATAACAGAGCTCTGTCAAATTCATACTGCTCCCCTGTCTCTTAGGGTTTCGCAGGATAATTCATATATTGCTAATCTGTGAGCGTCCATGCCGGCTTGGAGTGCAGAATCTGAATGGGAAGAAGAAGTGTAGAAGTTCAAGATGCTATCTTCTGCGGTGCTCTGAGGTTGGTGTCTTGGAGCCCTTCCATTTGGCCTTATCAATAAGAAAATTCTTCTAAGGAACAGGAGTACAATCGTGGGCAAAACATTTGAGAATGGCACAAATATTCATTTTGACAAAGTTTGCTGCCTCAGTTTTAACGATGGCAATTTGCATCAACTCCAGCATGTTCTGAAGAGTAATCAGATGTCCCTCTTTACCATGAAAATGAACTTAATCCCAAAAAAATCCCACTGCATGTCAGCCCTGACACTCAAGGACCTGCTAATGAGTGATGGTGAGAGTGTTGACGAGGACACTTGTGGCGGACAACTGGAGGTTACAGTAATCCCTCGCTATATCGCGCTTCGACTTTCACAGCTTCACTCTATCGAGGATTTTATGTGTAAGCATATTTAAATATATATCACAGATTTTTCGCTGGTTTCTGCGGACAATGGGTCTTTTTATTTCTGGTACATGCTTCCTCAGTTGGTTTGCCCAGTTGATTTCATACAAGGGACGCTATTGGCAGATGGCTGAGAAGCTACCCAATCAGAGCATGCGGTTAAGTTCCTGGGTGCTGATTGGCTAAGCGACAGAGCGCAGAATTCAATTCCGCTTCTCATTAACCAGGAAATCTCGTCTCGCTCATTCAGCATCAACGTGTTTAGCTGTGTAAAGAGTTAACTTTCGTCAATGAGCTGCTCGATGCCCACCCCAAGACGCTGAGCGACGAAGATTTGGCCGAGATGACCAAGTTAGCGGGCGAGGAAGATAAGGAACAAGAGGACCCAGCACAGGAAGGAGATGCCGGCCTAACTCTTGAATGTCTTGCGACCATTCTACGAACGGCAAGAGATCTCCAGACTTCAGTTGAAGAATGGGACCCGCAAATAATTTGTTCTTTGCAATTTCGAAATGCTCTTGACAACGCCACAGAAGTGTATAAAAACCTCCTTACACAAATGAAAAAGCAGCGCCAGCAACTGCCCATCACGATGTTCCTTACCCACAAAACACTGCCTAGTATGCCTTCAGTGGAAGAAGAAACTCCAGACGATGACGGCAGTGCTACACAGTTGCCTGAAGAGGCTCCTTTAGAAGAGCTGTGACGCTCTTCTTTGTTAAAATTTAACTCATTGTTATTGGACAAGTCGTCGTGTCATTGTTGGTGAGTACCCATAACTCATTTTCTACGTATTTAGTACATGTACGTACGTTTAGTGTAACAGCACACACATTTTACTGTATACAATTGCATTGTACGTATTTATTGCTGGTGGCCTGTCTATCGTAATGGCTGTAACATACGTGATATCGGAGACGCTCGATATCTTTAAAATGACATTTAGGTTTTACTGTATATAAACAGTGTGTTTACATACATAATTTCAATGAATCTTACCTAAAATCTAAGAGAATATAAAGGGTTTATGCTGTATAACTGTGCAGGAGATGTTTCTAAGAGTGTGGGAGAGTTTATGAGGGCTTAAAATATCTAAAAATAACTATATAAACATATGGTTTTTACTTCTCGGAATTTTCACCTTTCGCAGGGGGTTCTGGAACGCAACCCCCACAATCGAGGAGAGATCACTATATACCCATCCGGGACGCCTCGAAGGACCAGGAGAGGGACCATACCTCCCTTGGACCATTAGAGGACAGCTGCCCTGGTTTGTATGGGGGCCACAGGGTCAGAGCATGGAATCTCAACCCTACTGGAGACCATGACCACCACAAGGAGGTGCCCGGGAGGATCGTGCAGCCTTGGAGTACAGCACTTCTGCCACACCCAGAACGGCTGCCAGAGAGGGTTCCAGAGTGCTTCCGGGTGTTCATGTGGCACTTCCGCCACACCAAGAAGTGCCACCGGAAGGTCATAATGGACCACCTGGAGCACATCTGGGGCCTGATAAAAGGGGCCGCCTCACTCACGTTAGACGAGCCGGAGTAGGGAGGAAGGAGACAGAAGTTGAGTGAGGAGGAGTGAGGGCGACAAAGGATAGAGGCTGTGCAGTGCATTGTATGGTGTATCGCAAAGGAAGAATCAAATGTGTTATTTTGGACATTGGTGTCATGTCTGCTGTGTACAGGGGGGCTGCTTTACCACACTCTGTCATGCTGATTGAGTTAGAATAGCAGACTGGGTGCTTTAAAAGGAGGGTGGTGCTTCTTCTTCCTCTGTTGACCATGGTTACCTGCAAGAAAACACATGCAGTCATCATTGCCTTGCACAAAAATGGCTTCGCAAGCAAGGATATTGCTGCTAGTAAGATTGTACCTAAATCAGCCATTTATCAGAACATCAAGACCTCAAGGAGTGACGTTCAATTGTTGTGAAGAAGGCTTCAGGGTGCCCAAGAAAGTCCAGCAAGCACCAGGACCGTCTCCTAAAGTTGATTCGGCTGTGGGCACCACCCAGGGCAGAGCTTGCTCAGGAATGGCAGCAAGCAGGTGTGAGTGAGGTGAAGACTTTTAGAGGATGGTCTGGTGGGTGTCAAGAAGGGCAGCAAAGAAGCCAAGGAAAACATCAGGAGCAGACTGATATTCTGGGATTGGACTGCTGGGGTCAAGTCATTTTCTCTGATGAATCCCCTTTCCAATTGTTTTGGGCAACCAGGAAAAAGAAAAGGTGAGTGGTGCTACCATCCTGTGTAAAACATCCTGAGACCATTCATGTCACGTGGGGTTGCTTCTCACTCACAATTTGGCCTAAGAACACAGCCATGAATAAAGAATGGGACCAAAACATCAACAAGAGCAACTTCTCCCAGCCATCCAAGAACAGTTTGGTGACCAACAATGCATGATGGAGCACTGGGCCATAAAGCAAAAGTGAGAACTAAGTGGCTCGAGGAACAAAACATCGACATTTGGGGTCCATGGACAGGAATCTCCCCAGACCTTAATCCCATTGAGAACTTGTGGTCAATTTTCAAGAGGCGCAGGTGGACAAACAAAAACCCACCAATTCTAACAAACCCCAAGCATGGATTTTGCAGGAATGAGCTGCCATCAGTCAGGATTTGGCCCAGAAGTTGTTTAACAGACTGCCAGAGGGAATTGCAGAGGTCTTGAAAAAGAAAAAAGGGCCAACACTGCAAACATGGACTCTTTGCATAAACTTAATATATGCAAATTGTCAATAAAAGTATTTAAAACTTAGGAAATGCTTGTAATCCTACTTCAGTAGATGAAAGAAACATCTGAAAAAAGATCTAAAAACACTGAAGCAGCAAACTTTATGAAAACCAACAATTAGGTCATTCTCAGAACTGTTGCCAATGACTAGTTAAATGAATTTCACCTCACACCTGTTATTTGTTCTTGCCTTTCTCAATATAAAAGCAATGCAAGTTCCACATCTGCCCAGTCTATTGGCAGTCTATTGCAAGGCAATTTAATTCATTTTGCTCAGCTTTTTTGTAACAAATAGATAGATAGATAGATAGATAGATAGATAGATAGATAGATAGATA
>JANRMT010049829.1:23223224-23235014 GCA_026402145.1 Polypterus bichir lapradei | reverse complement strand
ATAGATAGATAGATAGATAGATAGATAGATAGATAGATAGATAGATATGAAAGGTACTATATAATAGATAGATAGATAAATACAACAGACTGATTGTAGCGTAGTTGGCAGGATTACAAAAAAGTACTGTATTGTAGAAACATACCTATTACATTTTAGTGTAGTTGGCAGGATTAGATTGGTACAATTAGGCAAAAGTCATTAAGCTGTTCCTAGGTTTTGCTGATGTCAGGTTGCGGACAATGCTCTTTGCACCAACTAACAAACTTCTCCCCCTGACTCCTCCCCTCTGTCTCATCTCCTTTGTCAATGCACCACATAAGTGCAGAATCATCTGAGAATTTCCAAAAGTGACTTCACCTTCTGTTACATTTATAGTCGGAGGTATCCGGACTGAAGAGGACAGGAGACAGGACTCTTCCTTGTGGTGCTCCAGCATTGCTCACACCATCCTTGAGCCTCATAAGCTGTGGCCTGCCAGACAGAAGGTCATTTATCCAGGACACCACAGGCTCATCCACCTGCACATCTATGAGCTGACTCCTCAGTTGCTCATCAGTTATGATCTAAGGTGAACTCATCACTGGCCATACCAGTTGAAGAGGTAGGAGTGGTTGATGTGGTAGGGATGGTGAAATCAAAAAAGCTGACAGCTCTGTCCAGTCTTGTGGAGCAAACTGACAACCACACCTTCCACTCTAATATTTGACTGACAGGCAAACTGTAGTGAGTCCAGGTGGTCTATCAATCACAACATGGCCCCTATTATTAGGGACCAGCCTCTTAAAGGTCTTCATGATGTTAGTACCACTGGTCTGGTAAGGGTTGAATATTATTTGTAGATCCTGGACAATGTGATTCACACACACACACACAGAAATCCTCGGTCCTCAAAAGTGGATGTGTTGCTCCATTTCCAGTCAATACTCAGTTATTTTGAACTCCTACAAGTGGCAGATGCATTGCATCTCCATACCCCAGGGTTTTTTAAAACTGCTATGTATCTTAATAGTAATGCCTGGTTTTCGAAAATTGAGCAAATTTATTAAAGTGACAAAATTTATTTTAAAACGCAGAGTAACAAGTTCTATGTCTGTGGCTGAATTCACAACGCACATATCATGCTGGATAGTCCTTTCAAGTAAGAACTTCTCCGCCCTCTGACATTAATGGCGCTATAGTTCTTATTACAGTTTTTTTCAGTTGCTTTGGTGCATTTCTCACAACAGACTTAACATCTGCATAACAGCGAGTGCATTTCTCAAAACACTTAGTGCAAATGGCAAAACATCATGGATGACCAGCAAAAGCAGGTAACCTCTTCAAAATCCTTAATCCATGCCTCAAAAGCAAGTATTTACATCGCTGAATACAGTGGTTACGGAAAGTATTCAGACCCCCTTCAATTTTTCACTCTTTGTTATATTGCAGCCATTTGCTAAAATCATTTAAATTAAGTTTTTCCCTCATTAATGTACACACAGCACCCCATATTGACAGACAAAAAAAATAATTTTTGAAATTGTTGCAGATTTATTAAAAAAGAAAAACTGAAATATCACATGGTCCTAAGTATTCAGACCCTTTGCTGTGACACTCATATATTTAACTCAGGTGCTTTCCATTTCTTCTGATCATCCTTGAGATCACCTTCATTTGAGTCCAGCTGTGTTTGATTCTACTGATTGGACTTGATTAGGAAAGCCACACACCTGTCTATATAAGACCTTACAGCTCACAATGCATGTCAGAGCAAATGAGAATCATGAGGTCAAAGGAACTGCCTGAAGAGCTCAGAGACAGAATTGTGGCAAGGCACAGATCTGGCCAAGGTTACACAAAAATTTCTGCTGCACTTAAGGTTCCGAAGAGCACAGTGGCCTCCCTAATCCTTAAATGGAAGACGTTTGGGACGACCAGAGCCCTTCCTAGAGCTGGCCATCCGGCCAAGCTGAGCTACCGGGGGAGAAGAGCCTTGGTGAGAGAGGTAAAGAAGAACCCAAAGATCACTTTGGCTGAGCTCCAGAGATGCAGTCAGGAGATGGGAGAAAGTTGTAGAAAGTCAACCATCACTGCAGCCCTCCACCAGTCAGGACTTTATGGCAGAGTGGCCTGTCGGAAGCCTCTCCTCAGTGCAAGACACATGACAGCCCGCATGGAGTTTGCTAAAAGACACCTGAAGGGAGAAATAAGATTCTCTGGTCTGATGAGACCAAGATAGAACTTTTTGGCCTTAATTCTAAGCGGTATGTGTGGAGACAACCAGGCACTGCTCATCACTTGTCCAATACAGTCCCCACAGTGAAGCATGGCGGTGGCAGCATCATGCTGTGGGGGTGTTTTTCAGCTGCAGGGACAGGACGACTGGTTGCAATCAAGGGAAAGATGAATGCGGCCAAGTACAGGGATATCCTGGACAAAAACCTTCTCCAGAGTGCTAAGGACCTCAGACTGGGCCGAAGGTTTACCTTCCAACAAGACAATGACCCTAAGCACACAGCTAAAATAACGAAGGAGTGGCTTCACAACAACTCTGTGACTGTTCTTGAATGGCCCAGCCAGAGCCCCGACTTAAACCCAATTGAGCATCTCTGGAGAGACCTAAAAATGGCTGTCCACCAACATTTACCATCCAACCTGACAGAACTGGAGAGGATCTGCAAGGAGGAATGGCAGAGGATCCCCAAATCCAGATGTGAAAAACTTCTTTCCCAAGAAGACTCATGGCTGTATTAGCTCAAAAGGGTGCTTCTACTAAATACTGAGCAAAGGGTCTGAATACTTAGGACCATGTGATATTTCAGTTTTTCTTTTTTAATAAATCTGCAACAATTTAAAAAAATATTTTTTTTGTGTGTACATTAATGAGGGAAAAAACTAATTTAAATGATTTTAGCAAATGGCTGCAATATAACAAAGAGTGAAAAATTGAAGGGGGTCTGAATACTTTCCGTACCCACTGTATGTCAGTGTCATCAAAATGCCAAGTCCATGAATCATCGTCCATGGACATGACAGCCAAAATGTAAAGTCATGTTATTAATATAAAATTGGCACAATCTAAACATTTTCTGATGCACAAAACATCTGAATGACAAGGGCAGGAAACATAAAAATACAAAACACCGATTGCGGGAGATTGATTCAAGAAGAATATTTTATTGATTGCACAGGTATATGGTGACATACCATGCACTGCACTTGGAGTCTAGCAAAAAAATGCATTTCAATACTTTATGCATAAAATATGAAATGAAGGAAAAAAAATTACAACATCGAAAACAATATATACATACTGAAACTCTAAATGCTCTCTACAATAAGCTGCTGATCCTGTATATTGGGCCACATGACTAAAGGTTGTGGGAATTGAACGAGCAGTTTTGAGAACTGCAATTCTGTTGTGAGAAATGCACCAAAGCAACTGAGAAAAACTGTAAACCCACCGCCCTCTGCTTTGTTCTGATCAAAGAAATGCGACAGAAAAGTGCAAGGTGTGAGCCATTCCTGAAGGGGGCGCCACAGCTCTTCTGGCTACATTCGGGTCAGTGCCCACCGCCCAGTCAGCCCAGCAACACGATAATAAGTGAATATCAAAAGCTTCCCCTGTCAATTTAGAGTGATTAGAATTTAAATTGACATATTCTCTTGAATGATTGCCCCATGAAGCAAATTAAATGCTTAAAAGATCTCAATTCGGCACAGTAGAGATAGGGAAAGCGGCGACATTCTCAACAAAAGAGGGTTTACTTTAAACAATAAACTGTGGGGCTCACATCACCATTCGTCTGGTGGGTCTTTGTACCCCCATATATGACGCCAAATAGTCTTATTTCATTCTGCTTTGAATGCCCACAGGCTTCGACGACAGGTGTTTCTCTTTAAGTCTCGAGGAATGCCAGGTATGTATGGAATGGCTGCGTGGGCAGCGACCCTCGTTTAATCCCCCCATCCTCTGCTGTTCCCATTGGCACATCTCGCAGCTAAGCCTGTGATTGGCTGCCCTGGTCTCCTCAGGGGATGAGTCACCGCGAGTCTCCTTTTATTAACAACAAAGCTTTACTTAGAAAGTGACTCAGCCGAGTGGCGAACCTGAACCGCCGTCTGTGACACGTCGACGCTGCCATCCCTTTGGAAAAATCTTCAGCATGGGAGGAAAGTAAACGAGAAACGAACTGACTTTGAATCAATCAGGCTTTATTTAGGTCGCGCTGTTCATAGCAACCAGCGTTGTTACCTAGTGAACTTCACAGCCATCCTGATGTGACGAGCGCCCCGTCCAGGAACTGTCCTTACCTTACGTATCTATTATATAGTGCCTTTCATATCTATCTATCTATCTATCTATCTATCTATCTATCTATCTATCTATCTATCTATCTATCTATCTATCTATCTCTGCTCTGTTAATGTTTAAGGTCCTCCTTCAAAGGAGATTGAAGATCGAATTTGCATATTTTAAACTAATTAATCACTTAGATATATTTAGAGAAGTCTGGGCTGTAAATGATGTTTTATGCTCCATGGAAAATGAATGCCTAGTACTAAAGTATGAGTAGGAAAACTTTATTAAATGTCGTTTAATTTTGGCTGTTAATTTGACTGCAATTATGTTATAATTGTTAATAAAGGTCTGTTTAAAATTAAAAAAATCTATCTATCTATCTATCTATCTATCTATCTATCTATCTATCTATCTATCTATCTATCTACCTAACACAAAATAAGTGTAGATTTCTTATAATTTTTTTCACTTCTGTCAACTAGACAATCTCAATGGCATTTTCTTGTTCATTCATTCATTCTCTTGTAACAGTCAAGACATAATCTGTTAATATTTAAATAAGTGTAAGCTCTTGACACCTGTCTTGAAAATGCTGGCTCCTTAATGCCGCTTTATGATTCTTTACTGGGTTGTGTGGTTCCTTATTGAACTGTTCCTTGACAAAGAACCCCCAGCGTAACTGTGCAATTGTGTGTGTATGTATGTGTGTGTGTGTGTGTGCCCAGTCATAAACTGGCGCACAGTCTTTGGTTAGTTCCTCCATTTTTCCCAAGTGTTGACCGGATTGGCTTCAGCTCCCAGCAAGCCTGACTCATGTTAAATGGGGTCAATGAATAAATATGTGCTTTGTAACGTATTCTAATACTGATGGAGATTTACATCCAGATTGCTGTTTTTAATTACACATTGGAAATACAGTCCACCCGGAAAGTATTCACAACGCATCACTTTTTCCACATTTTGTTATGTTACAGCCTTATTCCAAAATGGATTCAATTCATTTTTTTCCTCAGAATTCTACACACAACACCCCATAATGACAACATGAAAAAGTTTACTTGAGGTTTTTGCAAATTTATTAAAAATAAAAAAACTTAGAAAGCACATGTACATAAGTATTCACAGCCTTTGCCATGAAGCTCAAAATTGAGCTCAGGTGCATCCTAAATTCCCCTGATCATCCTTGAGATGTTTAATTGGAGTCCACCTGTGGTAAATTCAGTTGATTGGACATGATTTGGAAAGGCACACACCTGTCTATATATGGTCCTACAGTTGACAGTTCATGTCAGAGCACAAACCAAGCATGAAGTCAAAGGAATTGTCTGTAGACCTCCGAGACAGGATTGTCTCAAGTCAAAAATCTGGGGAAGCTGGCCGGCCATCTAAACTGAATGATCGGGGGAGAAGGCCCTTAGTCAGGGAGGTGACCAAGAACCCGATGGTCACTCTGTCAGAGCTCCAGAGGTCCTCTGTGGAGAGAGGAGAACCTTCCAGAAGGACAACCATCTCTGCAGCAATCCACCAATCAGGCCTGTATGGTAGAGTGGCCAGACGGAAGCCATTCCTTAGTAAAAGGCACATGGCAGCCCACCTGGAGTTTGCCAAAAGGCACCTGAAGGACTCTCAGACCATGAGAATTAAAATTCTCTGGTCTGATGAGACAAAGATTGAACTCTTTGGTGTGAATGCCAGAAGTCACGTTTGGAGGAAACCAGGCACCGCTCATCACCAGGCCAATACCATCCCTACAGTGAAGCATGGTGGTGGCAGCATCATGCTGTGGGGATGGAACTGGGAGACTAGTCAGGATAAAGGGAAAGATGACTGCAGCAATATATAGAGACATCCTGGATGAAAACCTGCTCCAGAGCGCTCTTGACCTCAGACTGGGGCGACGGTTCATCTTTCAGCAGGACCACGACGCTAAGCACACAGCCAAGATATCAAAGGAGTGGCTTCAGGACAACTCTGTGAATGTCCTTGAGTGGCCCAGCCAGAGCCCAGACTTGAATCCGATTGAACATCTCTGGAGAGATCTTAAAACGGCTGTGCACCGACACTTCCCATCCAATCTGATGGAGCTTGAGAGGTGCTGCAAAGAGGAATGGGCGGAACTGGCCAAGGATAGGTGTGCCAAGCTTGTGGCATTATATTCAAAAAGACTTGAGGCTGTAATTGCTGCCAAAGGCGCATCGACAAAGTATTGAGCAAAGGCTGTGAATACTTATGTACATGGGATTTCTCAGTTTTTTTATTTTTAATAAATTTGCAAAAACCTCAAGTAAACTTTTTCCATGTTGTCATTATGGGGTGTTGTGTGTATAATTCTGAGGAAAAAAATGAATTGAATCCATTTTGGAATAAGGCTGTAACATAACAAAATGTGGAAAAAGTGATGCGCTGTGAATGCTTTCTTGATGCACTGTATGTCTTCTTTGACAGCACTGAACAACATACATTACAATACATGTTATTTTTTTGTGTAGCACTCTTCACTGACTGCAGGCGCTAGGAGCAAATATTAGTTAAAACACAAGTACAGGCTACACTAATTACTAAATACAGAACACATGTATGCAGCATTCCAACCGAGATACTCATTTTAAAACGAGTTCATCAAGAACACACGGACACAGTTGGAAACTTAAGGGTAAATTTCACACAAACTTTGGAAAGTTTTTCTTCACACAGAGAACTCCAGACACATGGAATGAGTAACCAAGTAGGACTTTAGGGACCTTCAAAACTCGAGTTAATGTTATTACAGAAGAAATAATTGGAGAGGAGTGGTGAGCTTTGATTGGCTGAATGGCCTGTTCTCGTCCAGAACACAATTTACATTCATAACACAATGAGTCTTTAAAAATTTCACTTTAATCCTGTAGTTTATTTAATCTTGTAGTTTATTTTATGAATAAAGATGAAATTTTGACTTTAATCTCAAAATTTCCACTTTAACCTTGTAGTTTATTTTGGCATTAAAAGTAGGAAACCGTAATGTGCGTCTTAAAGTCAATGTTTAAGTAAAAATTTGTAATCTTCACCTTAAAATCAGCGTTTAAGTGGAAATTTTGAGATAAAAGTCATCAAGTAGAACATCGTAATCTTCATTTTAAAATCAACGTTTAAGTGGAAATTTCGAGATTAAAGTCAAAATTTCATCTTTAAGGACAAATTAAACTACGTGTTTAAAGTCGAAATTTTCATATTAAAGTCGAAATAAACTATGAGATTAAAGTCGAAAATTTCGAGATTAAAGTTGAAATAAACTACAAGATTAAAGTGGAAATTTCGAGATTAAAGTCATCAAGTAGAACATCTTAATCTTTATTTTAAAATCGATGTTTAAGTGGAAATTTTGAGATTAAAGTCAAAATTTCATCTTTAAGGATGAAATAAACTATGAGATTAAAATGGAAATTTCCATATTAAAGTTGAAATAAACTATGAGATTAAAGTCAGAAATTTCAGAATTAAAGTTGAAATAAACTACAAGATTAAAGTGGAAACTTCGAGATTAAAGACAAAAAATAGAACACTGTAATCTTCATTTAAAATCGATGTTTAAGTGGAAATTTTGAGATCAAAGTCATTTTGAGATTTAATTTCGACTTTAATCATGAAATAAACCTTTTTATTCCTTCACTGTGTCCCTAATATTTTTTTCTTTGTTGCCCTGATATTCTTCCTGACCTGACCTGTACAAATATACATACATAATAAATCAACAAACAAACAAACAAATAAATAAATCATGCTATTTTTAAAAATGTGTTGTTGTTAATGTGTTTTTATACAAACGATGTGGCAGGTCTTTACTTTAAGCGGCCCTCTCGTTTTTTTCCTGGTAAGTCGCTCGGGGCTGAATGCAGCCTGGCTGTCATTTTCCAGACTGTCCCCTCATCATTCTCACTGAGGTGACTCATGAAGGGACAGTTGTAACCGGTTTCACATTTGGATTGTGGTAAGGAAACTTTACATTTTATTTTGCATTTTTGATGTCCATCAATGCTGCCGGGTCCTCTTTGGTGCAGTAATGCTGTAATCGTGTTCCAGTAAATACGCTTGTGGAATGAGCATGTGAACTTGTGAATGCTCAGTCAGTCTCCGCTGATGTTTTGTAAGACCAAACTCGTTTTGCCCTGGAGAAACAGAATAAACAACACAGAATATCTCAGCACTAGGCCATTAGAAGAATGTGGTCTGCCCAAACCACAGGATTACTGGAGGCCCACTCAGCCTCAAAGCGGTAGGATTACAAACAGTGTGCGAGTGTAGGGCGTTTGAGTAATTCTATCGCTTGTCCGTTTTCTGAACCCGATTCTTCCTATTCAAGGTCAGGACTGCGCTAGCTGGAGTTTATCTTAGCTTCTTCATGATCAAAGTAGGAGGCAGCCTAGAGGGCATCAGAAGCCATTTCAGCATTAGGCACAATGGCTCAGTCCCGTGCGGTCAGTTCGTTGACAGGTATCCTAACATGCACATATTTAGGTTGTGGCTGGGAAATACTGACCCAAAGAAAACCCTTATGGACAATGAGGGGATTTCCCAAAGGCCAAGTATGTTGTTATTAGGATGGGAGCAGAAGTCAAGTGTTTGGAGAAGGGAGGCAACCAAGCTAACCACTGCACTAGTGTGGCACCACCGTTGTAACGCTGAGTAACTGGACATGCAGCCACTGAGCAAATTATTAAGAACACCTGCCAATCCACGCAAGAATCTAATCAGCCAATCGTGGCAGCAATACAAAGTATCAAACCCTGCAGGTACGGGTCAGGGGCTTCAATTGATGTCCACATCAAACACCAGAATGTGATCTCAGAGCTTTGGACTGAGCCATGATTTGTGGTGCCAGATGGGCTGGTTTGAGTTTTTCAGTAACTGCTGATCTCCTGGGATTTTTACGCACAACAGTCTCTAATGTTTACTCAGAATGGTGCAAAAAAACTAAAAAACATCCTGTGGGCGGCAGTTCTGTGGATGGAAACGCCTTATTGATGAGAGAGGTCATAGAATGGCCAGAGACTGGTTGGAGCTGACAGAAGTAACTTCAGACAACCATTCAGTACAACTGTGGTGAGCAGAAAAGAATCTTAAAATGCACAACACGTCACACCTTGAAGACCTCAGAAGACCACGTTTGGTTCCACTCCCGTCAGCCAAGAACAGAAAGCTGGAGCTGCAGACAGCACAGACTTACCACAGCTGGACAACTGAAGACTAGAGAAGTGTGGCCTGGTCTGATGAATCTCGATTTCCGATGGTCGGGTCATAGAAGGTAGCACCAACAGCATGAATCCATGCACTCTATCTGTCTTGTGTCAATTGTCCAGGCTGGTGGTGGTGGTGGTGTAATGATGTGTGGAATGTTTTCTTGGCACACCGTTAATACCAATCAGTCATCACTTGAATGCCACAGCCTATTGGAGTGTTGTTACTAATCAGGTGCATCCCTTCATGTTCACAATTTACCCATCTAGTAAAGGTTACTTCCAGCATGATAATGCACCAGGTCACAATGTGATCTGTTTTCATTAACATGACCTTGAGTTCAATGTTCTTCAGTGGCCTTCCCAGTCACCAGATCTGAATCCAACAGAACATCTTTGGGATGTGGTAGAACCAAAGCCAGCACCTCCATTAAGGTAAATGAGGCATTCTTCTAGGGTGCAGATGATAAGGGGGGGAAAAACCCAGCAACACGTGTTAGCTACCAAACAGTTGGTAGGAGCACTAATAAGCTTGGCCTAAGGTGCAAAATAACCTAGCATTGGCACTGGGGGATTCACAGTATAAATGTGCGTCAGAAATTGTGCGATTTAGTCATGTCCACATGGAACAGAACCTCAAAGGAGTGTTTCCAACATCTTGTGGAATCCATGTCACAAAGAATTAAGGCTGTTCTGTGAGCAATATGGACTCCTCATCCAGTTTTAGTGTAGTAGTCTGAAGAATTTGCTCCGTGAGTGTAAACACACCTTCAGTGGCCACTCTGGTAAGTTCTCCTGCTCGTTAGCACAAATCATGTTCTCCTCCCAACAGTCAATGATGTAACTGTGGCTCAGTATATACAGTTGTGGCCAAAGGTTTTGAGAATGACCCAAGTATTGGTGTTCACAAAGTTTGCTGCTTCAGTGTTTTTAGATCTTTTTGTCAGATGTTTCTATGGTATACTGAAGTAGAATTACAAGAATGTCATAAGTTTCAAAGGCTTTTATTGAAAATGACATGACGTTTATGCAAAGAGTCAAGATTTGCAGTGTTGGCCCTTCTTTCTTTTTTCAAGACCTCTGCAATTCACCCTGGCATGCTGTCTGTCAATCAACTTCTGGGGCCAATCCTGACTGATGGCAGCAGCCCATTCTTACATAATCAATGCTTGGAGTGTGGACGAAAACTCAGACCAGACAGCAGGTGCGGTTATAAAGCAGCTTTATTTTTCAGAGTTACGGTGAGAAGAGTTTCAGAAAAGCAATCAGATATACATGGCAGCGTCAGGGCTCTTCTGAACCCCGTCTGTTGGGTGGGGTCCAGTTTTATACCCCTAGAATGCGTGATTTAATATCATTATAAAATGCAACAGTCACCATATTTATTATACACAATCCTTGAGCCCATTTAATGTCCCTTGTAAAACTTGATTTCTTGGCCCCTTTTGTTATGGCGTTCAGATGTAAGCTAAGGGAAAACGTGATAAGGCAGACTCATGTGTGGAATGCTCAGACCTTGTGTCCTTTGCACAAATATTTTTCTGTTTGCTAAAACAAAGCATGCTATTACATGGTTTAGTAAAGCTTACTTCTCAGACATGAATTAGTACAAGGGAACAAAGAGAACATTCGTCTTCCACAGGAGTTTGTCAGAATTGTTGGGTTTTTGGTTGTCCACCCGCCTCTTGAGGATTGACCACAAGTTCATAATGGGATAAAGGTCTAGGGCAGGGGTGGCCAAACTTTTTCGGCTTGCGAGCTACTTTTAAAGTGACCAGGTCGAAATGATCTACCTACATTAAAAATGCTATATATATATATATACTGTATATATTGTCACAAGAACGAGACATGGACAGATAAAGGTTTGGGGCAGCCACCCGTATAATGTGGTATCCTGGCTGCAAAAGTCGTTTTAACAAATAATCAGCACTGAAGTGCATTCAACTGAGTCCAAAACAAGACTGAGGAAACAAAGGAAAAGGGGCAGGTTTTAAAGGGGAAGACAGGAAGTGAGGTCATATGGATCCGGCACGTGGTCTTCCACCATTGGTTCATAGCCGGACGTGACATCAGAGGGACTGGAGCTGGTGTGGCCG
This sequence comes from Polypterus bichir lapradei, assembly GCA_026402145.1. Lineage (NCBI taxonomy): Eukaryota > Metazoa > Chordata > Cladistia > Polypteriformes > Polypteridae > Polypterus > Polypterus bichir. Next base: position 23,223,417 of record JANRMT010049829.1, on the reverse strand, counting down.
ACTTCCATTGGCTCAGTCCCGGAAGTGATGTCAGGAGAGCCAGGTGAAATCCCCTGGGAATGGTCTACAGGCAAGGGAGAAAAAGAGTCAGTGCACTCTGCCACACCCCGGCATGCCTCCGAACTGCCTTCACTCAAGCCCTTGAGCTGCCTCCCATGCGCACGTGTGTGACAATATATATATATATATATAT
>JANRMT010049829.1:23211679-23222824 GCA_026402145.1 Polypterus bichir lapradei | reverse complement strand
TTTTTTTCCGGATGCCCCAAACAATTGGAAAGAGGATTCATCAGAGAAAATGATTTTCCCTAGCAGTCCTCAGCAATCCAATCCCTGTACCTTTGGCAGAATATCAGTCAGTCCCTGATGTTTTTCTTGGCTTCTCTGCTGCCCTCTTGACACCATGCCATCCTCTAAAAGTCTTTGCCTCACTCACACCTTCCTGCTGCCATTCATGAGCAAGCTCTGCCCTGGTGATGCCTGCAGCTGAATCCACTTTAGGAGATGGTCCTGGCGCTTGCTGGACTTTCTTGGGTGCCCTGAAGCCTTCTTCATAGCAATTGAACCTCTCCATTCTAACTCAATCAGCATGAGAGAGTGATCTCCAGCCTTGTTCACGTTGACACTCTCACCCGTGTGAACAAGAGGATCACTGAAATGATGTCAGCAGGTTGTGGTATAGCGGGTCCACAGCTCCTGTCAAAAAGGCCACTTTTAATAAATAATCGCCATTCTCGCGGCTTAGCGAGGGGGCGTGGTGGTTGTGTGGCTGAAGCAGTTCCAGAGGAGTTCGTGATGTGGGCATTTCTCGCCTAAGTGCACAGGTGAGAAACGGTCCACATCTGTAATTGTTTCCAGGAGCTGCTGATTGCTATGGCTGCTGCGCCCCCTCTTGATAAATAGAAGCGCGAGTCGGCTAAGAAGGGGAGAAGAAAGGAAAGAGGAACGAACGGAGGTTGCAGGAAGAAAGCAGGAAGCAGTGGAGAGAGAGAGAAAGCCGGTGCAGGGAGCCTGGGTGTGGGGCCGACACCCAGGGAGTCGTCATAGTGGTCGCTACCGCTGAGTTTATTTTGAAGAGCGGGAGTGACCGGAAGGCGGATGACTCTCCGCGTAAGGACGCGGAAGGCAGCGGGAGTCGGGACTTGGGTTGTGTATTCCCCAGTGTGGGCACCCTGGTCGCTGTGGAGGCCCAAGTCGCTGTCTGGAGGAGCCTACCGCAGCCAGGGGTTGGTGAGGCGATCCGATCAGCTGAAGCAGGTAGAGAGAAGGTCAGCTGCATGTAGGGCGACTCCCCTGTTGAGAAGCCCAGGCAGGAGAAGCAGGGGAGCCGCCAGGTAAAAAGAAGACACCGGGCTTTGTGTTTTGGTTTTAAAAGATTGTTTCATGCGTTATTTTAACCTTGTTGTTTTAAAATTTTTTTCTAATGGATTTTAACACTCCACTTCTGTTTTTATGGATTATTTATTTAATGAATTTTTTTCACTGCACTATTTATTTGAATATTGTTTTGATTGTTGTTTTTAATAAAAGCACTTGGCGCTTTTGTACACCATCCCCTTGCTCCATTGTTGTGCCTAACTGCGAGCTCATCGGTGACATTACCGATGGTGTTGGGTTCAAGGGCTCCCGGATGGATGACGGGAGCACGCAACAAACCTGCATCATCACACAGGTCCTTCTGTGGCAGGGCTGACATGCAGTGGAAATAGTGTTTTTGGAATTAAGTTCATTTTCATGGCAAAGAGAGACTTTGCGATTAATTGTAATTCATCTGATCCCTCTTCAGAACATTCTGGAGTAGATACAAATTGCCATCATAAAAAGTGAGATAGCAAACCTTTATTTGTGTCATTCTCAAAACTTTTGGCCAAGACTGTACAGCATGCAGGTACAATCAAGAGTTTGTCCAAACGGATGTGTGGCGTATGTGACTCTGAGTTTTGTGATTCTCTCTATCCTCCTGTAATTATGGAACATGCAGAGAATGGTGCAATAAATGACCAGCAACCAGTGAGGGACTTCTTTTAACAAAGCAGGTCAGAAGAGAATGGCCAGACCCATCCAAACTAACAGATAGGCCACACATCCTCAAATCACAGGTGTTTGCAGCAGTTGGCGTACAGAAGGACATTTTTGAATGCACAATGTGTCACATCTGGAAGCAGAAGGGCTACAGCATCGCCACACCACGCCGGGGTCCACTCCTGTCAAGGAGGGGACAGCGGCCACCTTATTATCAGAATTGGACGCCTGAAGTTCGGAATGAAGTCGCTTAGCTTTATGGACTTTCATTTCTGCAGTGACGTGCTGAGCGTAGGGTTAGGATTTGGCTGAAATAACACAAATCATTGAATCCAAGTCAAAGGTCCAAGCTAGTGCTGCTGGCGGTGCAATGCGTAAATGTCATTTCTTGGCACACATTCGGCTTCTTAATACTATCATGAGGTCATCTGAATTCCTTAGCACGAACATCCCATTATGGCCACAGTCTAGCTGTTCCAAATTTCACAAAGCATGCATCGTCTCAACCTCATTTTATTAGCACGGCAGTGGCGTCACATCCACTTAGCCCCTCTAGATCTCATTCCAGCCTTTGGGATGAGGCGGAAAGGGAATGTGAGTATGATAAATCTTCACGAACTGCGTGATTTACTTTACGTTAACTTTATTGTCATTCTGCACTCATTGAGTGGATTTGGAAAGTATCCAAAACCCCTTCAGTATTTCTGCACTTTATTGTCTTGTTCATAGTACTAGGGTGTTGTACCGTGTTAGCCATTATGAATGTAGAGAAAAGCCAAGCAAAATGACACCTTTTATTGGCTAACTAAAAAGATTACAATATGCAAGCTTTCGAGGCAATCTTTTTAGTTAGCCAATAAAAGGTCTCATTTTGCTTGGCTCTTGCGTTGTTCATTTAATACTTAATGAATAAATTTGCCCATCAGACTACATTCAGTAAAATTCATTCCATCCATCCATTATCCAACCCACTATATCCTAACTACAGGGTCACGGGGCTCTGCCAGAGCCAATCCCAGCCAACACAGGGCGCAAGGCAGAAAACAAACCCCAGGCAGGGCACCAGCCCATAGACATATATAGGTAGACGCCGCATTCACTGTGTTGCACAGTCGACACGATATACGTCAGCGTATCCGCCATATTCCGAGTGGCAAAAGTGCCATTTAAACTAATACAGGTAGATGTGGAAACAATAATGTTTAAAACAGTATCGTTTACATACAATAGATTTTGGCGAATCGTTTAAATGCAATTATTTATATCCATTTATACACTAATAATGGCAATTATTAAATAATAAAATTATTATATTATTTTTAAATAATTCCTCCCATATTAATAACCTTTCTCGGACTGCCTTCTTCCATCTCCGAAACATTTCTAGACTTCGTCCTGTTCTTACACAACACAGTACTGAAGTATTGATTACTGCCCGAGTCACCTCACGTATAGATTACTGTAATGCTATTCTATCTGGTATCCTACAAAAATGTATCCATCGCTTACAACTTCTTCAAAATTCTGCTGCCAGGATAATAACCTGCTGTTCTAAATCCACTGAACATATTACACCGATTCTCTCTCAACTTCGCTGGCTCCCTGTTCACTACAGAATACAATACTAAACACCGCTCTTAACATTTAAAGCTCTGCACAACCTCACTGATCTCCTCCAGACTGACACTCCTCTCGCTCTCTCAGATCCTCATCTGCAGCTCTACTTTCTGTACCACACATCAAACTAAGTGCTCTGGAGCTCAAGCGTCTCTCCTGGTTCTCCTCAACTCTGGGATTCTCATCCCTCTCATATACGTCAGCTCGATTCAATAACACATTTTAAAACTGCCCTCAAAACTTATCTTTTCAAACTGGCATACCAATTGTGAATTTTGCACTGTTACTGCCAGTTATCTTTGTGTGTTTGCTAGTTATTGTTTTTTGATTTATCATTCTCTTGCTTTAATTTTATTAATGTTGTTTAATTTTATTGTAAGGTGACCTTGAGTGCTAAGAAAGGTGCCTATTAGATCAAATGTATTATTATTATTATTATTATTATTATTATTAATACTACTACTAATAATAATAATAATAATAATAATAATAATAATAATAATAATTGAGACGAAAACTTGACCAATGTCTGAAAGTCAAATTAGTAAGACTGCAACTGGCAGTCTGGTCTTTCTTTTAACAGTGAAATGATACACTCAATGACAAAAATAAACAATTTTATTGTATACAAATTGGCTTAATAATTTCTGAAAATATTTCATCAATCTCTCTCTCTCACACACGCACACACACACATTGTGGTTACTTAAATATATACAGGATAGAATCTAAAATCCTTGAAACAGAACTGTCTTCCATAGCTTTTTCCATGTGTTGCCACTCTGTAATTTGAGAGTATTCAGCCTGGCAATATGGTGCAGCCTTAGTTTGTGGAAGACAGACACAACTAAAGACATGAGCATGAAATGATGCTTGTCAATTTCAAACTGTGTTTCCTCGATGTGCTCCTTGAGAAAAATCTGAACCAATCTCAGCTCTCAAGCTGATTGATCAAAGATACACTGACTGCTTGCCCTAATGTCGACTGTCGGATAACACGCTCAGCTACTTTGACCACCTAGACTGGAACCTCAGAAGGAATCATCAAACCTCCTTTGTTTTTTTAATGTGAGCGAGTGGTAGCTTTGATCATATGATGCCGGTACAGCATCTGTTACCAAACTAGAACGGCACACATCACAGGACAGCTTTCTCAAAATCCCATCTAAGCGCTACCTGACCTCCCACTGCTTCCTGAGGTGCATTTCTTTGGGAAACCTTCAAAGTTTGAGAAGTGTTATCAGCTAACAACAATCTACATAGTTAGTGACTAAATATGTTTAGCCAAAACGTTGTTTGGAGGCTCACTTGAGCACATGAATGTATAGCTTTGCTAGCTTAGCCTGCCTTAGCTAAAGTTAGGATTATAAAATGGGATTTTCTAATAGCCAAATATAACCAAAACAATTGTTCAGCCTTACCTATGATATGTAATCCCCCGGGATTTGGTTTGGAACGTACAGCGTTTTATACAATCCCAAGCAGCATATGCGTGAGGCATCTTTATCCATTATTTCACTCCACAGCAGTGCCACTTGCAATATGGTGGTGGCGCTGACGTACGATGCTGCTGGTCATGCGGCATCTAGTAATTCTATGTCTATGCGCCAGCCCACCATAGCATTTAGTAACCCATAATGTCAAAATAAAAGCATGTCTTCAGGAAGGTTTTCAAATTTATTAAAAGTCAAAGAACTGAAATCTCTCCTTCCTAGAAGTATTCAGACCCTTTGCCATGGGCCTCTAAATTGTGGTCAGGGGCCTCCTGTTTCCTTTAATTCTCATTTAGATGCGTTGAGAACTTGATTGGAGTCCACCTGGTGGCAAACTGAATTGACCAGACATTGTTTATAATGGCGCACATGTAACTGTTGTATAGAAGGTCCCACAAGTCACACTATGTGTTAGTGGAAAAATAAAGCCATGAAGTCTGTGGAACTCTCTGTAGACCTCCGCCATCAAATTGTGGCGAGGCTCAGTTGAGGACAAGGGGATAAAACTTTTTGTGGAACTTTGAATGTTCTCAGGAGCTCAGAGTCCACTGTAATTGTGAAATGGAAGACGTTTGGAACCACCAGGATCCTTCCTAGAGTTGGCCAGGTGTGAAGGTCTTTGAGGTTGGAGGTTACTCTAACAGAGCTGCAGAAGTCCTCAGCTGGGATGAAAGGACCTGTCAGAAGAACAACCATCTCAGCTTCACTCTGTCAATCAGGCACTTAGAGAAGAGTGGCTAGACAGAAGCAGCTCTTGAGTAAAAGGCTTTTGATTGGTCGCATGAGGAGAACAGTTCTTTGGTCTGATGAGAGACAAAAATTGAACTCTGTGGGGTCACCTCCAAGAACTACAGTATGTCTGGCAAAGTCCAGGCAGTGCTTATCACCTACCTAATACCATCTAATTGGTAACGCATGGCAGTGGTGGCATCATGGGTAAGGGGGTGTTTCTCACCAGAAGGGGCATAGAGATTGGTCACAACTAAGTTAAGGATGAGTGAAGCCCACTACAGAGAGGTCCTCCGGAGTGCACATGACCTCAGACTGGGGTGACGTTTCACTTTTCAGCATGACAGTGGTACAAGGCATATGACCAGGACAACATAAGAGTGGCTTTGGTACAAGTCTCTGACTGTTCTTTAGTGGTCTAGCCAAACCCCTTAGAACATCGGTGGAGAGACCTGAAGACAGCAGAAGCTTACAGACACTTTCCATCAAGTCTAACACAGCTTGAGAGGGTCTTCCAGAATGAGTGGGATAAGCAGCCCCAAATCATATGTGCGTAGCTTCTGGAGACTTACCAAGAAAGCTGGAATTGCTTGCCAAAAGGGATTCTACAAAGGGTCTGAATACCCTTTGGTTTTCAATTTTTAAAACACAGGTTTTCACTTTGTCATTATGGGTCTTAGAGCGTAGATCTAGGGGATAAAATGGTAAATTGTCAATTTAAAAATAAATTTACTACACAATAACGTGTGCAGAATGTGAAGGGGTCTGCACACTTTCTGAACCTCCTTTAGGTTACTTGATCTTTTCAGTTGTGCAGGAGAATAAGAAAGTTGTGTTCCTCCAAGGTTATAATGCACAATACACTTAAGGAATGACGGGTCAGGGGTCAGCAGAAGACAACCACACACACATAGCACAAAATTATGGAGACCGTCAGACCATGTATCATCTAGAATTCAGTAATCTAGTAGCCTGAGGGAAGAGGTCAACCCTCAACCTGTAGCATCTTCTGGAAGTTAAGAGTGGCCATGAAAGTGTGACACAGTACTTGCTGTAAATGTGCTGGACGGTGGTTAGTGAATTGCTGATGATGAACTGGGCTGACTTCATCACATACTGCAGGGCTCCTTGGTCAAAAGGCAGTGCAGCTCCGAAAGCAGATGGTATTAGCTTGACAGAATGGTCTTCATAGCACACAAATACAGCGGGGAAACTTCCACTTTATTACACATAATTTATGGACTTATTTGTTTTGATTTCTTTGTATGTGTGGATTACTTGGGTAGTTACTGACATCTGCTGAAAATTTCATGTCAATAGCCCCATTAGAAATATATTTACTGAGAAAAACGTTGACAGGTTCAATACTTATTTTCCCCGCTGTAGAAGAGAATGGGCAGGTCCAGATGTTCTAGTCGCCTTCAAAAATGAGGTTGCTGATCTGTTTCCTTGCCATTTACAGGATGCCATTTCATTGAGCCAGAATTCCTATGAAGAGTTCTAAGAATCTTGTTGAGCTGTCGCTTTAAAGAATTTTGGATTTTCTAAAGACAAAGTGGGGTCTGGCCTGAGCCTAAAGTGACCACTGAATGCACATACATATATGCATATACACAATATACTTACTGCAGGTTGTGACGGGCTGACTCTGGACTGAAACAAACACCAAATATTTATTAACTCTAAGTGTGAAGGTTAAATGGAAAGAACATAAAGGAAGAGGAAACAATAAAAAGGCAAACAATTGCCTTTCTACCTCTCTAAGTCTTACTCAGATTAGACTATCAAACCCATCTACACAACTTCCTTCCCACCTCCTGACCTTCTTAGTTCTTATAAAACTGAAATGGCCACTTCCTCTTCCTCTTCCTCCATCACCTCCGTGTCAGGCGATCTCTTGCCACTGATCTACTCTCGACTTCAAACACTTCTGATTTACAGGGCTCTTTGCAGCCTACCAACAGATAACCTTACAGAAACTACAACTCCCAGGATTCTTTGTAGTGCAAAAAACTTAAGAACTTATGCTGTATTGGAGTTTTCGGAACTGGGACTTTAACTGGGTAGGTAAGTAAGTATGTCCGGTACCTGCTCATCAATCACATACTATATACACTCACATGCTACCTTACTACTTCTTGGTTTGCATTAAACATTTTGAACATAAGAACATGGAAAATATCACAAATAAGAGGAGACCATTCAGTCCATCAAGTCGATTTGTTTAGCTAATAGATAAGCTGTCCCAATATCTCATCCACATTCTTTGTAAAGCTTGTCAGGGTTTCTGCTTCAATTCCAAGTCTCAGTAGTTTGTTCCAGAGTGTTGTGGAAAAAGCTTTCCTCTCTTGTAAAAGGAGTCATTCATGGAGGCCAGATGAGAATGCAGAACATTTTTTTTATTTGCACATGGATATGCACAACTGTATTGGTACATGGAGTGAGCAGTCAATAATACAATTCATTTGCTTTTATGTTTCTATACTGCCATTACCTCATCTAATACACCATGACATCTGACTCTTAATATTCATAGCTTTATAATTTCATCCAGTCATCTAGGTCCACCAGAATTTTCTGACTCCTTTCAACTGTCCCATTTACCTGAATGCAGCCTTGTAAATAGGGGTGATCTGCGGATTCTGTTATTAATCTTGGCACCACTTTATAGGAATGATTGTTTGGGCTTTCCCATTACTTTATCCTCGCTTTCTAGAGGGGTGTTTGTTACTCATTTACCTCACTCTAACCTTGGAAAATCAGGCTGGGGGTTTCTCTGAGATGAGGCAGACCTCATCACATGCTCAAGGTTTAAGCCATGTTTAATTAACCCTTCAGGTACCTTCAGTCGTTTTACTTATGTTTTAACCTCCTTAGCATTACATTTTTTCTCGATAAAACATGTACAAAGTTTGCATTTTTTGGCTTGAATAATGACATATTTATTTAATCTCATCTTTCTGCTGTAAAACATGCAAACCACTAAAAAGGACAAAGTCAAAGGTATAGGAAGTATAATAATGATACAAATAATAATAAAAGTGAATAATAATAAAAATAATGCTAACGCCATATATAATGTCAAAATGTGTCGTTCGTGTGGTATATCTTGATACACGGTGAAATACACAATCCAGCGTCACAGTTGGGTCAGTAGTGCCATGATTCCAGATTTTCTTTCCAGACTGATCAGCTTTTTGAACAACACACTGCACATATGTGATTGCCACGAGTGTCACTTTTGAATTCATCAGAATCACTTTCGATTTCACTGTCCATTTCAGTTTTACTGCCTGAAGACAGATTCAGTTCGTCATCACTGCTCGTATCACTGTCAAGAGCGTGCAAAACCTGGGATGCTGAAAAACATTTCTTACGAGACGCCACTATGAGGCTAGGAGAAGATGTGTCTGCACCGTTAACACTCGGGCCTGTCGCTTTTATGCAAGACACTCCTATATCATTTCCCAAGCAACACTTGGCACTAACGCTATTTGCACTGGTTTTATAGCCTGAGTGATACTTTGGTCTAACGCTAAGGAGGTCAATAATTCATTGTTTGAACTTAATTTGCGAGGGACCTTCAAAAAGTTTCTGCACTTTTATGATTTTCGTTGGAAACCGTGAAGATGGCAGGAGTAGTCTGAGTGTCATGTGACTATATGGATAAGTGATGTCATTTGTTTTTGAAATTCTTAATAAATAGAGTTAAAAAAAGTGTGGAAACTTTTTGAATGTCTCTCATAAGTATATAGTGTAATAATTTGTAAATGATTATTTATATTAACTAAAGGGTGGCACGGTGATGCAGTGGTAGCGCTGCTGCCTCGCAGTTAGGAGACCCAGGTTCGCTTCCCTGATCCTCCCTGCATGGAATTTGCATGTGCCCCCCATGCACCTCCCCTTGGTTTCCATTGATGCCCTTATCTACAAGATTCACCCTTAGGCTGAAACACTTCTGCTGGATCTACTTTATCAATATTCCTTTGAGGATTTGAAATATCTGGATTATGTCCACACACAGTCTTATCTTCTCGAGACTAGACAAGTTTAACTTGTCTGTCACGGTAGGCCGTGTCCTTAAGTCCTGGGATGCACTTGGTTGCTGTCCTCTGCACAGCTTCAAGTGCTGTTATGTCTTTTTTTTGGTGTGGTGACCAGAACTGCACACGGGACTCCAGATGTGGCCTCGCTAGTGTGTTACATAGTTTGAGCATAATGTCCCATGTCTTAAATTCAAGTTTTTATGATATTACCTAACATTTAATTTGCTTCTGTATATTGCTTAATTGATAAAAATACGCTAGATTTTTTTCAGAGGTTGCTTCCTGTAGCTCAGTTTGTCCCATCTTGTATTTTGAATTAATGTTCCTTTTGCCCACATGTGGCACTTTGCACTTTTCTACATTAAACATCAGGTGTTCGCCCAGTTATGAAGGTTGTTCAGGTCTTCTTGAATTCTTTTTTGCTGCCTCCTCAGTGTCTGCAAACCCTCCAGTTTTAATGTCATCTGCGAATTTGACAAGTTTACTAACTATACCAGAATCAATGTCATTAACATAAATCATAAAAAATAGCTGAGGGTCCAAGGACAGACTCCTGATGGACTCCACTGATGACTCGCTCCAAGTGGAACATTCTCCTCTTATCTGTACTCTTTGTACAGATACCAAGTAGAGATCCAGTTCTTTGTGTTACCACTGATGCCTAAAGCTTTACATTGTGCATCATGTCTCAGTGTACAAATTCTTATCACCCGAGCTCCAGACAAGACAGGCATGCATTGAAGTGAACGTCAACATGAAAAAATTAAAATGGCTGCTGCCGGCAATGAGTGCGGCTCACAATAGTCACTCAGTAGTCAGATGTAATCACACCACAACTATATATTTTGTAAGAAGTGATAGTTTTTAACAAAATAACACCACTTCTAATTTGAGTACTGGGTGATTTTTTTGGAATTAGCTGATGCCTCTGCAATTTGTGACTCTGGAATTAGCATGCATTGTACATACTATTGGCCTTACTTGTTCTACAGTAATAAGGGAGCTGGCAAATTAGCCCAACACAAGAACAAAAAGCTTAATTTTATCAAAAGATACACAAATGTGCAACCCAGCATCAGGGGATTTTCTACCGACCCCTTCAAGCTGGGCTCATCCGTTTGTACCTGTCTGACCCAGAGACTCTTGGTAGCTTCTCGCATTTCGCCGGCCGGCAGGAGTTGTGACACAGATCTTCACTCGAAACATCGCCAAGTTTGTTTAGCTCATTCCTTGCAATGGATGACTCACAGTCTCTGACAAAGTTCATCTGACTCACAGGCTTTACTGTCAGAGGGGGATGAGGGGGGTCTGGCATGGCGCCCAGAGAGGAAACAGACAAAGCAGATTTGCAGAAAGGCTCCAGTCGGCATTGTGAGTGCAAGGCGCAGCCCTGACCTGCGCTTCCATGTTTGTCATTGGGCGGCAGCTGCTACTGTGAAAGAAAGAAAGAAAGAAAGAAAGAAAGAAAGAAAGAAAGAAAGAAAGAA
>JANRMT010049829.1:23196752-23211228 GCA_026402145.1 Polypterus bichir lapradei | reverse complement strand
AAGAAAGAATATGAAAGGCACTATATAGTAGATAAATAGATATGAAAAGCACTATATGTGGACAGATTGATAATGCCATCTTCAGCAACAAGGACATTGGATGAAAACATACAAAGCTGTCCTCAGTGGTCCATATTTGACCTTTTTCTTTCAGTGCAGCAATATAAACCAATGATACTTGTTTCATTTGTGAAGACCCTTGTGGTGTTGCAGCACAATCCACAGCTACACACAAGAGAATAATAATAATATGTTAAATAGACAGGGTCGGATATGCAGGTGACAAGAAGCATTGCATCAGTAATCCGCTTTACTGAATTTGGATGATCTCAAAGTGATTACCAGAGATGAGCATCAGCCTAAACAAGCCCTGATAACCATCAAAGCATTAAGTGATGACGTCAGGATGGAGTCTTACTTGGAGGCTTCAAAGGTGGAAAACCTGTCAAAAACAGAAACATCCAGCGAGGCCACAGAAAAGGCTTTCAGTGCCTGGACCAGCAAGATACTTATAATTACTTGGGTATACAGTGGCTTGCAAAAGTATTCGGCCCCCTTGAACTTTTCCACATTTTGTCACATTACAGCCACAAACATGAATCAATTTTATTGGAATTCCACGTGAAAGACCAATGCAAAGTGATGTACACGTGAGAAGTGGAACGAAAATCATACATGATTCCAAACATTTTTTACAAATAAATAACTGAAAAGTGGGGCGTGCGTAATTATTCAGCTCCCTGAGTCAATACTTTGTAAAACCACCTTTTGCTGCAATTACAGCTGCCAGTCTTTTAGGGTATGTCTCTACCAGCTTTGCACATCTAGAGACTGAAATCCTTGCCCATTCTTCTTTGCAAAACAGCTCCAGCTCAGTCAGATTAGATGGACAGCGTTTGTGAACAGCAGTTTTCAGATCTCGCCTCAGATTCTCGATTGGATTTAGATCTGGACTTTGACTGGGCCATTCTAACACATGGATATGTTTTGTTTTAAACCATTCCATTGTTGCCCTGGCTTTATGTTTAGGGTCGTTGTCCTGCTGGAAGGTGAACCTCCGCCCCAGTCTCAAGTCTTTTGCAGACTCCAAGAGGTTTGCTTCCAAGATTGTCCTGTATTTGGCTCCATCCATCTTCCCATCAACTCTGACCAGCTTCCCTGTCCCTGCTGAAGAGAAGCACCCCCAGAGCATGATGCTGCCACCACCATATTTGACAGTGGGGATGGTGTGTTCAGAGTGATGTGCAGTGTTAGTTTTCCGCCACACATAGCATTTTGCATTTTGGCCAAAAAGTTCCATTTTGGTCTCATCTGACCAGAGCACCTTCTTCCACATGTTTGCTGTGTCCCCCACATGGCTTGTGGCAAACTGCAAACGGGACTTCTTATGGTTTTCTGTTAACAATGGCTTTCTTCTTGCCACTCTTCCATAAAGGCCAACTTTGTGCAGTGCACGACTAATAGTTGTCCTATGGACAGATTCCCCCACCTGAGCTGTAGATCTCTGCAGCTCGTCCAGAGTCACCATGGGCCTCTTGGCTGCATTTCTTATCAGCGCTCTCCTTGTTCGGCCTGTCAGTTTAGGTGGACGGCCTTGTCTTGATAGGTTTACAGTTGTGCCATACTCCTTCCATTTCTGAATGATCGCTTGAGCAGTGCTCCGTGGGATGTTCACGGCTTTGGAAATCTTTTTGTAGCCTAAGCCTGCTTTAAATTTCTCAATAACTTTATCCCTGACCTGTCTGGTGTGTTCTTTGGACTTCATGGTGTTGTTGCTCCCAATATTCTCTTAGACAACCTCTGAGGCCGTCACAGAGCAGCTGTATTTGTACTGACATTAGATTACACACAGGTGCACTCTATTTAGTCATTAGCACTCATCAGGCAAAGTCTATGGGCAACTGACTGCACTCAGACCAAAGGGGGCTGAATAATTACGCACACCCCACTTTGCAGTTATTTATTTGTAAAAAATGTTTGGAATCATGTATGATTTTCGTTCCACTTCTCAAGTGTACACCACTTTGTATTGGTCTTTCACGTGGAATTCCAATGAAATTGATTCATGTTTGTGGCTGTAATGTGACAAAACGTGGAAAAGTTCAAGGGGGGCGAATACTTTTGCAAGCCACTGTACAGGAAGGAATAGTATTTAGTACACTAAGATGAAGGTGAATGTAGCAAATGACTGCTACAGAGGACTGCACCTGGTCCTAAAGTCTGAGCTCAACTTGAAGTATAAGATCTCATTCATCAACAGCCTGGTGATTGCAGTCCCAAAATGTGTGTCTTTGGGATCATTGCCTGGAAGAGATCTGAGATTTGGAGGAAGACCAGTAAGTCCCTGGCCAATAAGTTGTATCATGGATTTGACAGACCATTTGTGGACAAAGTGTAAACATGGTATGGCTGAACAGTCCCTGGGCCCAAAGCAGAAACTGAAATCCTAATCGTTGCAGCTTAGGACCAGGCACTCAATATCAGATAGCACCAGCAGAACATCTCGAAGCAGCACGTTGATAGAAGAATGTGCAGCAAGGCTAACAAGATGTTCAGTCACCTCATCAAAGGGTGTACAATGATATAAGATATACATATAATGATTCCAGCCCCCATCTATATGTTTGAGATTATTACCTGAAAGATGTCTGAATTTGAGAGGGTGGCCATCAAGACCAGAAAGCTCCTGGACATGCATAGACTTCACCATTCAAAAGCAGAACGTTGAATGCCTCGATATGAAGAAGCTTGATGGTGTCAAACGACTCCTTGAACTTATGTCTAATTACAACAGTGTTATCGTCGGCTTGTGATACCACATTGACTTTGATAGAGATAAGTTCACCAAACTCGTGCAGATCCACAAGGGTGGCAAAGCAGAATACCCCTCATTGCAATGATAATGGAAATCAATAGGAAGTACTGGTCAGTGCAGAATGTTGAGCAATCTATGATGTGATTCTGTGACTCGAGGCCAAGTTTGAAGCAAGTTCCATCCCTGTTTTGAGACACCATTTGAGGACAAATGTGCAAGTGTGGCATGGTTGAGCAGCCCCAAGCTCAAGGCAAAGACTGATTGTTGCAGCTCAGGACCAGACAGTCAACTGCAGGTACCACCAGCGAAACATCTTGAAGTAGCGGGTCTACAACAGAATGTGCAGCAACTCCAACAAGATGACCAGCCATATCATCACCGGATGTACAATGCTGTCTTCTATAGAATACAAAAACTGTCACAACAATGTTGTCAGCTATCTGCATTGGTGGACAAATTCCTGAAAAATGGTACCAGCATAGGCTGTTGTCAGCATCAGAGACATTACCGTCATGTGGGACCTGGCAGTTCAATGAGATTGTCCTATTTCAGCTAATGATCCTGATATGGTGGTCCATCACAAGAAGCAGAAGCAATGCCTGTTGATTAAGTTAGTGGTGACAGATGACAACAACATCATTCTCAAGAATCAGCAGGGTGTGGGGCACCAAGACTAGAGTAGTGGTCTGGGCTTTAGCTACCATCAACAAAGGATTCAACAAAACTCTGCCGGAGCTGCCAGAACACCACACAGCCCAAGAAGTGCATCAATGAGAACTGCTCACGTTCTCCGTAAAGGGCTGTAATGGATCACTGGTCAGGACGTGGACCCCTCAGCAGTCCCCCACAAATTATTGTAATAAACAAACCATAGTAACAAAGTGAACAAAACAACAGCAAAATGTCAGAAGACAATGCTCAGCACCTGCTACTGCAACTGGAAATGATGTTTGAAGCCTCCTTTGATGTCACACATTTCACGTTACTCTATTTTTGTTCGTGATTCTTATTTGACACCTTCCCCACCAACGTTTGAACAGAATGAGTCATGTCTTAAAATACATACATTTTGTTTCCATATTACATTGCAAACAGTCAGCAAAGAGGTGCACAGGACAACCCCTGAACTCTCAAGCAGGTTCAAGCTTCCATAGCTTTGCTCTCCTCTGGATTTCATTGTGAACGCCTCCTTAACGTTGATGGTATGGTTCAAGAGAGTGGGCCTGGACCTCTGAATCTTGCATCACCTCTTCATACAGAATCACCACCTTCACATCTAAGGGGTTTGATAAAACCCGGGGTGTCAGTGAGCCCCAAACCCCAACAAGAACACACCTGTACAGTCCCGGATTCAAATAATGGAAAGTTTTATTATAACTACCTCCAAAAGTAACAAAAGCACACATCCAAACACAGGTCTCCTTCTCCACAATACTTTCCTTCTCCCTACCGCATTACCCTCCTCCACTCAAGTGTTGCCCCACTACCTCCCAGCTCCGACTCGCCTGGATGATGGAGTGTGGTCCCTTTTGTTACAGACCCAGAGTACTTCTGGTGCCAGCACAATTACCCAATGAAAGAATTTCCCGGTCCATTACAATAGGGAGCTTGTCTCATGGCAGTGCCCTCTCGTGGCACCCAGTGAACCCAGCAGGGCTGCTCTGCCAGACTACATCTCCTGGCATGCCCTGCTGGTTTCCTATTGTGCACCAGCATCTGGGGCTGCTGCCATCTAGCGTGCTGGGGGAGTAAAAAAACTCTTTTCCAGTGGGCTCTCCGTCCATCTCTTTTGGTTCTTCCTTCCGGGTCTGATCTCTTCCTCCTCCCCGGTCGGGATGCCTATATGCCAGTTGAGAGCCTCCTGTCTGGGTAAGGAACCATCCACTCTTTTGGCTGAAATGCCCGTCCAGCCCATGTGGCATTTACAGTGGTTATAAAATAATCTCGGCTCATGTCCAGGGTTGGTAATATTAGATGATGAGGTAATCTGCTCAAGTATAAGCCCAGAGTATGACGGCCACATCCATAATTGTCAAAGGCTGTCCCTGTGACTCGGAGAACTTTTAGAATGGATTGGAGGTTTTCAAGATAGTTGAGTGTTAATTCCCCACAGCTCCGGAGTTTTGAGCTGAGGATTAGGTGTCATCATGTGAAAAAGTAAGTACACCCTGTGTAGCCGCTGGTGAGTAAGTCAGGATCAAGCATGGGTCCAACGCGTGCCAAAAGAAATCTCTCAGTCCAAAAGTTCGTTTTAAAAGATTTAGTAAAAAATCAAAGCAAACAGTCCACACAAGAATAAAGAAAGAAGGTTGTAGAATAAAAGTAAAAAAAAATAGGGAAAAATAATCTTCTCTAAACTTATCTTTTCTTGTCAAATTTCAGTTGTTTCTATACTTAAAGATGCTTTACTTCGCCTTCAGTACACTCTAAACGTACGGTGCTGCAGGTTTAATAGAGCACGTTAACTTTCATGCTATAGGACACATTAAGACCCGGTTAAAAACCGTGTGCCCTCCATGGTTTACACATGGTAAGGCAGGTCACTAACTAAGACTAATCTGTAGTCAGGGGGACAAGAAACAGAATATACCAATTCAAATCAGCTTGTGGGGGTTATAAGAACCTCCCATAGACTATGCACTTCTATATAGGCAAACATTTAATAAAAGTTAAATAACTAGCAAATGACTCTTCTTCTTCTTTCAGCTGCACCCATTAGGGGTCGCCACAGTGGATCATCTTCTTCCATATCTTCCTGTCCTCGTCATCTTGCTCTGTTACACCCATCACCTGCATGTCCTCTCTCAACACATCCATAAACCTTCTCTTAGGCCTTCCTCTTTTCCTCTTCCCTGGCAACTCTATCCTTAGCATCCTTCTCCCAATACACTCAGCATCTCTCCTCTGCACATGTCCAAACCAACACAATCTTCCCTCTCTGACTTTGTCTCCCAACCGTCCAACTTGAGCTGACCCTCTAATGTCCTCATTTCTAATCCTGTCCATCCTCGTCACACCCGATGCAAGTCTTAACATCTTTAACTCTGTCACCTCCAGCTCTGTCCCCTGTGCCACCGTCACCAGCCCATATAACATAGCTGGTCTCACTACCGTCCTGTAGACCTTCCCTGTCACTCTTGCTGATACCCGTCTGTCACAAATCACTCCTGACACTCTTCTCCACCCACTCCACCCTGCCTGCACTGTCTTCTTCACTTCTCTTCCACAATCCCCATTCCTCTGTACTGTTGATCCCAAGTATTTAAACTCATCCACCTTTGCCTCCTCCACTCCTTGCATCCTCACCATTCCTCTGACCTCCCTGTCATTTACACACACGTATCCTATCTTGTTCCTACTGACCTTACCTCCTCTCCTCTCATACCTCCACCTCTCTAGGGTCCCCTCAACCTGCTCCCTACTCTCACTACAGATCACAATGTCATCAGCAAACATCATAGTCCATGGGGACTCCTGTCTAATCTCGTCTGTCAACCTGTCCATCACCATTGCAAATAAGAAGCCCAATTTCCGCCAGCACCCTGATGGCTACCAGTACTGGTAGCGGTCAATGTTTACCTTGGGCTCCCGTATGGAAATTTGTAATGTTGTCCGCTTATTGATTTGGCAAAATTTTACACCAGATTCTGTTCCTATCGTAACCCTCCCCATTTATTCGGGCTTGGGACCGGCATGAAGAAACATACTGGTTTGTGCATCCCCTGCGGCTGGGTTAGCAAAGGCTCTTACACCCTGTCAAATGTTTTTTGTGGATATTTCAAGATCTGATATTCATTTAAGCAGAATATACAGATAAAGGTAAAATAATAAACTGCTCAAAAACAATTTAAGGAACACTTTGAAAACACATCAGATCTCAATGGGGGCAAAAATCCTGCTGGATATCAATACTGCTATGGACTGGGCAATGTGTTAGGAACAAAAGAATGTCAGCCACATCATTTGATATAAATGAAAATGATCAACCAACAGAGGGCTGAATTCAAAGACACCCTGAAAATCAAAGTGAAGAAATGACGTGGCAGGCAGGCTGATCCATTTTGCCGAAATTTCATCGCAGCAACTCCAAATCATACTCAGTAGTTTGTATGACCAATAACGTGCTTGTATGCATGCCTGACAACGTCCTAATGAGACGACAGATGGTTTCCTGGTGGATCTCCTCCCAGATCTGGACCAGGGCATCACTGAGCTCCTGGACAATCTGAGGTGCAACCTGGTGGGGTCGGATGGACCGAAATGTAGCGTCACACCCAGATGTGTTCTATTGGATTTAGGTCAGGTGAGTGTGTGGGCCAGTACCAATTCCTTCATCTCCTCAACCCCATGAGGACAGCCGGGCATTGTCGCGCACCAGGAGGAACCCAGGACTCACTGCCACCAGCAAAGGGTCTGACAATGGGTCCAAGGATTTCATCCCAATACCTAATGGAAACCAAGGTGCTGTTGTCTAGCCTGTAGAGGTTTGTGTGTCCCTCCATGGATATGCCTCCCCAGAGCATCAACTGACCCACCACCAAACCGCCCATGCTGAACAATGTTACAGGTAGCACAACGTTCTTAACGGCTTCTCCAGACCCTTTAACATCTGTCACACATGCCCAGGGTGAACCTGCTCTCATCGGTGAAAAGCGCAGGGCGCCAGTGGTGGACCTGCCAATTCGGGTATTCTATGGCAAATGCCAATCGAGCTCCACAGGGCCCACTAGAGGACGTCGGACCCTCAAGACACCCTCATGAAGTCTGCTTCTGATTGGTTGGTTAGTGACATTCACACCAGTGGCTACAATAGTTCATTGCAGCAGGGAGGTACAGTGGGTGGCAGCCTCTACCTTGTGTGCTGAACCGTAGTGTTAACTGCGTGTAGTCGGCACCTTCTCCCTGTATCTGTGTGCTTTTCTTCTCAAATTATTGGAAGTACTTTATTTGTGAAGATACACTGGCATTCAATAGTAGAGCGGGAGGAGTAGGGGAAGGATAGAATAACATTGAGGGGTGGAGAATCCTGCAAAACATCGACCGGGGGTGAAATGGAGAACGGTCACCCAAGAAACTTCAAGTATCATGATACAATAACATTGAATCAAAGAGTGGGTGGGGGATCCCATGAAGCTTTGAACACCGTGGGTATAGGTCACCATAACAGGTACAACAGGTATTGATACTCTAAGAAAACATTACAAGAGGTAAGTTCTGGCCAACATCAAGCACTGGGTTAAGGGCATCTTCTGAATGGGAAAAAACAGAAGTGGTGGTATTCCTTGTTGTGCGTGATGAATAATGGAGGCCTGGGGGGGTGGGCCCACTGGATGTCTGAAGGCGCCTGGAGGTTGTGAGGTTTTGAAAGCGCATTGATGTCCAGTAACCACAGTGGAAAGGTTTCCCTTGGCAGTGTGAATGCTGGGTGAAGTGTTATTGTGCACCAGTACACACATACATTAAATACCGATACTCATAAGACAAGAATGGGGATGAGTCGTTTCAGAGTACCAGTGTGTCCCTGGCCACTTTAACGGTGATCCAAAACAGCCCTTTCCGTATGTGTTAGAGGGTCCTGTCAGAGAGCTGTTGATGTCTTGTATTCAGTTCAGCTGAGGTGGGCTCCAGCTCCCTTCTAATGGTGGACCTGATGACATTATATCATGTAGTATACAGTATGTATCAACTTGACATGGACACTATAAGGAGACCTTATGTGTTTATTTCCTCCAACAGGATGGTGATGCAGACCTCCATTGTATACGTATCGAGGCAAACAACCCAACTAACCACCAAAAAAGGAATAAAAAGACAGCAGGAGGTTTTGTCATAGCCAGATGTGCTTAAGGTGTTTATTCAGCTTAAGTAACACCCCATGGATGTTTACACATTCATATCCAATAACTATATACAGAAATCTCACAACAATAAATTAGTTTATACAATTCTCAGTTAAAGTAGTCACCCGCCCCGCGGATTCCCAGTTGGCCTCCTCTCCCTGGCTCTGCCTGACTCCGTCTAAAGCCTGGAAGTACGGTGGTGTCCGCCAGCCCGATTGCTATCTCACGAGGTCTTTCCTCAAGCGAGTGTTGCAATGACCATCTGCTAAATATTCTAATAAGCACTCTTTGCTCTCTGCAAGGTCGCGTAGTTTCCTTAAATAAATCCAGAAGAATAAACAGATCGGGGGGAATTGCATGTTGGGTGAAGTGAAATTACAGGCTTTAAAATGAAGACATTGGATGAGTGAAGGGCAGAGAACGGTGAGCAGATAAGAAAAAGTCTGTACCATGGAGCGTGCCTGTTTTGAGAAGAAGCACACCAGTTCACGAAGACAGAGAAATGAAGTTAAGTTGGACATCAGATGGTAAGAAAGGAAGAAAATGGAGCTAAAGATGAACCGAAGTGTTGTCACTTCATATAATGATAATAGGGTATGTTAAGGTTACCCTATTACCGTTAAAGTACCCAGTCCCGTTAAGGGTTAATAAGGTACATTTAGTTTGGGTGTCCTATGGGAACATCGATTTTTCTCCCACTTTAACATAAGCACTTGTGTTTGCTTAATTTGGCAGCACTAAAGTGGCATCATGTAAGTGTGATGGAGACCGTGTGCCAGACTGCATCTGCGACGAACCGGTGTCCCGTCCAGTGATACCAGAGTAGTCTCTAGTCCCCCTCGACCATTAATCTGATTCAGAGAGTCTTAAAATGTAAAGCTAATTAAAATATTGTAACGTAATGTGTGTGACAAGAACATTACTACTCAAGATTACTGCTAAAAATGTTCTGCAAATGGCTTGTTTAATAGATTCACCCTCCTCATGCCAGCCCACTGGTGTTGCCCTACAATAATGCCTCCAGCTATGCCACCCAGGTCTTGTGTGGCACCACACACCTCATCCCCTAGGCTACACACACATCCTAGCCAGCTTCCCCTCATTCCCCTCTGCTCACCAGAGGTAACCTGACTATCCCACAAGGCCACACTCACAGTCTGGTAGGCCACAGCAGCAGGGAGACATGGAATTAAGTGCCCTCTTATGGTTCTTTATCTGCATCCCTTCCTTCCACTCTCACAGGAGTGTCTCTGGGCATCGGTGCCCCTTCTGATAGTCCATGGCTTCCTGCGGCGCATGTCTCCCTCTCTGGTTCTGACACAGGGACTCTATAATACCAAAGTCATTCACCACCATTCTCTTTCACTTTGAGAAAGTAGGTACACCATTATCTAAAACTGGTATGCAGCAGATCACACCGAAAGTCATTCATTTACCAGTCAAATTTGGGGCCCAAAAAATACTATATAATGGTAATTACTATTTCATAATAATGAGGCACATATTCCATTTCCAGTCCATTTTCCAGAGTCGTATTTTCAATTAAAGCTTCTGGGAGTGTTGCCCAAAGCACCGTGGATGAAAACACTGTTTGTCCCTGTCACAAAATCATGTGTATGTATGCACAAGCACACGCGATCATACGCACATACGCACCCAGCCACAAAAATAAGGTGCACAATTAAATGCACTTTTATTCAAACACACATATGATCGGGATTTAATTAGCGAAAGATTTAAATAATAATTTCAACACGCTATTTTATTGCAGTGCATGTGCATCAGAGGATCACCTTGCTGGCCCATCAGAGGTATGTAATACCACTCCGGGACAAGAGGGGGCGCTGTTGTTAACAGTATGATCTCTTTTATCATTCAGAGCACTGAGGACACCCCAACAAGTGCAGTTGACACCGGCCCTCTTGGTCACAGTCCTATAAAACCCTGGTGTCCTCAGATGGAGGTGTCTGTTTTTGGACCAAGACAGAGCCCCCCAAAGACTGACCCTGCCTATCGACCTGCACAAGTTAGAGAAGTCGACCTGTTTGTTTATGTAATTGGTGCACGGTCGTTCACCTGTGTTGTTGGTTATTTATCTCACCAAATTAAACAGGGCCACCTGGCAGGCACCCCAGCAGTTCTCTGGACGCCCCCAGTGTCTTACGTCGTCAATAATGTTTATGGTATAACAACAAGATGTCTCATAATTATGTCACGCTATTTTGAATGACAGGTGGAGCAGCACTGATGTCTCACCAACCTCCTACTCTTGAGTTCATATCTCGAAGTCCTTCTTTCTGTGTGTGGAGTTTTCATGGTGGGATCTCCCCTCACATACTTCCAGGTTTGACTGGTGGATCTAAACTGGTCCAGTGTTTGGGTCCTGAAGAGACTGGCAGCCCCTCCAGGTTCAGTTTCTGCCTCGCACCATCCCTGCATAAAACTGAATTGGTTTTAGCGGATTTCAGAATGCTGTTATTTTAAAATTAAAAGGAAAAATCTTCTATCCATCCATTATCCAACCCACTATATCCTAACTACAGGGTCACGGGGGGTCTGCTGGAGCCAATCCCAGCCAACACAGGGTGCAAGGCAGGAAACAAGCCCTGGGCAGGGTGCCAGCCCACTGCAGAAGGAAAAATCTTTTTATTAGAATTTCCATTTAAATGACATAAATGTTCTTTTCTATGTCATTCCATTTATACTTTGTAAAGCATCATACCCACACATTAGTGTTGTTACTAAACTACAGACTTTCCTATAATCTCCCCTCTGTCAAAAATTCTATTTCTTCAATTTTTATGGGATTGAGCACAAAAGTCCAAGCGTCTCCTTTTACGCTTCCTTCAGGTAATCATTAACAACCTCAATGGCCGCGCTTTTCTAGTCCCACAGTGACAGGAAGGACGCCGAGACTCCAAACTCTTCATTTCACAAATTATCCCCTTCAGAATTGGCCACTTTTTGTAATTCCCATCTGGGCTACCAGGATGAGTTCACTTTGGCACCCTTGTTAATTTTTGTGTCACGTAGTTTTAAATAAAACACAATGAAAAGCCAGCATGACACCCCGACCTTTAATTTAAGAAGACTTAAAAACAAACAATAAAATAAAATCCTAAAATAAATTAATATAGATTATCTCAGCTATAATAATGCTTTGAGCAAACATGTGCTCAATGCGCTCAGCCCAGCTTCTGTTTTACAGTAGTGTTCCCTCAAGGAACGAGCAGTTCTTCTACGTGACATAAGTGTGTCACCGACTATTGGATGACTCAGTCAGATCGTCGGTCCCATCGCCCGCCTCCGGCACTGAAACCCGTTTACGAGCTGTTGCCTTTTGTAGGCGGAGAAGCCCAATCTGGGCAGGATGAAAGTAGACCAGACATCTTCTCGTGGAGAGCAAAACCGAAGTGTCAGCAGTAATGTGTTAGATGAGCGCGCCTCCTCATCCAGCAGCGTGGAGTGCGTCGTGGCTTCTGCCACTACTAGCCTGGGCGGGCAGCTTCAACACTGCCATAATATTCATAAACGTCATAATCATCTTGATCGATTGATCCTGAGCTGAAAGGTCCAGGTCCTCCTAAGGGACTTCACCTGAGGAGGCAAAGCAGGCAGCAGAACCCAGGGCCTCGTCTGGGGGGAGCTGAAGAGTTGTCGTTAAAGGACAAGTTAGGGGTATTCTGGTGAGAAGAGGGAATAAATAAGTTTACAAGGAAGACTACGACATGTTGTATGGTCTTGATGGTCCAAACAGAGGGGTGAAAACACCTCCACAAGGGACTAACTGAGCTCCAAACACTCCACCAGGGAGGAGGGTCCCAATTACGTGCATGCCACATTTAAAAAATATATAGAGTGACAAAATGGAATTGGGGTGCCAACATCTTCTCCCATATTGCCTCTAGTCCTTGCATTTCAGATCAATGATGCCTAGATTTACCTGATCTGAATGACGAACCTCAATCTAGTCAGGTCATTGCAGGATGGAAGATCTCAGACAAAAAGAAGTCCAAAATAATTCCACAATCGGATTGATATGAGCCGACTGGTTGTAAATCCACTGATTTTACGAAAGCTGTATTCATGGCCCTGATGTTCTGGAACTCTCTGTCACATCCGTCACGATTCCAAGTTGGACTTGGCAAGCATTGCTCTTTTTCGAAACTGAATTATCCCACTGGCTTCAACTTCCAATGAGCTCATTCGGAAAAAAAAAAAAAAATTGGACTTCAGATTTGATTCAGATGGGTTGTGTTTCAGGAAGGTCAAATTGTCTGTTTAAAAGTTGAAAACTTCTACTACTACATTGTCCTGGATACATAACAGGTCTATCTGGATACCTGAGGACCTTTTGTGCCCTGTCAGATGGATAAATCTGGAACCGTCTCATTTCCATCTGGATGATTGTTCTCCCCGTTGGGTGATTTGGAACATTCCATTGTTGGCCGAATGGGATTGTAGGAAATGTCTGCTGTAATGTAATGTGTAACTTGTCAAGGTGAGCACCATAAAAAGATTGTCTGACCATCTTCACGCTGGATTATCTCCATTCAGTGACAGTCAAAGCCCATTTGGAGCCCTAGGTGGGATGGACAGATGTTCCTCTCGGTGTCCAGAATGTATACCACTTAACTTTCAAAAATGGCGCCCCTTCACTGATGACAGCACCTTAGGAGGCCACCTCTGTTGCCAAATTGCTCTGTCTCCATCATGATTTTGTTGTTTCCTGTCAAATATGTTGGCTTTCAAGATGATTTTACACTTTCAGCCTTTGTTCCTCCAAAACTGTTCAGATCACAGGGGGATAGTTTAAGCATGTCCCAAATTATTCCGAAGTTCCAAGGGTGCGGATCCAAAAAGGCACCAATACAATCAAAGACAATTAAAAGCAGTTGATTTTATAAGGCAGGATGAAGACAGGAGGTAGTCCATAAAGAAACAAAAACAAAACAAAAACAAACAAACGTATTTTCCGCTGGACGTGGAGTACCCATAGAAATTCTCCTTTGGCCCATTTCAAGATGATCTGGTTGGGGGGTGGTCCTGAGAAGAACTTTACGGGACGTTTGCTTTTCACGACTCCCCTCACCTCAGCAACTTAAAACAGCTGCAGCAAGTGACTCCTCGGCAAAACACTCAGTTCTGAACAACTTGTGGGAGGGCTGCTCCAGATTTGAGTCTCTTTAAATAGCTCAGTTTGACGCTTCTTACTCCATATTCAGCAATATCTGCACCTTTTTAGTTCACATTCACGTGGTCCACCACTTGAAGGTAAGCGGGTGCTGTTAGGGAGAAAGGAAAGCGAAAGTAAAGCCTGCTGTCAAAGTGGGAGAAACATTTAAAGGTGACGGCGGCTTAAATGTTAACCAGGTTACCCAAGGTATGAAAAAAATTCAGTCAGCCATGGAAAGAATGAGCGGACACCATTTCTAAGTATAGAAATGAAGCACAATGGGCAGCAGAGGTGTTACTCAGCTTCTATGGGTATTGATGAGCCAAACAGGCGAGTTTCATTTCCCATACTGTCTCACAAAACTGGCACCGACATTTGCTTTCAAGGTGTTTTCACAATTGCAAAATGCGAAAGTCACTTAAAAGAGTTTTGGGAAGTTTGTTGGGGTGGACATAAAGGAATGTTGCTCCCTAAAGACTTGCTCACATCTTCATGTTTAATTAACTGTGTTCCTTTCTGCAGTGACGTAATGCAGGTAAAAATGCTGGCACACCAGAAAAATCAGTTCTATTTAGATAGATAGATAGATAGATAGATAGATAGATAGATAGATAGATAGATAGATAGATAGATAGATAGATAGAT
>JANRMT010049829.1:23167027-23178040 GCA_026402145.1 Polypterus bichir lapradei | reverse complement strand
TATCTATCTATCTATCTATCTATCTATCTATCTATCTATCTATCTATAAAGGTGACATTTGCTGTTTTCATTTGCCACTTGCTTGCCGATATTCTCTATCTCAAGAACTACAGGAAAGAGTCACCACACAAGGGCATGCCAATATGATTGGCAGTATATAAAAATCTATATAGAATAAAATTGTCATTTGTCACTTGTTTTTTGACATTCCTTACCATAAGGACGACATGAATAATTCATTATCCTATGGCCTACAATGTGAAAGGTGCTAAACAAACATGCAAAAGATAACATCTGCAGTTTACCAAAAGAGTTACTCCTCATCCTTGGGTCAACCCCATAAAGGTGCTTTACAAAATAAAAATAATTTTTGCACTTTCTGTTTGCCCCATGCATGCTACTATTCTTTGCAAGAGAAGACATGCGACACTCACCAGAGTGAAAGTGTTACATGAAATGAAGATGACATCCACATTTCTCATTTTCTGATGGCTCCCTAAAATTCTCTGTCATAGGACTTGCAGGAATGTTTCACCCATTGCATCCAACAGAGTCCATCTGCAGACCACCAGGGGCAGACCCCTCAGTGGCTGCTCCAGCCCAGGACCCTGTGATGTCATTCAGGGGCCTGAGTCTGGAGGTGGGAAGTGAAGTAGGTTCGGAAGGTGTGCCTTCTGTCTGATGTGGAAGTCTGTTGCTTTGGGGTCTGCAGCCAGACCCTTCTCATTTTATCAGAGTCTGCTGTCAGACATGTTGCACCTTGGAGACAGTTTAAAGGCTCTGGTGGTGGTAATTCCTCACCAATCCACCAGGTGGCACTGCATTCTAATGCCTGTTCTCTTCCTCCCTCTGCAGACCTGTTGATTGATAACCTCACCACCTCAATCTGCCACTTTCTGCCCGGTCTGCACTGAAAGTGTTGCCATCTTGGATAGTCTAATCTGGGACTTGCATCCTTAGAGACATTGTTTTTTGCTAAAAAGTTTCAGTATATTTTGCCTTTTCAATACACGGGTCATGATGTTGCCCCAAATCTTTATCTTGTCCTCTTTTACAGTGCATATAAAAGGCACTTTATAGTCACTGCCCTGGGACCTACAGTGTGAAGGGACGTCTCATCTGAAAGATGGCACCATTTATTACAGCCCTCTGCACTGGGGTCCACACACAGACCACAGGATAAGCGCCCCCTGCTGGCTTCACCAACACCCTTTCCAGAAGCCACCAAGCTTTTCCTAGACGGTCTCCCATCCAAGTGCTGGCTGGGCTCATACATGCTTAGCTTCTGGTCGATGACCTGTTCTGAAGTGCAGGTGGAATGGCTGCATCAGAGAAGACAAAGGAAGAAGACTCTAATCATATGGTGATGGTATGAAAGGCACTATATGCAATACAGTTAGCATTGTGGTGAGTTGCTGGGGGTGCTACCCAGCTGGGATGCCCAGGAGGACCGGAGGAGGGCTTGCGCCTCCTCCAGACCATGAGGGGGCGACTGTCCTGGTGGCTTTGGAGACCACGGGAACAGAGCATAGAAGCTTAACCCTATAGGGGCCGCCCCAATGTCTGAGGAGCCTTGGCCCTCAGCACTTTTGCCACACCCGGAAGTGCTGGGGGGAAGAAGACCAGGGACACCAGGATTGCTTCCAGGTGTGCAGCCAGTACTTCTGCCACACTGGGGAGTGCTGGCAGAAGCTAATCGGGAGGCACCTGGAGCACATCCATGTGAGTTTAAAAGGGGCCGCCTCCCTCCATTTGATGGCTGGAGTAGGGTGGAAGAAGACAGAGCTCAGAGGAGAGGAGTGGAGGCGGGCCAGAAGAGAGAAGAGAGGCATTGTGTAAGGGCCTGGACGTGTGGGTGATTGGTGCTGCGGCACTGGGTTGTGTGTGTCACTGACTTGTAAATAATTGTAAATAAACGTGTTGTGGTACAATCAACGATGTCTACCTGTCTATGTCCGGCCTGTATCCCACACCATGTACATTT
This sequence comes from Polypterus bichir lapradei, assembly GCA_026402145.1. NCBI lineage: Eukaryota > Metazoa > Chordata > Cladistia > Polypteriformes > Polypteridae > Polypterus > Polypterus bichir. The sequence goes on along the minus strand of JANRMT010049829.1, from coordinate 23,176,056 downwards.
TTGCTACACCAACCACTCACTTAATAACGGAAACAGATACCCATAATAAAAAGAAGCTAAATATGGAAGACTTTAAGCAAAAAACAATCCAACTTAATCTTTTCATTTGTTTCTTCATCGTCTTAGCCCTTCATATGGCGAGCAGCCCATCAATGGCTCTCACATTTGATAAAATGGACTGAAATCAATTTAAAACTGCTAGGGCAGCATCTCCCTACATGTGAAGAACCGGGGTGAGCGGGATTCAGACATAACGCCAAGTCAAGTGCCACATCCATAATTAATCCGACTTTCACAAGGAGCGCAGAATTTTCCGGTGGAACACTCAGAATCTCGACACAAATGGCAAATGTGACTTCAGCCGAAACAAAATAGCCTCTCTGAGAAAAGACACAAAGCCTCAGTCAGCCATAGATGAGATCAGATACCAGAGCCTTGCTAGGCCCCTAACTAGGGGCATTAATACCACAGATTCCCTGGATGCCACCGGCCTCCGTGCAGGTCTGGGCGAAGCCCCTATTGCCGCTGCTGTCCAGTGGGAGCCACATTCCTGTGAGCTGTCGCTCGATTCTCGTGAAGGACATGTCTGTAAGCCCTGAACGTTGCTGCTGGATTTACTGCACCAGACAGGGGAAATTGAATAGTGGGCACCGAATTCCTTCAATGAATTTTTTTTTTCGATGGCAGTGTGCCCGGTGTGAAACTATCCAGGCTTAAGAGATGGAGCAAACAGTCAGTCTCTATTGATTTTTTTTTTTTTACAGAACCATAACATGTGTCCTAGAGGGGTCCAGGGGTGCAAAGCTTGTAGAGACTTACTCCAAGAATACTCAAAGCTGGAATTGCTACCAAAGGGGCTTCTACAAAGTATCGGAATAAGGGTATGAAAACCTTTATGAATGAAAGATTTCAGCTTTTCATTTTTAATAGATCTGAAAATCTGTGGTGGGCTGGCACCCTGCCCGGAGTTTGTTTCCTGCCTTGTGCCCTGTGTTGGCTGGGTTTGGCTCCAGTAGACTCCCGTGACCCTGTAGTTAGAATAGTAGCGGGTTGGATAATATATGGATGGATGGATAGATCTGAAAATCTTTCTGAAAATGTGCCTTCACTCTGTCTTTATGGATTATTGAGTGTAGACTAATGGGGAGAAATGGCAAGTTTATCTGTTTTAATTTACATCTACAATACAATAAAGCGTAGAGAGCGTAAAGGGGTCCGATTTTTGTTCTGAAATCACTGTGGATGGAAAAACCTGATTCTGAAGACCAAATGTCCGCACTTTGTCAGAAACTCATTAAAAACACTGTGACTCAAAATGCAAAATAATCATTTAGTGTGGCATCCCACTGCCCAGCCACTAACCCAGGAGGCCATTAAGTCAAAATTAAAAACCATGACCTCCATGAGCGGCACACTCTCTTTGACATGGAACTCCTAATGGAATGCATTTTGGATGCCTGCCACAAAGACATGCCACACTGGAAACACATCACTGAGCCCAATACCACAGACCATGCCCGCCTTGGCACACCACACACCTCCTGTCTGGTCTTCACAATGTAAGGAGGAGGATTTATGGATGTGTTCAGGCACTCAGTGACCGCAGATGAACACCAGCTTCTTACGCCCACAGACAGAGAGTAAGGCAGCTGGGGATTGTACGGTGAAAACAAGTGGCACCTGCCCCTTCACGAGCAAACATCGAGAGAAACACACCTGCTGGCAGGGGCCACCCCACCGACTTGTTTGTAGAACGAAGGTGTCAGTTCAATGGCTCTGCCTTTTCTCTCTTTCACTGTATTTTTCTGTTTACTCAAGCTCTCCATCGTCTCTGTGCTTACTCTTTCCATTTTCGAGTGTGGTTAGTAAGCAGAGCCTTACGTGTGCCGGCAGAAGCTGCTGCAGGTTTAAGTTGTCCAGTTACTTCTCTTTAAAGTTTCCCATCTTTAAAGTTGCCACGTTTTTTTGAGGAAAACCTGAGACTGGCCATAAAGCCCTCCTTGGTGAGTCTGTCTCTTTCTTCAAAGGGCATTTTACGCATTTCATTGGTGGCAGGGGGTAGAAGTTGCCCCTTAAACCTATGAAGAGAAATGGGAAGATGGGAGGCAGGTGTGCAATTTAAATGCTCATTCACATCTGAGGGCTTTCCATTTTATTTCACAAGAGCGTTTTCTAGAAGTGACTCATCTTAACACCTTAATAAAAGGAGTCTGTGTCTTCTGTATCTGTGTGTCTATCAGGTTGCTCCGTCTTTATCATTCCAACAGATGGCACATCGTTAATGACTGAGATTGCTCTTTTAAGTTTAAAGCTTACAAAAAATCTTTTGGTCAGGATGACAGGCGGTATTTGTTTAATTCAAATCAACATAGTGTTGTTTCAAAGAATATTTCAGAAATACAGAAAAAAAATATGCAAATAAATGTATTGTGAAACGTGACAATAAATAAATAAAAACACAATGATATGGTGAACATCCACCTTAATAAAAGGATAAGTGTCTGTGTGTTTATCTTTCTGGTTGCTATGCCTTTGTCATTTCAACAGATGGCGCATCACAAACATTAACACGACTTTTACGAATCCCATAACAAATGGCATATAACAGAGACATATAAATTGTGTTTGTCATTCCAACAGATGGCGCATCACAATCATTATCACTGCTTTTATGAATTCCATACCAAATGGCATAAAACAGCAGCTTATACATTAAATTTGTCATTCCAACAGATGGAACATCTCAAACATTATCATTGCTTTTACAGATCCCATACCAAATGGAATATAATAGAAACATATGAATTGCATTCATCATTCTAGCACATGGTGCATTACCAGCATTATCACTGCTTTTATTAATCCCATACCAAATGGCAAATAATAGAGTCCTGTGCATTGCATTTATCATTCCAACAGATGGCACATCTCAAACATTATCACTGCTTTTACAGATCCCATACCAAATGGAATATAATAGAAACATATGAATTACATTCATCATTCCAGCACATACCAGCATTATCACTGCTTTTATGAATCCCATAGCAAATGGCAAATAATAGAGTCTTGTGCATTGCATTTGTCATTCCAACACATAACAAGTTACAAACATTAACGTTGCTTTTATAGATCCCATACTAAATGGCTTCTCCCCGTGTCTGTGTGGATTTCCTCCGGGTGCTCTGGTTTCCTCCTACAGTCCAAAGACATGCAGGTTAGGTACATTGCCGACTCTAAATTGTCCCTAGTGTGTGCTTGGTGTGTGGGTGTGTGTGTGTGTGCCCTGTGGTGGGCTGGCACCCTGCCCGGGGTTTGTTTCCTGCCTTGCACCCTGTGTTGGCTGGGATTGGCTCCAGCAGACCCCCTGTGACCCTGTAGTTAGGATATGGCGAGTTGGATAATGGATGGATGGATACTAAATGGCATATAATAGAGACATATGTATTGCGTTTGTCATTCTAACAGAGGGTGCCCTATCAGTATTATCACTGCTTTTACCCAGCAAATCCCATACCAAATTTTATATAGGACAGAGATATGCATTTATTACTACAAATGTTTGTGATGTGTCATCAGTTGGAATTACAAATGCAATGCATTTTATTACTACATGCATTACAAAATACATTCCAATAGATGGTGCATTGCAAATTTTGTTTCATATAGTGCCATCAACAACAAGAACCATCTTAATGCTCTTTGTGGTGCAAACACGACTGCAGTACATCTCTTAAAAACAAAGGTGGCCAGAATGGTTCTTCAGAGGCATGCCAGTTTTGGTCCCCAGACGACAATCCAAATGAAGGTTCTAGAAAGAACCTTTATTAACTTTTTTAGATCCATAACGTGGTCCATAAATGGATGTTAACAGATTGGTGAAATCCCAATGGGTTCCTGATTTTAAAAGGACGTTTGCGGCATATACCGTAATAACACGGGCTCATTTCAGGTTTGCTTACTCTTTCGTATCCTGCCAGGCAGCCCACCAGACATTAAAAACTGCTGTTCTGTCAACACATTAGGAACCTTTCTAAAGCCCAAAGACTCAATTTCATGTTGAAAGATCCCTAAACGGAATGAAATGGATCTTTGTCAAGCAATGAGGAACCACACAGCCCAGTAAAGTGCCATTCCAGATTTGTTATTTTTAAGAGTGTGGCTTACCGCCTGCACTCGGGTCGTTGCACTAACACACAAAACACACAAATCTTACAGACCTAAAGAAGCCCACTTATAAAGTCCAATAAAGTTTTTTCCCTTCTATCCTGTCTTTATTTTTCTATCCCCATTATTGCCATCCTTTCAGTTTCTTTCTCTTTGATTCCCAATTCTCGTTAGTAGACTCCTTCTCTCTCTCGGTCTCTTGCTTGTCCTTTGCTCTCCTCTCACTTCCCTTCCTCTTTCTTTTTATTCTTTTTCTTGTTTCTTCCTTAGTTGTTCTCTTTTATTTCTAGCTGTTTTCTTTTTTTCTTCTTCCTTTAAGACAGACCATACCTAACATAACCCCCCCCGCCCAAGCCCTACCAGTCCTCCGTTTGAATCGACTCTGTCAGCTTTCTTTAGTGTCCTGAGGAATTCAGCCAATCAGAGAGCTCTGCACAGGAAACCACCGAGTCACCCTGCTGTGAGAAGTGGAGCTCAGGCGGTCGACACGCAGAAAGCCACAAGATCGCACTGAGGGACTCGCTTCCGTGGCCTCGTGTGACCTCCAGACTCACTTTGAAGTGAGAGGTGACTCCACTCAGGTCCACACCAAAGTACACCAAAGTGCTCCTTCAGAGCAATACCATTGGGGGAGCCATTTTTGGGTCCACTCACAGTGCCGTCTTAACGTATGGGCACAATGGGCACTGGCTGGGAGTCCCAGGAGCATAGTGACCCGCGATGTTTCTGATGCCTATGTATGTTTCTGTTTTGCTATCAAAACAGGGGTCCAAGTGCACTACTTTGTCCAGGGGTCTATGATGCTGTTAAGATGGCCCAATACATGAACATTTCAGCTAAAAAGCTTTGTTCATGTACTGTACAGTAGGTCGGTAACAGGGTCTTATAAATAACCACGAATAAGTGACGACAGATTTGTGAAATCCCAATGGCTTCCTGATTTTTTATTTTTCTGTATGTGAGTGCAGGCACAGAGAACTGTGAACAATTCTCAAATAACACTAATTACTAAATACAGAAGTGGTACAAATATAACTGCAGATGGAAAGGAAATAAACATAAATGGAAACCAACAATACCCGATGTCATGCATGGGCATCCCAGGGAGACACCTCAAGATTTGTAATACCCCGCCAGGGTGAGGGGAGGTGCTACCGCTAACAGGCTTGTCTTTTTTTGTCCTTAGCACTAAGAAGACCACGCCCCTTCCGGCGAAACCGCTACAATAACATGTACAAAACCCCAAAATTTTCAGAGGGCAGAGCTCCCTGATTCTCATTCACGATTTATGTTTATTACTGCGCCATGGAGCGTCTGCTTACTTTGTTTGCCAAGCGATTGAAAGGGGGCGCCCCAACAATTTGTACGAGCGCTAGGTGTTCCTGCCACCTGTTCGCACTGTGCGTTAATTAATTGATGAACTATGGCCAGTTTTTTTAGCAGTGCTACTTAAAATTGCCTACAACTCCTAGCAGCCCCAACAGAATTACGTAATCGGGCAGATGCAGAGGGAGCAGGGGTTGCTGGGAAGCAGGTCAATTAAGCGGGATCTTTAAAAAGGAACCAAAACGACGCAGAGAGGATTGCGATCAACGGTTTGCATTTTGTCTCTATGCATAACTTCAACCACCGTAAATTACAGTTTCTGTGTTTGTGTACTGTGTGTGCTGTCCTGTGCCTGCTTGTCTGTGTGATTTCGTCTTGGTTGGATATGTATTTGAATCATGTGAAATCATGAGAACCTGGTAGGACAAAACTTCACATTTCCTTCAGAGTGCTGTTCACGAGAGGGTTTCATTCCACTCTCCTATTGTCACCTGCTTCTGTAGTAGTGGACCGTGTTGGACGTTATTAGTGTTAATCGTTTACCATGCGGTATATGTAAATAATCTTCGCCATCGGGGAATTGAGGAGGGCTATTGTGTACGTGTTTTGTTTAATATATATTTTTTTATCATTCATTCATTGTTTTGTTCATTATTTGATTAATATTTATTCTATCATTGATTGAGTCATTGAGCTGTTGCTTATCAGTGTCTCTGGGTGTGTTCCTGGGGTCACCACAATAAACTAGACAAATCATCATCTTCAGATTGTGTCAATCGTAGTGTCCCTGTGACAGCTATAAGCTGACAACGGAGGAGATTAAAATCATATAAGAGAAAGTCAAAAACAAAGTTGCAGCTCTGGAGACATCTAAGCCAACCAGGCCGCCTACTCGCTCCTGGGTTTTCTATATTGGAGTCCATGCTGGCCACCCAATCAGACGAGAGAATCTTTACATCCCTCCTCCATTATCTGAGATGACTTTTCCGTACGACCGGCGCAAGAGCAGTGGCACCAAGTGCCACATCCAGGTTTGAAAAGGACTCTCGCTGCATATACTGGCATAGATGAAATGCATTATACCTCAGTGTCGAGCCGACACTCCATGGCGATGTGTGTCGGCTACGCCGTCGAGAGCAATTTATACTTTGCGTACCTGAACGCTGGTCGGCGGTGTTTGTGGCACGCAAGAACAGTGAATGACCCATCCATTACAATGCAGGCCTTCAGGATCGATGCTTTTCTTGCGCCACATTTTCTTCCGCGGGTGAATGTGTTTGTTCCACTTTTTCATATAATCGCTGACTTTCAAAGCGGGAGACGAACTGAAAACGTGTTTGAGGGAATACGTAGTTCCCAAACTGGCCAATCAGAGTTGGAGGGTTGGCATCGACACGACACATAGTCACATTTTTGAGGAGGCGTGTGTAACGCTATGCTGTTGATACATTGTAGGCGACGCAAATAATGGTGTAGGCTCGATGCAGAACTATAAATCGGCCCTAAGCTGATCCTGACCTGCTGTATCTTATTAAGTCCTCTACTAGATTTTGCATATTTCTGTTTCGTCAATCAGCTTCAAAGCTCAACTAACCAATCCCCTGTAGTGTAGTCCAGGGTATACGCAGGTATATGGCGTATACCCACTTCTTATTAGGTCGTCACAGTGTATACCCACTTGTAAATCCCCCTGTTACGGGTATACGCTGCAGTGTAATACAGGGTATACGCGGGTATACGGCGCTTTTCAGTCTACATCCACACTGACATGCTGATACGCATTTATGTGCTGCAGGTATGTCAATTTTTTCTGCCATTGTTGTCTGTTTTGGTTACGTTTTGGGAGAACTAACGATTGGTTAGGGCAAACGGATTACGCCAATCAGAGACAGAGTAGGGCGGGACATGCCGTTCCTTTGCTAAACCAGGAAAATATCCTTTGCCGCCACCTTCCTGTCGGTCCATTGTTACACACCAAAATATGTCCTCACGTGAAAAGTTAATATAACCAAGTTAATAGTGGAAATGAAGTGAACCATACAAACAAAAATTAGCTTTCAGAACAAACGACCTCGTGAAGCTACATTATTGCTACTATCCAGCCGGACAGGCAGCCACAGCCTCTCAGTCCCCAACCCCAGTAGGAGGGGTGGCACTAAATCTCCGATCAACGTTGCAAATTCAACGGAAGAACACATCAACCATGGTGAGTACTTTATAATAGCAAGATTTGTAAATTATGTTAATACAGAGTTTCTACAGCATTAACTAGCAGCTTTTTTTATTTAGTTTGTTTATTTTTTTGTTGTTCCAATTTGCTAATGCAGCCTGTGGCTTGTGTTAAGTTAGCTTCCCTGGCTTTCATTAGCATCAAAGCTGCTAGCTGTCAACAAATTCCGGTTGGTTGCATTTTAAAACGCAGATATTTCAACCTGACTTTCACATCAGTGCGTATTTTTGAGTATAGACAGATTAACAGGTGTTGGGGAGAGTTTATAACGTTACGCTTACACCGTTTTCCCCGAGCACTCGCCGGTGTCCAAACGGCCCGGACATTAAAGCATTTCTAGCGTAGGTACGCTATTCTCCCTGAGAAATGCTGATTTTAAACTTGAAACTGTGTTAGTGTGTTGGTATCATTTTCACACCAATAATTTTATGACTAATATTTTTTTTTTGTAGACACCAATAATGAATGGCCACAGCCTTGTTATTGCTCTCTGTTGTCATAGTTAATGAATATTCAGAATGGTTAAATCCAAGTATTTTATTTTGAAAATCAGCTGTTTAAATTTTATAAAAATAAATGTATCTCTGACTGAAAAGGCGCTGGCTTCATGTTAAATGTATCTACTATTAATGAAATGGGCCTCTGTACCACCTTTAATTTTCACATACTGCCACTGACAAATCATTTTAATTTTATAATTGTGTCACTCTCTGGCTTTCACTATCTGTTGCAGATTAGATATTGTGGACTGGGACCCGGACACAGGCAGACGGACAACATAGTTCCACCACACACTGTTTATTTACAATATATTTACAATTGTTTTGTGCACTCACACACCCCAGTGCCTCCAGCAGCGATTCCCCCAATGTCCAGGCCTCACAGTCTCTGTGCCTCTCTCTTGGCCGCCTCCCGTCCTCTCTCCAGCTCTGTCCTCTTCCAACTGACATCCACTAATGACTGGAGGGAGGCGGCCCCTTTTATAGGAACCCGGATGGGCTCCAGCTGCTTCCCGGCAATCTCCCGCGGACACACCCCCGTGTGGCGGAAGTGCCGGCTGCGCATCCGGAAGCCGTCCGGGTGTCCCCTGTCGTCTTCCCCCCGGCACTTCCTGGTGTGGCGGAAATGCCGGGCTCCCGGGATAATAAGTGGCCACGGGCCCCTACAGGGCTGGGCTTCCAAACCCTCTACCCGAGGCCTCCAGTATAACCAGGACGGACGCCCCCTCTCGGTCTGGAGGAGGCACAAGCCCTCCTCTGGTCCTCCTGGGCGTCCCGGCCGGGCTCCAGCCCCGGCCGGGGACCAC
>JANRMT010049829.1:23090628-23136337 GCA_026402145.1 Polypterus bichir lapradei | reverse complement strand
AAAAAAAATCCAAACCTACATGGCCCTGTGTGAAAAAGTAATTGCCCCCTGAACCTAATAACTGGTTGGGCCACCCTTAGCAGCAATAACTGCAATCAAGCGTTTGCGATAACTTGCAATGAGTCTTTTACAGCGCTCTGGAGGAATTTTGGCCCACTCATCTTTGCAGAATTGTTGTAATTCAGCTTTATTTGAGGGTTTTCTAGCATGAACCGCCTTTTTAAGGTCATGCCATAGCATCTCAATTGGATTCAGGTCAGGACTTTGACTAGGCCACTCCAAAGTCTTCATTTTGTTTTTCTTCAGCCATTCAGAGGTGGATTTGCTGGTGTGTTTTGGGTCATTGTCCTGTTGCAGCACCCAAGATCGCTTCAGCTTGAGTTGACAAACAGATGGCCGGACATTCTCCTTCAGGATTTTTTGGTAGACAGTAGAATTCATGGTTCCATCTATCACAGCAAGCCTTCCAGGTCCTGAAGCAGCAAAACAACCCCAGACCATCACACTACCACCACCATATTTTACTGTTGGTATGATGTTCTTTTTCTGAAATGCTGTGTTCCTTTTACGCCAGATGTAACGGGACATTTGCCTTCCAAAAAGATCAACTTTTGTCTCATCAGTCCACAAGGTATTTTCCCAAAAGTCTTGGCAATCATTGAGATGTTTCTTAGCAAAATTGAGACGAGCCCTAATGTTCTTTATGCTTAACAGTGGTTTGCGTCTTGGAAATCTGCCATGCAGGCCGTTTTTGCCCAGTCTCTTTCTTATGGCGGAGTCGTGAACACTGACCTTAATTGAGGCAAGTGAGGCCTGCAGTTCTTTAGACGTTGTCCTAGGGTCTTTTGTGACCTCTCGGATGAGTCGTCTCTGCACTCTTGGGGTAATTTTGGTTGGCCGGCTACTCCTGGGAAGGTTCACCACTGTTCCATGTTTTTGCCATTTGTGGATAACGGCTCTCACTGTGGTTCACTGGAGTCCCAAAGCTTTAGAAATGGCTTTATAACCTTTACCAGACTGATAGATCTCAATTACTTCTGTTCTCATTTGTTCCTGAATTTCTTTGGATCTTGGCATGATGTCTAGCTTTTGAGGTGCTTTTGGTCTACTTCTCTGTGTCAGGCAGCTCCTATTGAAGTGATTTCTTGATTGAAGCAGGTGTGGCAGTAATCAGGCCTGGGGGTGGCTACGGAAATTGAACTCAGGTGTGATACACCACAGTTAGGTTATTTTTTAACAAGGGGGCAATTACTTTTTCACACATGGCCATGTAGGTTTGGATTTTTTTTTCTCCTTAAATAATAAAAACCATCATTTAAAAACTGCATTTTGTGTTTACTTGTGTTATATTTGACTAATGGTTACATGTGTTTGATGATCAGAAACATTTTGTGTGACAAACATGCAAAAGAATCAGAAATCAGGAAGGGGGCAAATAGTTTTTCACACCACTGTAGATAGATAGATAGATAGATAGATAGATAGATAGATAGATAGATAGATCTTTATAGTATCTAACAGTTAGGAAGTGTATGTGGTGACCTTTATACCATTGCACATGATAATGTTAGTAATTACGCACTCTTACTGGATTATTGGAAGGATTACCGCAGCAACAAAACACGCTAAGATCTCAAGAATTCCAGTGCCGTAAAATAAAACAATACCGCCTAAAAGTAGTGTTAAAAAATTAAATAGAAGCACCTTGCTAATAAAAAAAAATAACAAAATAAGAAAACTGAATTCCTTTGGTTCAGATACCCCCCCACAAAAGATGCAACCTTGAATTTTTGCAAGATGTAAAACTCCAGGAAAAATTAACGAAGAATTAGTTCATAACATTAGGTAAGCCTATTGTCATTTTCATAGTGTGTATACTTGGATGAGCTATTTCTTAATAAAACTGATACTAGTTTGGGTTATGATTAATGTTTGTCTTTATTTATGTCATCACCACGCTGTTGGTGTTGCAGTTCTAGTTTTGTTCTCCAATGGCTATGGCCATCTTGCTGTTAGCCACAGTCTCAGTCTGTCACTTGTCGATTTTATGCTGACCTGCGTGTTCCATCATCACCCTGCCATTTTTTTTAAAAGGGCCACTCACACCACCATCCTGTCATTAGATCCAAAGAAATAAAATTGTTTTCTTTGTTATTTTTAGGGTTCACTAAAAACAAAAATCCTGTCAAAAGCTGTAGGTGTCCTTTAAAGATTTGACGGTGCTGAATCCAAATCTGGCATCAGAGTAGCTCCATCACACCCAGTTTTTGAGAGATGAAGATTTCAAATGAAAGAAGAAAACACTATTTTTGAGAAAAATAATATATTAGTAAAATTATTTAGACAAACAAGTTAACTGTTTTAAATCTAATTATTACTACAAAAAGTAGTCACTTGCTGGTTTCGTTCTTCTTCTAATCCTGTTTCACAGACCAACAGATGTCTGCTAACTCAGAGTCGCGCCACTTTCCGTTTCAGTGATTTCCTGGTGGAGGCCAAACTTTATCTTAATCACCAGCTCTACAACCAAAATAAGGATGGTAGGCTTTTGTCACATTTGGTGTAAGTGACTTTCACTGCACAGCAGCAAAAATTATACAGTTTGTTCGTGTAAGCTGGCATCGTCTTTAACTCTGACAAAAGCATGAATTAAAAATTAAATTCCAAATGCAAATTTATGAAACTTTTCTGAAAACAAAAGTCAACCGTTCCAGTCATCACTGCTTTAAACCTTCACCCACCTGCTGACTGTTCATTGCTGTCGACCGGAGCCCAAAAACGAAATGTTGGGATGACCACCAGGCCCCCCCCTCGATGGCGCTACGACTTACAAATGGTACAATTCACCATTGGCTAAGGCAATGCTGATGCAAGAAGGGTCGGAGTGTGACAATGCCGGCCCACTACGGACTCCCTCTTCCCACATGGGAGTCTGCTGAACCAACACCGTCGATAGTTATGACCGACATGAGCTGAGCAATGAGGGCAAATCTCGTTGGTGTAAAATACTCAGGTGCTTTTATTAAAAAAAAAAAAAAAAAATCCAAAACAAAAGTAAAACCAAAAGTGTCCATTGTGCAGTGTTCAAAAAAGAGACAAAAATCCATAAAATCTGTGAAACGTGGAGATAAAATCCATAATAAATAAATCTGTTAAAATAGAGGTTAAAATGCAGTCTCCTGTGGTGGGCTGGCGCCCTGCCCAGGGTTTGTTTCCTGCCTTGTGCCCTGTGTTGGCTGGGATTGGCTCCAGCAGACCCCCGTGACCTTGTAGTTAGGATATAGCAGGTTGGATAATGGATGGATGGATGGAAATGCAGTCTCTCCTCACCCGATCGCAGCCCACCACCTTCTGTCTCCCTGGCTCACCCATCACAGGCGTTGTCTCACTGCACAGCCAGACCACCCGAGGTCAGCACACCTCCTGTCTTCCTTCGCGCTCATGCAGTCGCTCCTCGGATCCACTGGGAGGTCTTATATCCTGCTCACCCATTTCTACATGCTTAGTCAGTGGGGTGAACCAGCCCCTAGAGCGCCTCAGCATGCGCTCCTTTCTGGAACCCCAGCCTTCTCCAAACGGATGGCCAGATCGTCTCCCATGACTGCCTTTTCCATTCTTTAACCTCTTTCTGTTTTATTTTTTCTCTCTTTTATCTTTTTCTTTATTTTACATCTCTTCTCTCTCCCTCTGTGCTGGCCTGTATATATACACCCATCTCCGTGGGCGCAGCGCCTTAATCACATGCCGCAGGAAGCCAATGAAGCAATTGAGAACGATGTCATCCAACTACCTCATTAACTCCCCGCGGCTGTGCCATCGAGCCCACAAAGAATGACACGGCTTTATGGATTTAAAACCTGGCCATATTTTGTTGTAGCCGCGGACCCGCTATACCACACGGAGCTCCACCTTGTGGGTTCCATCCATCTATCCATTATCCAACCCGCTACGGGGTTCTGCTGGAGATAATCCCAGCTAATGCAGGGCGCAAGGCAGGAAAGAAACCCTGGACAGGGTGCCAACCCACCGCAGGGTGCGCACACACACACAAACACAAACACACACCCACACACCAAGCATACACTAAGGACAATTTAGAATCGCCAATGCACCTAACCTGCATGTCTTTGGACTGTGGGAGGAAACAGACACAGATACGGGGAGAACATGCAAACTCCACACAGGGAGGATCCAGGAAGCAAACCCGGGTCTCCTAACTGCAAGGCAGCAGTGCTACCCACTGCGCCACCGTGCCGCCTCTTGTGGGTTCCCCATCTCCTAAATGAGACACCTCCTTCTACTTTAATAGCTCAGGGACCAGAAGGGGCAGAGTCATCCGTCCTCATTGGAAATCTTCTCAGAGCTGTGGGTGAAAAAGGTGTACAAGGGGTTAACAATTTTGCCCTCCTGGTGTCCTGGGGTGGTAGTTCCTACCTTTGACTAGCCCAGGGAGATGGCTCTAACTGCAGCTTGCAATATCTGTGACCTAGGTCAGGTAGTGCCCACCACGTCAGTAGTCACAAAATGCCCTTAGAGTGAGATAACCCTCCCACAACCCTAATCCTAACCATAGTGTAACGGGGCCCTAATCTTAACCATTGTGTAATGCGATGGGCGTTTTGTGACTGACGTTGATGGCGCTTTGTGATGTTGGAGCATTATGTGACTTACCTCATAGGTACTGCGGTCTGCAATTACATTCTGTTGAGCTAAGGAGTGCAACCTCTGGCACGTATGCATGACACCATATAAACATCTTTAACCTTTCAAAGTCAGAGCCTGTTGTTCCACTTTCTTGAATTACCATTTAATCATCAAAAGAAAATAGCATAAGCCCTCTCAATGACTGTTGCCATGAAGAACCCCCCCACGCCCCCACCCCATTCATGTTAATGAAATGCTTGTAAGGGCTGGTAATGGCACTTGTTAATGTGAGCACCATTGCACTGCAGCTCTCATATCACCGTAACAAATCTCCAGAAGACGTCATCCCTCATACCTTTCATGCCTTTCTGACTCATCTAGACAATAAAAATATTGATGTCAGATTACTATTCCTTTGCACAGCATAATCTCCTACGAACTGCTGATCCAAAATGTTCTAAAGACATCCCACTCTCTACTTAGAGTTTAGATGTTTGGACTGACAGGCCTCAACTTAGTAAAACTGGTGTAGAAGAGTCTCCTCCATGTGAAGCCTCAGCAAAGGAGGTCTCCATAATTGTGGGGTCAACTTCTGCTTTTCTCACTTTTTGTTCACAAGTGACTGAGTGACTAGGCAGGGGTCCAGATGTGCTGCAGAATTCACCAGGTAAATCCTAGGCCTGCAAGTAGAGGTCAGAGAGCTAGCAATGCAGTGAATGGTATTGACATTAACCCTTCTACTCATGACAGCACCATTGACTCGTCTAATTGAGCTCTGAAAACAGAGGTTGCCATTTCTGTATAACATTTATTAGCGGACCCTCCACCGAGTCAGCGGCTTAACATGACGGACTGGTTGGCATGATCGATGATCCACCCGTGTGACGCCGTCAGGGTTCGTGTACTCCTGGTAGGGCAACCCATGATAATAAAGTCATGTGATGGTGAAGGTCTTGCTCCAAGCTCCCTCTTCTTGGTTTGGGAGCCTCCTGCACCCAACACCGTTGATAATGTAACCAGATCAACCGGGAGCAAGGAGAAGGTGTGAAGTGTACACAGTGCTTTTATTAAAAACAAAACCAAAACCAAAACAGTGTCCATAGTGCAGTGCTTCACAGTTCATTAAATAAATAATCTGCAAAAACGAGGTGATAAAAGTGGAGGTTAAAATCCGTAATAAATAATTCCTTTAAAACGAAAACCAACAGGCTGGAAGCTATCCTTTTGTAAAAGCCCGGTGCCTTCTTTCACCTGGTGGCTCCCCTGCTTCTCCCATATGGGCCTTGCAACAGATGCAAGTGCAACTGACCCTCCTCTTAGTCCGGTAGCCTTCCATCCCCTGGTTACGTTCAGCTCCCGCCGGACCGAGACTCGGGTTCCCCAGCGACCAGGGTGCTCACGCTGGGGCTCACTCTCCCAAGTCTCTTTAACTCCCACTGTCTATCACAACTGTGCAATAAAATTGATGTATTAGGATTAAAAGTCAAGACGGAGGTAAAGATTTAGGGGTAACTATTGACTTGGACCTGAATTTTCAATCACATTTTAATCAGATTACTAGGACAGCATTTTTCCACTTTATAAATATAACAAAAGTTAGAGCTCTTAATACAATGCCAGATGCTGACAAATGAGTTCACGCTTTTGTTTTCAGTCAGCTAGAATCTTAACTAGGAAAAGAAAATCCGAGCTCATCACCCCAGTCTGAGCGTTGTTACACTGGTTACCTGTGTCATTCGGAATTGACTTTAAAATACTGCTTATAGTTTACAAAGCCTTCAATAATCTGCTCCATCTTATATTTCACAATGTCTGACACCTTACACTCCAAACTGTAACCTTAGATTTTCAAATGAGGGTCTGCTTAGAATTCCAAGAGCTAAACTCAAATGAAGTGGTGAGGCGGGCGGCCTTCTGCTGTTATGCACCTCAAATCTGGAATAGCCTGCCAATAGGAATTCACCAGGCTAATACGGTGAAGCACTTTAAACAAACTGCTGAAAACACATTACATTAACATGGCTATCTCATAACTTCATTTTAGTTTAATCCGGATGCTCTGTATATTCAATTAAATATCATTATCATTCATGGTGGCTCCAAAATCCATACTAACCCCTACTTTCTCTTCTGTTCCTTTTCCGGTTTTCTGTGTTGGCGATCTACAACACCACCACCTGATCAAAGCACCGTGATGTTCCTACATTGATGGAGTGAAAGCCAGAAGTCCACATGACTGTCATCATCAAGTTCTTCCATGTGAACCGTGAATACCATTAGGACTGATTGAGGTCATTTATGTGAGGTAGAATGCCTAGAGGGGGCTGGCTGGGTGGTCTCGTGTCCTTGGAGCCCCTGCAGATTTTGTCTGGAGTTTTTTTTTTTTTGTTTGTTTTTTTGGTACTCCCTGGCCATCGGACCTTACTTTTATTCTATGTTAATCAGTGTTCCCTAATTTTAATTCTTATTTTGTCTTTTTTTTTTACTCTTTATTCATCATGTAAAGCACTTTGAGCTACATTATTTGCATGAAAATGTGCTATATAATCAAATGTTGTTATTTCACTGCCTTCCACAAGCCAACCATCTTCTTAGTCACTCCAGCTCCTTGAGATCACTCTCGTGGGGTGATCGCTTCCTACTGCCCCCAACGAGTGTCGGCCAAACACTCCTCCTATGGGCTCTCCTCCCAGCTGCCTGCATTCCAGTGAGCCTACTCACTCACTCACTCACTCCTCCTCCCGTCTTCCTCTTTCTCTAACCTCCACTCTCTGTTCTTCAGTCTCTCCTTTTCTTCTATGCCGGCCCGTACCTAGCGTCTCAATCATGCACCGCAGGAAGCCGATGAAGCCATTGGGAAAGATCGCACCGTCACGTACAGGTACGTCTCGCCATGGCCCCCCCCCCTTGACAGGGCTCTAGCCAGGGGCCCCGGCGCAGGATGAGTAGATATTATGCACAAACAAAACGTATGAACAGAAATCAAGAATTGATCCTACAGTGTTGAGTGTCAACTTCAGCATAAAATATTTTGAAAACTAAAAACAATATCAAAAAAAGTTGCAGATAAAAAAATTTCTACATACATTTTTCTACAACTTACTCACTGTGACATTTTACGAATCCAAATAAAACATAGACCTCTCCACTGGTTGAAATTTTTTATATTAATTGCTAATTTGGTGTCATATACTTTTATATATTCTTTATTTAGAAATATTATAAACAATAAACTTAAACAAATTATACATGGTTTTAAACACAATTAAATAAGAAATACTACACAAAAAAATTAAACATTTATGTTACTTATTTCTGCAGATATAAAGAGTTAAAGTTAAAATTTCGAGAATTTTGAACGCAATTTACGACAAAAAACGTCAAGGTGTATTTGCCAATATCTGTCTCGCTATTAAATTGTTTTGTACAGTCCCAGTTACTGTTTCTTCAGCAGAAAGATCATTTAGCAGATTGGCAAATTCATTAAAAACGTGGCAAAGAAGTACAACTAGTCAAAAACAACTTCATCATCTAGCAATTCTGGGCATTGAAAATCCATCCATCCATTTTCCAACCCGTTGAATCCGAACACAGGGTCACAGGGGTCTGCTGGAGTCAATCCCAGCCAACACAGGGCACAAGGCAGGAACCAATCCCGGGCAGGGTGCCAACCCACCGCAGGACACACACAAACACACCCACACACCAAGCACACACTAGGGTCAATTTAGAATCGCCAATCCACCTAACCTGCATGTCTTTGGACTGTGGGAGGAAACCAGAGCGCCCGGAGGAAACCCACGCAGACAAAGGAAGAACATGCAAACTCCACACAGGGAGGACCCGGGAAGCAAACCTGCATCGAAAATAATTTAGCTAAACATGTTGATTTTAGTGAGGTCATTGAAAATTTTGCGTCAAAGAAAGCTAGTAAACAGATTTTGCAATAATTTTTAAAACTATTCAAAGTTTTTCATTAGGATCTTTATAAATATATTCAGTAAATGTGCATAATACTTCTTATATTTTTGCATCATTAACCTCGCTTAATTTATTTTAAATCCTATTGGGTATCACGTTTTCCTTAACCCTAGGTGAAGGGCCCGCCAAAGATCCTGGCCTAGGGGCCTGCATTAGAATGTGGGGGCCATGCGTCTCATCCCAATTACCTCATCAACTCCCCACGGATACGCAAGCGCGCCCACGGAGACTGACACGGCCAATGGATCATCTAAAACCAGGCCATTCTTTTGGAGCCGCGGACCGGCTATACCACAAGCCAGCGGTGAGGTCCTGACTAAGACTGACTCAACCACCCTATCACCAATCCCCCATCACACCAAAGGTCCATCCAAAGTGGTACAACTTCCTGTGGAATCCCTACAGGAAGTGAAGCGTGACTGAGGGCCACCAATTTCAACAACTGCTTTGTGCAGGATCTTCCTACCCTTAATGACAAATGGATGGACAGCATCTTTGCTGGATCGATGGACAGCCGGATAGTTAAATTCAGCACTTATGGCCTCTATTGATAGGATTTCTTATGCAAAAACAGGGTGCGTTAGAGATGTTCAAGTAAACTCTTCTCACAAGACTTCTAAAGTGGACACACCAGCATTTCTACTCCACCGGGCTTCCAAGGAAATGTTAAATGTCTTCTCAGGTACTTAGGAGGTTCAAGAGCTGTGTAACTGAACGCCATCTTACACAAAGGTTCCACAGCAATTAATCAGAGCTCTGGTGTTAGAGAAGGCAAATAAAACAGTCCAGGCCGTGCAATAAAGTCTTAGAGTTGTGTCACATGACACGACTTTTCCAGCAATTTGTCATTCACACACTTCATTTATTCTTAACAAGTCGGTGGCAGTGAAGCTCCCGTGAGGCCGCTAGCATTGCATGGTGGCATTGCCAGTGACTCAATCCGAGCAGTCGTGCAAACTCGTGAAATCATGATTTTTGTCTTTAATCGTAGAGGTGGGCATGAATGCTGACAACCAATGAATGTTCATTTGGAAGCACCAGGCATGTAGTGCAGCGACGAGGATGAAGGAATGAGTAAACTTTGGACCTCACAAACGGAAGAGAAACTCGTCTGTCTGATGTCTCATGTTTTAGGTACTAAGCAAACCCTTCATATAGCACCAGCTCTTTTAGACAGCATGTTATTGGTTGTCACGAAAAGGGGCGTGCGCGACTTGTGCTGGAAAATTGTCATACAGTCGGTAAATTTAGCATGCCCTGCGATTATCATTTCTGTAAACTAAGATGATCTGGCAACGAGATCAACAGCTGCATTCCGAAAGCCTGACATACCCCACGACTAGAAGTCACTAAATGTGACATCTGCTTTAGTCACGCTCAATATTTCCATGGTATACTGTGTACATGGTAGACTGCACAAAGGAAATCTTGGAATGTATTTTTTTTCCTCTTTGCTTTAGAGTATGAATTTACAAGTCAGCATCTCAAAGCTTAAAAGGTATTACTTGCAATGGCCTTCATTTTCTGTGCAGCTGTGTTAACTGTACACTACAAGACCAAAAGTTTGTTGCCGCCTGACCATCACACCTATGTACCTGTATATGAGCTAGTTGGATATCCAGTTAAAATGGAGTTGGATTCCCTCTTTATAGCTACGACAGCCTCCGCTGTTCTGAGAAGGCTTTCCATAAGAGCAGCTAAAAGATCATCAGTGAGGCTGGAACAAGAAGGCCCGGATCACACTCAGTGTTTCAAGTTGTCGCAAAGTTCTTCAGTAGGTTTGAGGTTAGGGCTCTGTGCTGGCCCCTCCAGTTCCTCCCATAGACCACAAGGGCACAGTCATGCTGGATAGATCACAAAGGGCCTTCAAAGAACCGTTGGCACAAAGTTGGAAGCATGCAGGTGTCTAAAATCACCTTCTCTACCGTAGCATTAAAAGTATCTAGTGATGTGCCAAGCCCATTGCTGAAGACATCCACGCTAATGTCTGAAAGTCGCAAATCCACTTCCTTTCCATTTGGTTGGGAGGGTGAGACCAGTTTTTTCCTTTTTAAAACTCCAAACAGACACAGAAACAACGAGATAAACTGTGCGCAGGCAGTGATGATGGGGTCAGGATTCAAGTGCAGGTTTATAGCTTTCAGAGGCTAATCACAGTGCCACCCTGATACCTGACTATTATTATTATTATTATTATTATTATTATCCAACCTGCTATATCCTAACTACAGGGTCACAGTGGTCTGCTGGAGCCAATCCCAGCCAACACAGGGCCCAAGGCAGGAAACAAACCCCGGGCAGGGTACCAGCCCACCGCAGGGCACACACTCATACACACATACACACCCACACACCAAGCACACACTAGGGACAATTTAGAATCGCCAATGCACCTAACCTGCATGTCTTTGGACTGTGGGAGGAAACCCACACAGATACGGAGAGAACATGCAAACTCCACGCAGGGAGGACCAGGGAAGTGAACCTAACTGCGAGGCAGTTATTATTATTATTATTATTATTATTATGTCAGTGTCATCCAGAACAGGCTGCCTGATCTTATTTTAGCAGCACTGTCGCACATAGCCGGTACAAGTGATGCGCCAAGTCCTTTGCTGAGGAGCCACACGCATGCGCATACGTCGAATAATTTGAAAGTCATAAGTCCCCATAACGTTTTTTTTTTCCACTGGGTTGGGTGGGCGAAGCCAGTTTTTCCCTTTTAAAACTCCAAACAAAATCGGAAAAAACGAGCAGATTCCGCGCATATGATGATCGTGTCGGGATTTGAGCGCAGGTTCGTAGGCTTGAGATGCTGATTATTGCGCCACACTGTTGCCGTATAATAATAATAATAATAATAATAATAATAATAATAATAATAATAATAATTATTATTATTATTATTATTATTATTATTATTATTTTTTACAAGCCATACTAGATCTCGAGATGATGCCATCACCATACCGTAATTCCTAACACCAAAGGAATCCTGAACGCCCACGGGTTGTGCCGGTAAACGATCACACCTGCGCGCTCGGAGCGTGAGAACTTTCCCCTGACCCGAACTCTGTGGCGTACCACCCTAATTACTGTAGGGTAGGAGTAAAGCACAAACAGCCTAACGTCGCTCTCTTTTCATCACATCAGAGGGACGCCACACGCGATGACTTTACAGCTGCGTGCGTTTAGACCAAGACCAGCTTTGAAATCGGCCACACGTGGTTGATTTTTCTTTCTCTCACTATCATTTTGAATTTTACTTCTGATTTCATTACTCCGTCATTTAGCTCTGCTGCGTGTAATTTAAGGAGCAACAAGTTAAAAGGTGGGCACTGTGAGTCTGCCCAGCGGGGTGGAAAAAAAAATCAATTAATAAATAAAAGCTGCCTAGCTGAAAGTCTGTCAGTGGCGGCTTTATTTTATTTGCCGGATGCAGTTCCCTGATAAGAAGCCTTTAATGAAATTCAAGGAAACAAAGTAAGGCCTTGTAGCAAAGGCGCTTTTAGTGCCAACGGGTCACGTGACTTCCGAAAGCAACGAACTCCGTGCAGCCCACCGGGCAGTGCCAAGTCCCTAATTATTAACCGGGGCGTCGTGGCGGGGGAGGCGAAAGTAAGGCTTAAATTTCAGTCCCCTGATGAATGCACTGAAACTATACTTTTGGATGTTAATTTACAGTAAGATTTAATCAGTAAGGAGGTAACGATTACTGCGATGTGTCACCCAAAGGCGTATTTTCTTTAGAAAAAATGTTGTAATACAAGTTGCGCATTTAAGATTCTGAATCGTTTATTCTTAAGGTTGTACAGTTCACATCCATTCACATAAAGAGACAAGCAACCCAATCAAGAACTTGAAAAGTCTCACAAATGGTCTTTAGATAATTATAATTTCTTAGGTGACACTTTCATCCATGGCGACTCACTGCATTTGTGAAAACGGGCTGCACTCACTCCGGGCATGAGGAGGTGTTATGTGAAACTGGTGCTGGGACGCATTATACAGAATATTCCAGACAGTCTGAGCCCCCTCCAATTTGCATATTTTCACAACCATTTCACAGAAGCGCCTCAAACCACCCTGTCCCATCCGGATAATAATTTACTGCTCTATCAAAGCCTTCTTTATAGTCTACAGTTTAAAATTTAACACTGGTCTACCATCAAAACTGATCTCCAGACTCCTCAAATTTGAGACTTAATGCCACACACGGTGACCAGATTTTGTCTTTCATAATTTGCAGATCTCGGGACCCTTCATGCTGATCTTCAACACAGACATTCCACAGAGCAGTGTGCTGAGCCTCCTGTTCTCTGTTCTCCTTTTTCATCAGTGACTATACAGCCAGACACAGAGCCAACTCCATCTTTAAATGTGACCACCGTCATAGGCCTGATCACCAACAAATGGCAAAACATCTAAAAAAAGAAGTTTACCGGGCAATAATCCCATCTTTAACGTCAGCAAAACCAAGGAGCTGGTTGTGAACTTCAGGAGGCATGACGGTGGGCATTAGGTCCATCTATATTAGAGGGGTGCAGAGGGTGAGCTGAGTTAAAGTTGTTGAAGTGACTATGACAAATGAAATGAAGTGGGCACAACTCTCTCCCTTTGCTTCTTCTAATGTCGGAGGACAGATCAGGTATCTCCATTTGTTCTTACGAGTTTCTACAGGTCCACAGTAGGGTCCATCACCCCGGGATACACAACATCCTGGTAGGCACCTGCTGAACTCAAGAACAGAACGCATTGCAGGGGGTGGTGAAGGTGGCACAGAACCTAACTGGCACCCAGTTGTCTTTAGAACATATAATGGGTTGGGAGCACATGCTGATAGCTCGTTGCTGCACCCACCACAGGATTGGGACCCGAGTGCACCCCACTGTAACAGTGGTAAGTTTTTGATGGTGGCTGGCCTGATTTTGCCCACTCCGGCCCTCCACCATTTCCATTTTTATTCCTGTGAGTGGTTGTGTAGGTAGGGGCCCCAGAGCACTGCTTTACCCGGGGTCCTATAATGCTGTTAAGACAGCTCAGACTTCATGACCCCCCCACCCCATGCTCTCCCCATCTGTTTACTAACTTCATCGGAAGAGTCACCAGAGACATGAAAGTTGCTGCCGAGGTAAGTAAACCTCTCGACAGGATCTCTGGTGTGAGAATGGGATGCACTTGAACAAAATGTCAGGTGTCATTTAAACAGGTCTGAATTATTCCCAGGTAGCAAACACTTCTTAGTCAAATGCGGTTTACTTTACACACCTAATGTTCAGTTATAACAATGGAGAATGTATTATGGCCCAGACGTAATAAGCCACAATAAGTGATTTTCACGGTATGTGGATTGTGGGCCAAACAAGGCCCATGTGCAATCAGTCGCATGTCATGTATGTCTAACCTGAGAGTTATTTGCCGATTATGATCCACCTGTGACCAGTGTGACCTGGAGGGGGCGCTCCAGCTCTGGTGGAACGTTAGCGTGGTCTGGAAGCAACAAAGTAGGGCTCCTCAATCCCTACAGCAGCCCCTGGCAGCACCCACGGAACCCAACAGGGCTGTGCCAAACTCCAACTCCCATGGAGTCCAAGGCACCGATGCAACCCGGGAGGGCTGCCATGTAGCGCTCCGGGGGGGACAATACACTGTATATGTTGTCTCCCCAGGTCCTTTCATTAAACAGTCACCCAAACCCGGTAAGGTTTATGCCAATTGCACACTGGGCTGAATGTGGCCCATTTGCAACCAAGAACATCCATCCATCAATCCATTCACAAGGCAACAAAAAAAAATTTTGTTTTGTTCCTGGCAAGACAATGTTATTTTCGTGTTGCTTGGGTCAAAAGCAACTAGTAACAATCATCCATTGAGTCAAAACATTGGTTTTGTCACTTCTGTCCAACATTTTGTATACAGTCATGGCCATAAGTTTAGCATCACTGCAGCAAAACCATATTTAAGTCACTGCTAATAATTCTGTCGTTCAATGGCATTAAGTTATGGTGCCAAGCTGTTGCATATATAAAGTCTGAACATACACCAATGTAATTGCTGTAACATCAGTCAGATATATCGCTAGATGTCGTTGACATGGCTGCCAGATGGCAGCACCTGTATAGCAGCAGCAATTTGCTGTTTACCAAACCCGAAGTCTGTAACACCTTACGGGGACTGCTGCTGCGGCGCGTTGATTCCTGACATGATGTGACAGGTCTATTTGATGCAATTAGGATATCATCTAACCCACAGGATTGGCACCTCTTTATCGACAGTTCTTCCAGGAGCCTAAAAGCAGTTCTTCTCCACAATGGCAATCAGCTGCCATCTATCCCGGTGGCTCACTCAGCACAGCTTAAGGAGGAATACAATAGCGTCAAACTGCTGCTGCAGGCTTTGAACTATGAACAGTATGGTTGGGAGGTCATTGGTGATTTTAAAATGGTAGCTTTCTTAATGGGTCTTCAGGGTGGTTTCACCAAGTTTCCATGCCACCTTTGTCTTTGGAAGAGCAGAGACACTAAAGAACACTACCATCGTCGAGACTGGCCAGAGAGGAGCAACTTCACGGTCGGAAGTAACAACGTCAAATGGGAGCCTCTGGTGGATCCTAAGAAGGTTCTTATGCCGCCCTTGCACATCAAGTTGAAGTTAATGAAACAATTTGTCACAGCTCTCGGTAAAGAGTCTGCAGCCATGAAATGCCTAGAAGAATTCTTTCCCAAGCTGTCTGAGGCTAAAGTAAAAGCTGGTATCTTCGTTGGACCACAGATAAAGAAAATCATGGAGTGTCAGCAATTTCCCAGCACCCTCACAGAGGTCCAAAAGGCAGCTTGGAGCAGCTTCATCACAGTAGTATGGGAATTCCTCGGAAATCATTATGTGGATCTGGTAGAGACACTAGTAAGGAACTATCAGGCTATGGGGTGTAGGATGTCGCTAAAGGTGCACATCTACAAACTTTTAAGGAGAACATGGGAGAGTACTCAGAGGAACAAGGAGAAAGATTCCACCAAGATCTCAAGGAACTCGAGCGTCGATACCAAGGACAATACAACGAGAATATGATGGGGGACTACATCTGGGGTCTTGTTCGTGACAGTAACTTAGTTTACAATCGTCAGTCTAGAAGGACATGTCATTTCTAAGTTTAATTGGACTATATGGACACAAGTCAGAAGATTTTGTAAAAAATTTGAAGTCTCTTGCAAAGGCTGTTAATGTTATCTAATGCGTGTTCTGAACTATTGATGTCCTGACCACAAAATCAAAGTCATTTTGAAATGAAAGTTATTTTCTATCATT
This sequence comes from Polypterus bichir lapradei, assembly GCA_026402145.1. Classification (NCBI taxonomy): domain Eukaryota; kingdom Metazoa; phylum Chordata; class Cladistia; order Polypteriformes; family Polypteridae; genus Polypterus; species Polypterus bichir. Next base: position 23,120,407 of record JANRMT010049829.1, on the reverse strand, counting down.
TGGATATATAAGCTAACAGGAACTAATAGTTATTTAACTCTTTGAGGGCTGAATATTTTTTCCAAAAAACTAAATTTTCTGAAAGCACACAAAGCAATGGATTTCACACATAAATCAACATAAAATGTCTGTTGTTGTGTGCTGTGGCAGCTGTTGGCGCATGTTCGGCATCTCTGGCAGCAGTGGCTGCGCAGGGGCGCCTTGATGGTCAGCAGGAATGAATAGTGGGCTGGCTGTCTTCACGCAGCAGGTGGGCGGCAGTGGCGGTGGCAGTGTGACGCAATATGGTTTGTACCTTTTGTTATCATAAGTGTTCAGCACCACAATCAGCTGGAGACCAATCAGATGAGGCTGGTGCCTCACTTTCATTTTCGATCTCCATCTCCAGATCACTTGCATTAAACTCGGAGTCGGACAAGTATAGTCCTATACAGCGAAATTACATTAAATGTCCATGGAGTATTTTGCTTTGCACATTCGCATTGGTCTCTCGCCACATGTTGATGCCATTTTAAATGTTATTTGCTCTTCTCTACTCATGCACGCGTAGGGAATCAACGTTGAATGAACAAAGCTATGTCATTTTCCTTTTAGCAAAGAGAGTCAAACTAAAATCTAAGGATGAGTTTTGTTGCAGTTTACAGAAGATTACTGCCCTCTACCCCTGAATTTTGATAAAAGTCAACATCAGCCCTGAAAGTGTTAACAGACACAAAAACTGTGTTACATGGTGTATCTAACCCGCTATATCCTAACTACAGGGTCGCGGGGGTCTGCTGGAGCCAATCTCAGCCAACACAGGGCACAAGGCAGGAAACAAACCCCGGCCAGGATGCCAGCCCACCGCAGGGCACGCACACACACACACACACCAAGCACACACTGGGGACAATTTAGAATCACCAATACACCTACGCATGTCTTTGGACTGTGAGAGGAAACCCATGCAGACACGGGGAGAACATGCAAACTCCACACAGGGAAGACCCGGGAAGCGAACCCAGGTCCTCTAACTGTGCCACCGTGGTTAAAATCCAATAGAAAAAAACAATCCCTTTAAAAACATCTATCCATCCATCCATTATCCAACCCGCTATATCCTAACTACAGGGTCACGGGGGTCTGCTGGAGCCAATCCCAGCCAGCACAGGGCGCAAGGCAGGAAACAAACCCCGGGCAGGGCGCCAACCCACCGCAGGGCAACCAAGAACATGTTATAACATTTCCTACATAGGGGAAGTGGACATCTTCTGATTTCAAAGGGCAGTATTGATCATCTGCCACATGACATGGCTGATTGCTATTTTTCTTGTCATCAGAATTTTCTGTTTGTGCTTCTGCAGAAGAGCTTGGAAATCACACGTAGAGAAACCCCTAGGTTTGTACCTGGGACCTTCCTACTACAGGATGAGCACCAGTGATATTTTGCCATGGTGTAGGATGTGAATGTTAAGATAAATTAAATTGTTTAACTGTTGCTTATTCTAGTCTTTGCTCTTCTTTTTTGAAAATTTAGTCTTTTCATGACGTTTTGTTTTGGCTGTTCTCCGGCCCAAATCATGCCTCAAGTGAGGTGTTATGAAGGTTGAGCGCTCTGGTCCAAATCTTACCTCATTAATGCTCTCATTATGGTTGATCTATAGCTGCACTCTGGCCCAGTTGTGCTTCACACATCTCAGTTGTGGCCCAGTTCTGGTCCATAGCATACCTGAGATACGGTTACAGAAAGGTTCTGGAAGCCACATATGGATGAGTCCATCGCTGTTTGTGGGCCAAATGAAAAGTGGTGGACGTGGGCCAGCACCGGGCCGTTACTCATTTGTGACAATGGGATACATCCATTTTTTTTACTTTCAATAAATTTGCAAAATTTCCAAAAAACCCTGTTTCAGCTCGGTCATTCTGGACTATTGAGTGTTGCTTGATGTGTCGGAAAAGAATGAATTGAAATGATTTTAGTGTAAGGCTGTAACACAACAAAATGTAAAGGACCTCATCCATCCTGCAGAGCGGCTTTTGTCCCTCCTCCTTCTGGACCATTGGTACTCGCGCCAGTAGTTCCAGTGGCCGTTTCTATCCAATGGTCATAAGGCTACTAAACAGACAATCGTAATGAGGATCTTAGTGTGTGAGTGTCAGTCAGTTAATAATTATCTAACCCACTATATCCAACGACAGGGTCACGGGGGTCTGCTGGAGCCAATCCCAGCCAGCAGAGGGCGCAAGGCAGAAACAAGTCCCGGGCAGGGCTCCAAGCCACAGCAGGGCACTCACACCCACCAAGCACACACACACACACTAAGGACAATTTAGGATCACCAATGCAACTAACCTGCATGTGCTTTGGACTGTGGGAGGAAACCCACGCAGGGAGGACCCGGGAAGCGAACCCAAGTTTACCACTGCGCCACCGTGCTGCCCCAGCGTGTGAGTGTGTTCCTGCATAAATATATAAAGCATAGACTTCTTTACATATAATATGTTGCACTTTTTGCGTATACTGCAGTTTGTGTCGGTGTGCGTTTTTGTTGGCACGCAGGTAAGGATTCCATTGTTCTGACTGTGCATAACAATAGACTTGAACTCGACTTTGTTTTGCTGCCCTTCTGCCACAACTGAGCACCGATTCTAACAAATCTCCACTCCATCTGTGAGCAGAAGAGACAGAATTCAAGTACACTCTCAGATGTTTGCTGCCTGCTAAGCAGGAGGGTCCATCCCTGAACTAGAAGTCTCATTTAAATCCTACGGCATTTCAAACATTTCACCACATTCCGGACACACGGGTCTGCCGGGCTTTCCCAGTATCCCTTGTTTTGATCAGCCTTGTTTCTGTTTTATTGTAAGTCTGTGGACACTCCATCTTGTACTTCCCCAGACCGTCTTCTCACTCAAGCAGCAGCTTCTTCCTTCCTCTGAAAAGCTACTCGCGACAGTAAGCGTGACGTCACTCCAATAATCAGTAAATGGCAACCGTCTGACTCCTCCCGGGGCAGCTGACACCAAACTTTTAACCCTTTGGTGTAGACAGGCCGACGTAAAAAGAACAATTTCTGCATCAGTCTGTGGGAAAAACCCAGGTCTGTCGGTGATGTGTAATAAAAGTAATCCTTCATACCGGAAAAATTGGCACCTTCAACAACGAAGAAGGTTGTTTACACTGTGGGAAGAAGATCATAAATAAGATAAGACTGAAAAGAAACTGGTGGGTGCGAAAACGTGTTTCAGTTGCATTGTAAATCTTTGTAACTGTGGGCCCAACTTTTATGTCATTTCAGTAACCTGAATGTTGAGAAACAAAACAACGTGTCAGAGGATTATTGAGAAACAGCGATTGAAATAAAAAGAGAAGAGGAGATGGTCGGGCGAAAACGAAATATAGTTGGGTGAAGCAAGGGGTCAAAACTGACAGGAAACTGAACAAATACTGCTGGACGTTAATCAGAAGTGTGGAACAAAAAGAAGTCAAAACCAGAAAAGGCTGACCTAGCACTGGGACTGACTGGAATTAAACGCAAACTATAAAAACTCAGAGTTAGCATAAGCCGCTTTACTTCAGGGTGTTCATTAAAAATGTAATGATTTACTTCATGAGATAGACGTTGACACACATGTGTGCTTAGGAGACAAGGGGTTGATCTGCGGTACTAGCGCCTCTCTATCTCTTTTGCCAGACAAAAAGAAGAAAAGTAACATACCTTCCATACTTCCGGGTTGCAAAGATGGCCGCCGATCTTCACTCTTACCTCCGGCTCCCTGTGATGACATCATCTCCGGCTCCATCTTAATGACGTCTCTTCAAAGACGTCATGTCCGGTCTCCAGAAGATGACGTCACTTCCACTACATCACTTCCGGTTCCTTTTGATGACGCCGCATCCGTCAGCCAGTCACGACGTCATCTCCTGCCACATCGTTTCCGTCCGCCATTCTGTCAAGTCAAGTCAAGTTCAAGTCAAGTTGGGGAGTATGTACTGGTACAGTGTGTTGCCGCCCCCACTACATGATGAAATAACCCAGGATCCCGGTTGGCAACCCCCCCAGGCAGACACACGGTCCAGTCCCACCCTCCGGAAATAACCCTCTATCTGCCACAGCCAGGTGTTACGTGGGTCACCCCTTGGCCTGGTCCACCATATAGCAAGACAGGAAGCACCAGGACTCTAAAGACTTAGACCTTCATCCTTTTGCATAGATATCGGGAGCGCCACACACCCCTTTCCAGTGACCTCATGACCCCCCCATGCTCTCCCAATCCATCTACTGACTTCATAGGAAGAGTTACTAGAGACATGAATGGCACTGCTGAGGTAAGTAAACCTCTCAATGACGAGGTCGACACTCACTCCACAAACAGACACACTGCTGATGGCCATGCCCAAGAGGCCATTAAAGGCCTGGCTGTTGGTTTTTATCAGGACCCTCGCCAGCCCAGACACTCAGACTCCTCGCTCAGCACCCCAATCAGAGCCTTCATTGACTCCGCGAAGATCACAGCATCGTCAGCAAGTCAAGATCCGTGAAACTTCTTCACCAACAGATGCCCCACAGCCGCTGGACCCCACGACCCTGCCCAACACCCAGTTTATACAAGCATTGAACAGAGTAGGGGCAGAACACACACACCTGACGAACCACAGAATCAATTGGGTAAAACACAGAGGGTCTGCCTCCACTCTGCACAGCACTCACTGTATCAGTGTACAGGCCGGCCATGATATCCAGCAACCTCGAGGGGATCCCGCGAACCCTCAGGATGTCCCACAGGACAGCTCGATCAACTGAGTCGAACGCTTTATGAAAATCAACAAAGGCTGCAAAGAAACTCTTCCGATATTCGCGTTTGTGCTCCTTGAGAACCCTCCATTTTGTACAGTATAAAATGTACAGTATAAATACGCTATCATTGTAATCCACATTTGTCATCTGCTGTACATAGTATTTGATCGCCCAAATTTTGCCTTTTTGCCTCCTTTTTTTTGTCCATTGGACATTATACAGGGACGGTCCCCAACTCTTTTTCCTTTGTGGAAGCGTTATTTTTCTTATTACAGCATACGTAAAAAAGAAAAATAGGTGCATCAGATATTGGAAATATTAAAATGGATTCTTCAGCTGCGGTGGGTTGGCGCCCTGCCCGGGATTGGTTCCTGCCTTGCTCCCTATGTTGGCTGGGATTGGCTCCAGCAGACCACCGTGACCCTGCGTTCGGATTCAATGGGTTTGAAAATGGATGGATGGATGGATTCTTCAGTTTAAATGTTTAAAGTCCAAATATTCTTGACTGTAACAGAAATTTGTCATTTTTGCCCCCTCTGATGGAGATCCATAGTGGGCTAGATCCCTAATGAAGAATCAAAAATCAAAAATAATCTCCAATTCATGATCACTGACCTTGAAATAGTCCAAAACGATACCCCACATGCTAATGTTTGAAATCTGACGTTTTTAACCTTTTGTTGGTTTGGCAGGATCCCCCGGTAAAAAAAAAAAAAAAAATCCAAAATATTATCATAGTCTTGATCACAAAACTTGAAATAGCCTAAAATGACATTCCACATGTTTTCCTATATTACTGATTAGGGTGGACAGACCATCAGGGAATTCTGGCTAAGCACCCAGGGTTTGTGACAGCAAGTGGCCTTTTCTACAATATCTCCCCCCCTCTTCCCAACTTGATGAAGCAATGGAGTATCCGTACACCATTGGGGGGTAAGGTGATGAAACAATTGAGTACCTGCAAGTCGAAATGACCAAGAAGGGCCCCAGAGGCAATAAAGCAATTGAGTCTTGTGTTGATCGAAAAATATGGCGGGGCATTAAACTACCAGGTGTCGGTGTGCTGCATTGCCGAAAGGATGATCAGCTTTCAGTTAAAGAGCTAAGTCGCCCAGGGGCTTGTGGGGGTCTTAATTTAGCCTTGATACCGTTCCCCATTTTTTTTCAATGTTCTCTGAAAATGAGTAACTTTGAGCACCTCATATTCCATTAGGGGGTGAACCCCTGAGGTCGGTTGGTGTGGCCTTCTGATCATTTTGGCTGAAGACACCCATTGTTTTCCTTTTTATCAATAGGATGTAATTTCCTACACAAAATATGGCCCAAAAATTGTCTAACATTATATTTTTTTGTGCCTAGAGGTCCAAAAATATTGGTGGAACCTCAGAAAGCTCAATTTCTTGCATAACTGGGCATCAAATGGAGTTGAACGGTATATCATATGTGGGGTTCTCTCAAAATGGTGAGTTATGAGAAATCAGACAAAACTGAAGTGATTTCAACATGTTCAGAAGTAAATCTTATGAACACAATGCTGAAGAACTTTGGCAGTAATCTCATTCACCGAGGGACAATGTTCTGACATGTAAAAGACAACAAGGAAATCATGAAAAGGTTCCAGAGAAATGTGGTAGTCAAAGAAATAAGCTCAGGTCAAACTATGAGTCAACCTGGACTTTCGTCAAAGCCAGAAAGGGAAACCAAAATTACTCAGGTGCAAGTTTTCTGTTTCTAATTATTCTTTCATTTTTCAATCTTCAAATCCCATCAGTCCTTTAGGCAAAAGGGATCCCAATATCCTCTGCACTACCTTCCCACCCTCTTTCTAAAGTTTCCTGCTTATTTTCTTCAAATGTAATGCCAGTATCATCCCAAAATGCAAATCATCTGCTAGACCTCTACCCTTATTCTCAGTTTTGCAGGGTGACCTCCTTTCTTCTCCCCCATCTTGTGGTAAGTTATCCTTAACAATATCTCGGCATTCTCCAAAAAAAAAAAAACAAATGATTGGCATACCTAATTTCAATTTTGTATGTCACTTGCACCTCAACCCTCGTAAACTTAATGCTGTGCATGTGGCTGCTGATCATATCTGCCGCTTGTGTCCTTCTGATGTCCTGGGTGCCCAGAAACATTGGGACATTGAAAGACATGACTGAGGATGGAGGGACAGGTCTATGTGCAGGTATCAGAGGTAACCTACAAAACTGGATCTCTAGTTGGTTAACCGACAGGAGACAAAGGGTGCAGATACTGTAAGAGGAGAATTCTTCACATGGAGCGAGGTCATCATTGGAGTCCCTCAGGGTCTGTCCTTGGACCCTCAGTTACTTTTTCTGAAATTACATTAATGACATTGACTCTTGTTTATTTAGGAAACTTGTCAATTTCAAGGATGACACTAAAATTGAAGGGGTGGCAGACACTGAGGAGGCAGAAAAAAGAATTTAAGAAGACCTGGTCAACCTTCATAACTGGGTGAACACCTGGAGTTTAACGTAGAAAATTGCAAAGTGCTACACGCAGGCAAAAGGATCATCAGTTATAAATACAAGGTGGGAGACACTGAGCTACAGGAAGTGACCCTTAGGGTTTAGGGGTTTATGTTGACGCAACATTTTCATCAACTAAGCAATGCGTTGGGAGTGGCAGAGAAGTATGTAAGAGATGTAGAGGATATGTACGAGGGAAGTGTGACCGTCATGAGGTCTGCGGTAGGAGTGATGGATGCATTCAAGATGGAGGTGGGATTACGTCAGGGATCGGCTCTGAGCCCTTTCTTATTTGCAGTGGTGATAGACAGCTTGACAGACGAGATTAGACAGGAGTCCCCGTGGACTGTGATGTTTGCTGATGACATTGTGATGTGTAGCGAGAGTCGAGAGCAGGTTGAGGAGACCCTGTGGAGGTGGAGATCTGCTCTAGAGAGGAGAGGAATGAAAGGCAAGTAGGAGCACCAAGACCGAATACATGTGTGTGAATGAGAGGGAGGTCAGTGGAATGGTGAGGATGCAGGGAGTAGAGTTGGTGAAGGTGGATGAGTTTAAATACCTGGGATCAACAGTACAGAGTAACGGGGATTGTGGAAGAGAAGTGCAGGCAGGGTGGAATGGGTAGAGAAGAGTGTTTAGGAGTGATTTGTGACAGACGGGTATCAGCAAAAGTGAAAGGGAAGGTCTACAGGACGGAGACCAGCTGTGTTATATGGGCTGGAGACGGTGACACAGGAGACAGACGAGGATGGACAGAATTAGAAATGAGGACATTAGAGGGTCAGCTCAAGTTGAACGGTTGGGAGACAAAATCAGAGAGGTGAGATTGTGTCGGTTTGGACATGTGCAGAGGAGAGATGAGGGGTATACTGAGAGAAGGATGTTAAGGATAGGGCTGCCAGGCAAGAGGAAAAGAGGAAGGACTAAGAGAAGGTTTATGGATGTGGTGAGAGAGGACATGCAGTGATGGGTGTGACTGACCCCTACTCTCTCTTCTATTTCTTTTTCCGGTTTCTTTGTGGTGGCGGCCTGCACCACTACCATCTACTCAAAGCATCACGATGCTCCAACATTGATGGACTAAAAGCCAGAAGCCTGCATGACCATCATCATCAAGTCCTTCCGTGCGAACCCTAAATACAAAGAGGACTGTTTCATTTATGTGAGGTAGAATGCCCAGAGGGGACATGGGTGGTCTCGTGGCCTGGAACCCCTGCAGATTTTATTTTTTTCTCTCCAGCCGTCTGGAGTTTTTTTTTGTTTTTTCTGTCCTCCCTGGCCATCGGACCTTACTCTTATTCTATGTTAATTGATGTTGACTTATTTTATTTTCTTACTGTGTCATTTATTTTTCTATTCTTCATTATGTAAAACACTTTGAGCTACATTTTTTTGTATGAAAATGTGCTATATAAATATACTAGCCAACCCGTTGCCTAGCATACGCCGCATAATTATGCATTGATGGGTGAACACTTCCTGAAAGACACAGTTGTCCAAATGGGGTTGGTTTTGAGGATACGACTGTAGGAGAATGAAAAGATGTAACTCTGGAGAGGGAAACATACAATACAGCGTTTTACACGCTGCATACAGCGATTCACATCCGCGACAAATATGATTCTTCTTAGATGGTGCTGTCGCGTCCACCCTCGCTCTCGAAGCATACACACCGCCTGGTCATGTGCCCGCTCGCAAGAGAAACTCACGGAGACCTGCCCACCAGCTGCCTGTGTGTGTGCCTCTGTCTGTCTCTGGCGCTGTCTGTGTGTGTATGTGTGCGGCTTTTTCTCGCGCTGCCTCTGTGTGAACCGGTCAGGCACAGAGAAGGTCAGCTGCTGAGAAAGCGTCTCGACTGTTGCAGGGCCTGCATTGGTGAAGCAGGTGAGACGGTAATGATACAGAGGCACAGGGCTTATTGGTTTTTAAAGACTGCTCTCTTCATTGTGTTTTAACCTTAGTTTTAAAGGATTGTTTTAAGGATCCCATGGGATACCGATCGCAAACTGTTTTACACGCTGCATATAGCGATTCACTTCCGTGAGAAACATGCCTCTATGAACAGTTAACGTGGCTCAGAGGTGCATGTGGACTCTACGACAGACGAACATAAATGATGCCGTTTTTCCTGTGTCATCGCCTCCGAGTTGGTGGGTGTGGTTTTGTGAGTTGTCGTCGTATCCAATGGTCTTAGAGTTGGTGGGTGTGGTCCTTCTCTGTGTGCACCATGGGCGTCTTACATGTCGGTGGCTTAGTGAATCCACGCCCCTTCCGGCGTGCTTTCCATGGGTGTCTTGCCTTAGTGAATTATATATATAGATGTTGTTGTTATTGTTGTTGTGACAGAACAAGATGCAGAGGACAGAAAGATATGGAACAAGATGATCCGCTGTGACGACCCCTAACTGGAGCAGCTGAAAGAAGAAGAAGAAGATTTAACTCAAACGATGCTGTGCTCAAACTGTATAATGCACATCTGGATTCGTGTGTGCAGTTCTGGCCACCACACTACAAGAAAGACATACCAGCACTTGATGCCCTGCAGAGGAGAATAAATATACAGGACAAATCAGACACTAAATGCTGTTATACTGTATGTAGAATGTAAACACTGTAGCAGCATATTTGTAGATATAAAGTTCCAAGTAAAAATTTGGACACCCATGGCCAAATTACATATTTTGTTGATATTTGAAATAAAAAATATTAAATACAATTTCAGCAGCAAGCAAACCACAACAATGGCAAGTTTTTGAAAAAATTACGAATAGGACCCAAATTATCCTTGTAAATGTGCCCATATCAAATTAGTAGGGTGTAGTTCTCAAATATGCCACTAGGTGTCGGGGTCTACAGTCTGGTTAATGGGTCCACTAGGAGGCCTTGTGCTGAGTTTTTTCTGGTGTTTACTCTACAATCATGCAGGTGACTTAATAATAATAATAATAATAATAATAATAATAATTCTTTAAATTTATATAGCACTTTTCTTACTACTTTCAATGCTTTATCCAGTTCATCCACCACTAATTTGCAGCATCCACCTGGATGATGTGATGGCATTCATTTTTGCACCAGTACGCTCAACACATTAGCTGTTAGGTGGTAAAGGAGTGAGAGGTAGTTAGACATTTAGAGACAGGGGATGATTAAGGAACCACAATGACTAGGCTAGGACATTGGGGTACATCCTGCTCTTCACGAAGGGTGTCCAGGGTTGTTTGATGACCACAGAGAGTCAGGACCTTGGTTTTATATCTGTATCATTACAAGCACAGTGTCCCCATCACTGCACAGGGTCATTAGGATCCACATTCAGACAACAGAGTAAGCACCACCTGCTGACCATGCCAACACACTTAGATATTTGATTTTCTCCAAGCCACCAGAGCAGATCTTCAAGAAAAATATAACGATTGTGTTTTTCAACAATGACAGAGTTTGCTCCCTGTGGACAGAGAGTTAATCAGTGACATTGCACTGACATGCTGAAACATCTACGGAAAAAGCATTGAAATTAAATTGTCCAAGTAAAGTGGCCCACCCAAAATTGAATTTTGCAGTAGGGTTGCTGTCACTCAGTGAGGTCACCAAGAGGTTCCCCCATATGGCCCTTGGTGACTTGATGTCAGACAGTTGACTATACTGTACTTTAAGCAATGCCCATTTCCCCCTTGGAGATTTCGGCCAGAAACACTACACAAAAAATTTAAGGACAGTCATTAGGGTGTCTCCCCCTGAACCCCCAATACCCCCCTTATGACACCACTGAGTCAAAGAATTAATTGACCAAAAAGTAATGTGCCTGTTGCTTTCCACCATGCATGGCCCCTGAATTCACCAGACTTTGCTCCTTATGACTTCTTTTTTGTTCCCAAATTTAAAACTGAGACTGAAGGGATGAAGGTCTGATACCTTGGAAGGAATTCAGGAAAAAAAAATGTAAGAGGCTCCAGACGCGCTAACAGAAGATGAGCACAGGAATAGTTTCCAGGAATGGGAGAAGTGGCGGGGTACAAGTGAATTGCGTCTCGTGGAGAGTATTCAAAAGGGTTATTCGAAAGGGAATTGCTACAAGATGTATGATAAAGTTTTAGTAATTTAAAAAATATGTTTTATTTGAGGAAAAGAAAAATAGTTAAAAATAAAAGAGTACGTATAAACGTCTGGGCACCTTTTCAGTTGTGTGGTTTCAGGACTCGTTAGGTCATTAGTCTGGTCCCGCTGGTCTAAAATTGTCATTAGGAGCTGTCAGTGCCAAATGCTCTGATTCTTCAAATGTTGTACAACACTCAACAACCATGGGCTCTTCTAAGCCACCATCTATGGTTCTGCAGATTAACCTAACTGATGCCTACAAAACTGTAGAAGGCTATAAAAAGACATCAAAGTTCTTCCAGCTAGCAATTTTCACAATCCAAAATGTTGTTTAGAAATGAGAAACTGTGGAGGTCAAGACAAGACAAGATCTGGAGGACCAAGAAAACTTACAGAGAGAACTGCAAAAGCAAAGGCCCCTTTGAATACAATGGATGGGTTAAGAAAGGAGTGGTGGTCAGCTGATCAGCAGGGTAGAGTTACTTACGTGGACATGGCCCTCATGGGAGGGTTAGGGTTAGGGTTAGGCGAAGCCATTATGTCTGCATAAGACATCTGGGAACCAAGCGCTGTGGACAGATGAAGTCTCGAGGCAGTTGTGGAGTGTTGAAGCAAGTGATTGAGGTGCTGTGTTGGGAGGATAGGACAGACATTAATTCTTTTAGGGTGGATGTCAACTTTTGTCGACATATGGGGTTGAGGGCTGATGTCGAATAAAGTCAACATTCAGGTGCAGAGGGCGAAAAAAGGAGTAAATATCGATAAAACTCACCATTACGTTATATGTAGGACCTTGTTGCTAGGAGGACTTTCAGACTCTTTGACTTGAAGTCCCTCCATGTGTGTTGGTACCATAAGGAACCTCTAGAATGGCATCAACATCGGGCAAATGCGCAAAGCAAAATACTCCATGCGTATTATTGATTTATTCATTTTGTTGTGTATCATTGCTGAATAAGACTCTGACTTATCAAACTGCAATTTTGATGCAAGTGACCTGGAGATCGAAAACAAAAGTCAGGCACCTGCATCAGCTGATCGATCCCCACGGCAATGTTCGGTTGGGAAGACTACGCAGACACTTATCGAACTCTGATTTCGATGAAAGGAATCTGGGAATCAAAGATGAAAGACAGGTACCTGTATCAGCTGATTGTAGTGCCGAACATGCTCGTGGAGCCGGTTTGTTTACGGCAGCGTTCACTTGGAAGGACTACACAGACATTGATCCATGGGAGGCCATCTGACAGCTGGACTTCATCAAATGACTCCATGTGCTAGTGGACACTATGGATTAATGGACACTCGACTATTTCAAGCTGTTTTTTCTTTTCCAGAAAGTGATAAGACAAACAGGAACGTAATAAGTATGTGAATTTACAGTCATATGAAAAAGTCTGGGAATCCCTCTTAATTCTTTGGATTTTTGTTATCATTGGCTGAGCTGTCAAAGTAGCAACTTCCTTTTAATATACGACATGCCTTATGGAAACAGTAGTATTTCAGCAGTGACATTAAGTTTATAGGATTAACAGAAAATATGCAATATGCATCATAACAAAATTAGACAGGTGCATAAATTCGGACACCCCAACAGAGATATGACATCAATACTTAGTTGAGCCTCCTTTTGTTCCTTTGAGCTTCTAGACGCTGTCCTCCTATAGCCTCTGATGAGTGTCTGGATTCTGGATGGAGGTATTTCTGACCATTCTTCCATACTCAATCTCTCCAGTTCAGTTAAATGTGAGTGCTGCTGAGCATGGACAGTCTGCTTCAAATCATCCCATAGATTTTTGATGATATTCAAGTCAGGGGACTGTGACGGCCATTCCAGAACATTGTACTTCTCCCTCTGCATGAATGTCTTTGTAGATTTCAAACTGTGTTTTGGATCATTGTCTTGTTGGAAATATTCAACCCCTGCGTAACTTTAACTTTGTGACTGATTCTTGAACATTATCCTGAAGAATGTGTTGATATTGGGTTGAATTCATCTGACCCTCGACTTTAACAAGGGCCCCAGTCCCTGAACTAGCCACACAGCCCCACAGCATGATGGATCCTCCACCAAATTTGACAGTAGGTAGCAGGTGTTTTTCTTGGAATGTGGTGTTCTTCTTCCGCCATGCAAAGCGCTTTTTGTTCTGACCAAATAACTCAATTTTTGTCTCATCAGTCCAAAGCACTTTGTTCCAGAATGAATCTGGCTTGTCTAAATGAGCATTGGCATACAACAAGCGACTCTGTTTGGGGCGTGAGTGCAGAAAGGGCTTCTTTCTCATCACCCTGCCATACAGATATACTTTGTGCAAATTGCGCTGAATTGTAGAACGATGTACAGATACACCATCTGCAGTGAGATGTTCTTGCAGGTCTTTGGAGGTGATCTGTGGGTTGTCTGTATCCATTCTCACAATGCTGTGCATATGCCGCTCCTGTATTTTTCTTGGCCTGCCAGACCTGCTGGGTTGGTTTAACAGCAACTGTGCCTGTGGCCTTCCATTTCCTGATTCCATTCCTCACAGTTGAAACTGACAGTTTAAACCTCTGAGTTAGCTTTTTGTAGCCTTCCCCTAAACCATGAGACTCAACAATCTTTGTTTTCAGATCTTTTCAGAGTTGCTTTGAGGATCCAATGCTGTCTGTCACTCTTCAGAGGAGAGTCAAACGGAAGGAAGCACAACTTGCAATTGACCACCTTAAATACCTTTTACCACTCATGATTGGACACTCCTGTCTATGAAGTTCAAGGCTTAACGAGCTCATCCAACCAAGTAATCAGCATTGAGCAGTGACAGGCATTCAAATCAGCCAAATGACAAGGGGACCCACATTTTTGCACAGCCAGTTTTTCACATTTGATTTTATTTCATACAACTTAATACTGCGTCATTTAAAATCTTTGTTTGGAAAAAACCGCAGTACTCAGATGTTCATAGGAAATGAAAGACATACCACTGTTATCTTTTTGTTGAAAGGAGAGTCAATTATTATGCAGCTGAGAGGGGTTCCCAAACATTTTCATATGACTGTACATACTGTAGGGGCCCAAGGAACATTAACCATAGTGACATTTGTCATAAATAAGTATTTCATGTTGCTTTACGTGTGAAGCCATTCCTTTGTGTGCTCTTCAGAAAAGTGAGTTTTTTTGAAAAAAATATTCAGCCCTAACCCTAACCCTGGGACAAAAAATGAAGCTGTAAAAGAGTAAAGGAGTTTGAAGAAGAGGAACGCGTTGCTGATGCGTTACTTGTGCCGCAGGCTAAGTTGTGGTCAATTGTACCAAAGGTAACAGAGAAGTCATGGCTCACTAAAGGTTTGTCTCAAGCACCGAGAAGTTCTCTCCCAAACCTTTGTGCATTGTGTACAGAGCCTTTGGTACAGAACCATTCATTCTTTCTTTTCATCAACTCCCCCCCCCTCCCTCCCCATTTAATTGCAGACTATTTATGGTGGTCCGGTTCTACGTGTGCACAGCACAATGTTTCCTTATGAGACCCTGGCAGCCTGCAGCACCGGAGCCTGCCATGCACAGTGGTGAGTTTGTTTCTGCCAAGCTTGTCTCCTTGTCATCCATGTTTGATATAAATATAGAAAGGGGAGCGCACATGGGATGGGAAGATGGAAACATTTTCTCACACAAAGAGCCAAAGAGTTTTCCAGGAGGGAACACCCTGCCTCTTGTTTTTTCAGCTCCAAGTCTGCGTGTCTAACTCTGCAGTTACACAAATGACCTTCTGTTCAGAGTACAAGGCATCCAACCTTAAGAAATGGAAGGCTGTAGATCCATGAATGGCAGGGCTACAGATCTGGAAATACCTTCACACACTGGCTCCAGCACTGCTGCCGCTACAACACAGAAGCTCACGGGAGGTCAGGAGTCAGGGAGCACACTTATGAAGGGAAAAGTCGTAGTCAAGGCTCTTCTCTTCATTTTGCTTCCCAGTCAACACTCAAACTCAAAATCATCCATCCATGTCAACGATAAGGCTAAAGGTTTTGTGGACACCCGACCATCGGACTTACCTGTATGCGGACTTTATTGTGGAGATGCTACCCTTCACACTCTTTGCAGTCCTAACACTTTCCACTCTTCTGGGAAAGATCTCCACAGAATTCTTACAATAGCAAGAAATCTTCACGATGTCCTAAAGCGGGAGTGTTTGTCTTGGTGGAGTTGTCTATGACTCGACTTTCCCCTTTTGTATTCTGTATTGTGTAGACTTTGTCAGAATACCTCAAATCCCGTAGACTTACCACCGTTTAGAAGATGTACTTTATAACTTCTCCCCACCTTTCCTTCTACATCTATAACCTCAGGCAATTACATAGACTAAAAGACAAGCAGGAGTTAAGTTACAACTTTAAATAATGTATTATTGGTAACATTCATTAAATAATAATAGGCAAAGTATAAGTGACTACTGGCAACCATACAACCTGATAAACGCCGATGTGTAGCTTCAGATGGCACACAGACTTGTCTCTAGTTAGGACAGCGGTTCTCAAACTGTGGGGCGCTGAAGCTGTACAAGGGGGGCGTTGAATAAATGAATAAGACATCAAAATTTATTTTTTGCATTTTTATTTCAAATTTAAGTTTGCAAGCATATAATCGCAACGAATGCATTATAACCAAAATTTTGCGTATTTTCAATCCAGAAAGTTCGAGAGGTATCGGTATCTGTCGCGAACATTCAGGTAACAGTAGATCAAGTGATAATGCGGCGTGACTGCACCACATTAGCAGAGTAGCCAATATTGCCAAATTGAGTTAAATAATTTACTGCGTATTGGGTTATTTTCATGATACAACTAACAGCGGTATAATATTTGTCGGACGAAAATACGTTCGTCTCATGCAGATTGACTTCATCTGTGTCCTCATTTACGAGATTTTTAAAAATTAAAACATATTTAATCGTTTCTTTACATAAAAAGATAATTAAATAAAAATAAATAATTTCTTCTTTGTTTTTGGGATTAGAATTTCTACCAAAAACCACACAAGGCATTTTAACAGTTATTAAAGCACTTTAAAAAAAATAAATTGCAAATATTTCATTGAAGCTAGCCGAACACATGGAAGTAAAAATGATGGGATACGGCGACACGACACTGCACGAGTATCATACCTTTGTTAGTTGTATCATGGGTTATTCTCATCTATTTTATATTATGCAGGGGGTGCAGAAGGTAGAAAAGGGGTGGGGGTGCGAAATATGAAAGTTTGAGAACCGCTGAGTTAAGGTATCATTTTCAGTCAGCTTTCTTCAGAAAAGGCCGCATGGCTGCCCAGATGTGTGTCTCAGTGTGGTCTTCTTTTCACTCCATGGTGTGTGAGATGCTCCTTCATCATCATAGTGTGAGGGAGAGAAAGAGAGGGAGGGGTAAAGCAACAAAATTTATACATCCTTTGTCTAAATCCCTACACCAATATGGCGTCGTGCTACAGAATGACCAATCCCAAACAGCCATACTCCAGACCAGAGGGGGCACACAATACCTATGCCACTAAAACTATTTGTTGAACTGATGCTTGCCAGCTAGGTGGTCTGGCTTTCCTGTTGGGGGGTTGATTGAGAGAGCCCTGCAGAGAATCACTTGCCAGTCTGGTTTTAGGCGTTTCCACCGACCCCATCATAAAATTACAAAGAGACTCAGTCCTTAAAGTGAAGGGGGGGGGGGGGGATTAGTTAAACATCAAACCATTGCTGTTCTTACCAACGATATAACACTAATATTACATTTGCTTTATTTAAGTTACAAATAAAGACATACAAAATATTTATCAACTTATAGACAAATTTTACACCACAACTGGTGTCCAAATCCAGTCCTGCTGGTTTTCATTCTAACCATCTTTTTAATTAGCGACTCGTTTTTGCTGCTAATTAACCCTTAACTACTTGCACCATTTCTCATCTCATAAGTACTCGGGCGCTGTACTTTATACACCAGTGTTAAAATGGCTATTTATATTCACACTCTTAGGTTGTAATCTAAAATATTGCAATAATTTTAAATTGTACATGTTTTTAATGTAATTTCATACCATATTACAGAATAGTATGACACAGTCTAGGACAGTGGTACCTAAACTCGATCCTGGGGACCCCCTGTGGCTGTTCCAACCAGTGTCACAATCGGTGATGATAATCAATAACATCTGATCTCATTTAATTAGCTGGTCATTTTTACTCTTCTCTCATTCTGCATTCAGAAAAACACAACAGTGTGATTTTTACTTTTATAAGACATTAGAAATATTTCTATTTTTCTTTTCTAAAGCTATAAATGCGTAACTCTCTTTTGTTGTTTTCCTATTATTTTCCCTCTTGTCCTTGTAGTTTGCTCCCTACATTTAACCCTAATAGTGACAATTAACAAGCACAGCAGACACCCGGGATGTTGAAAGCCGCAACGACTTCAGCGTGACTCACTAATTAGTAAATAATCAATTAAATAACCAGAACACCTGGAAAAATAGAATGAAAATTAGGTTGAAAATACTGTTAATGGCTTAAACAAAAAAAAACAAAACTACATATTCCCCATATAACTGCTTATTACATTTTAATAAAAATCTACAAAAAATAGTTTGTCATTTCTACACTGAGTCCAAAACACAAAAACTTGGAAATAACAACTCGCTGATTTAGGCTAAGAGTCCAATGAAAAATGGAAGTTGGTTGGAACAAAAACCTGCAGCCAAAAGGGGTCCCCAGGACCACATTTGGGAACCACTGGTCTAGGACTATCTGAAAATAAACCTGATCTGCTTCTCCTGTCCTCATTCATCTCCGGCCACACTTTCATCCACTGTAGGATTTGCACACGGGTCACATGTCACTTCAGTTGCTCTTTGCAGACAAAGGCGTTACAAGAAGAACATCTCATCGTTGTCATACATACGTAGGCACCACATGGAACTTGCGAGTGTGCACCCACTCCTCAAACTGGCCGAGGGTAAGCTGGAGGGAAACCATTGCGACACGGTACTTGTAGTGAAACAAGCTTAGGAGAGATGGTGGATGCTGCCGGCGGGTTCAAGTCAAAGGATGTTGGAAGAAGATAACTCAGAACTGGTGTACAAAATCCACCAGTGCAAATAGTTAAGGGCCTAACATCTTTTGCCTCAGTTTAAATTAACTTGACTCAGACCCCTTTAGTTGTTTCTTTTTCCTTAATTGGCAGCCATAGAATAACAAGGCACGAGGCTACCTGAGCCCATCACACAGATATCTGAAAATGAAGAAAGAGGAAGGTCTCAGTAAGGTTCATCTGCTCAGGTCAATTAAACATTTTCATGATGTTCTTAGAAAAAAGAAAATCAACAGTTTTGGAAAGGAGAGCAGCAACTAGCCATGGAATTAAATAAGAGGTTTAATTAACAACAAAAGATGACACCTCATTAAGAAACTGATTGGAGTTTGAAGCCCTGATTCAGCTGTTCATCTGTTGGCTCGTCTCACATCTCATTTCTGTTTGGCTTCCATTTAATGAAGAAAGGAATAAATTCAGAGGACTGAATCCTTAAAAACAGGGCTATTAAAATGAATGGAAAAAGAGTTAATTAGCAGCGAAAACTGATTAGGAAAAGGGTTAGAATGAAAACCTGCAGCCACTGCGGCCCCCCAGGACCGGAATTGAACACCCCGGTTTTCAAGGATACATTCCAGTGATGTCTATACAATACAGCACAATTACATTTATGATTCAGTGATCTAATATTAAGTTGTTTAAAGTAATGTAACATAACGTAACCCTAACCTCAACCTCCTAGTAACATAATGTAATCTAATCCCTTACCCTAAACCTAACCTACCCTAAATTAACCTAATGTAATGTAACATAACCTTACCCAACATAAAATAATGCACAGTGCTATCTTTCCTTGTTACCTTTGGCTCCAAAGACTAAACAACACTATTTGATTATTGAATTTAATAGGGTCCTCAGCAAGTATGAATACATGGTTTATGGTATTTTGCCTAATGTCGGTTTGGATGTGGTGAGGGACCCAACGGATCCTACTTGTTTGTCACATATTGACATTGATCGTTTACATGATTTGTGGTGTAATAGGGTTTAGATAGGCCCGCCCCTACCCCAAACCCTTAACTTAAGGCTTGTGGGGGTAGGCAGTATCTTTTTAGAACATCCCTGATTCTAAAACCTAGATGGGTGCCTAATCTTAAAATTTATAAGAGGTGCCTAATCTTAAGTTTGCGCATCCTGCATATTGTAATCTTTTTAGTTAGCCAATAAAAGGTGTCATTTTGATTGGCTTTTCTCTAATCCTAATGTTTAAATCAAGATAGGCTGCCTAATCTTAAATAATATAAGGGTGCCTTATCTTAACTTTATCTTCCTCCTTTCTAATAACCCTAATTTTAATTCAGCATCCCAAAACCCTAATTTTTAAACCTATAGAACCCTAATGCACTGAAAGTATTAGTTGTTTTATAACCCTAATTGAAAAAAATTCTTTTTGGTATCTATAACTTTGACATAACTTGTTTTAGCGAAATTTGGATATTGCCTTTTTAGATCATGGGGATAGTTTCTTAGATAGATTTATGATAGGACTGTCTTAATATGCACTTTAAAATGTTGAATGAGGCAAATGGACAGTATAGCAAAAATAACACTTATAGACTTGTTTAAGGATCTTATGGCAATTGTATTATAGGGATAATTTAAGGTGTTATATAAGTGTGTAATTGACCTAGTGTAAATGTTATACAGGATAGTAAAGTATATACTACAGACACAGTGAGTTGTACCCGAACACACTCGTCCTGCTTGGATGAGTCATCTCTGTAACCCTAACCTAACCTCCTAGTAACATAATGTAACCTAACCTAACCTAAATTAACCTAATGTAATGTAACATAACCTTACCCAACATAAAATAATGCAACGTAACATAACAGAACACCCCACCATGTTGTCGAGGGTATTTGTTAGTTTTTATACAGCTGCTTAAACACTTATTCTGTAATTAGATTACCTTTTCTCGAGACCCTAAATACAAATCTAAAAACTCTAAATATATTCTACAATATGCTTCTCCCACAGGATAACTGGAGGTACGTAATAACCCTCCGAGATGAGAGGGGGCACTGTTGCCAGTACTGACATCTCTTTTCTTTCCCCACAGCACTGAGAATCCCTTAACTCCTCCTCTTCTGGTCCAGCCGCCATCACACGTCAAGTGTCTTGGAAGGAGGTGCCATTTATGCAGATGGTTTTAAAGATCCAGTGACGGGTCGTACAGGGGCTCAGTGTATGTTCTTATGTTGCAAATTAACATGGAAAACCTGTTAGTGTTCACTTCAGACATGGTGGCAGTAATGACTGAGTTGGGGTGGGTAGAAGAGGTCCACCCAGAGCGTGTACTGATTTGTTGTGATTCATTATCCACACTATCAAGTATTAAATCAGAAAATTCAAATGTAGGCCAAATATATCAATAGAGATACAGCCACATTTGTGAAAACTGAAGATTCTGGGCCTAGCAGTTTATGTCTTAGGGGTTCCAACTCATCATAGATTTTCAGGAAAATGAGGTAGTGGCTAAGCAGTCACTCAGTATTAATAATATAAATATAACAGTGCGACTGCATAACGGGGAAGCCAAACTCTTAACAAAAACATCCAATAAATCAATTTGGCAAAAGAGCTGGGATAAAGATAAGAAGGAAAGGAGGCTTTTATATGAAATTCAGAAGGTGTTGGAAAAGAGCAAAGTAGGAGGCCGCAATTGGAGGGAGGACGTCATAATCACACGATAGCATCTTGGGCATACAGGCTTAAATTAAACAAATGTGACATAGGGGTGTGCAGAAAATGTATTTATCCTGAAACAGTAGAGCCTCTGTTGCTGGTGTGCACTGCATATAAGGAGGAAAGACTCCATCTTTATAAAAACAAAACAAATCTGTAGGACAGGAAGTTATTACAATAGAAAGTTTATTAAGATGGTGTTGAGAATATAATGTGTCACAAAACTTGTTTGAATTTCTAAAATAGTGGTGGACTTTTTGATAGTTTAATTTTCCCTTCAGGGTATGGATATGCTTCATGAGTCTCTGTACCACAAGGGAGTGCACTGTTTACATTGGTGTGCCAACCGCCATAAAAACCCAGAAGAAGAGGCTTCATTTACTAGCTAGAGCAACCTGGCAGACGGATCTCAATTGCCGCCTCTGAACAATAAATGGCACGACCCAATTGGTGCCCTAAAATTCCATTACCGCACCCGGCAGGCCGCACCAGGTATTGCCTTTAAAGTAAAGTGCCATTACAGAACCGTTCTAAGAGAACACTCTTACAAATCCTGGTTCCTTAATGGCACTTCACTGGCGTGTGTGTGTGTCCTCGTAGATTCATTGCTTGACAAAGAGCCTTTTCATTCTGCGTAGATTCTTTTCATCTATGAATCTGATGCTTTGGGATTTGAAAGGTTCATAATATGTGGACAAACCAGAAATATTTAATGCCTAGTTGGCTACCCAGCATGCAGGATTCTGAAAGATCAAGAAAACTTGAAGTGAGCCTGTGTGATTTGTATGCAGTTAGCGTCATTTAAAAATTAAGAACTCACTAGTAGTTTACACATTTTGTTATCATCTGTTCGTCATTTTTGGTGGAACCTATTATGGATCTAAACTGATGATGGTTCTTTCGGAAAACCAAAAATGGTACTCCTGTGTCAGCACCCTTTGACACCTGGGTTTTCTGGTTTTCCTTCACATCCTTAAAGATGCACATGTTGGTTAAACGGGCAACTCCAAATTGATACTAGAGTAAGAGGACCCTACTATAGGTTGACATCTTGTTCATGCACATTACTTTAACATGGCTTTCTCATTGCTTTATCTCAGTTAAATCTTGATGCTCTGTATATTTAATTCATGGTGGCTCCAAAATCCGTACTAACCCCTACTCTCTCTTCTGTTCTTTTTCCGGTTTTCTGTGTTGTTGTGATCTGCACCACCACCACCTGATCAAAGCACCATGATGCCCCTACATTGATGGATTAAAGGCCAGAAGTCCACGTGACTGTCATCATCAAGTCCTTCCATGAGAGCCCTGAATACCATGAGGACTGATTGAGGTCATTTATGTTCGGTAGAATGCCTAGAGGGGGCTGGCTGGGTGGTCTCATGGCTTGGAACCCCTGCAGATTTTATTTTTTCTCCAGTCGTCTGGAGTTTTTTTTTTTGTTTGTTTTTTCTGTCTTCCCAGGCCATCAGACCTTACTTTTATTCTATGTTAATTAATGTTCTCTTATTTAAATTCTTATTTTGTCTTTTTTTTCTCTTTCTTCATCATGTAAAGCACTTTGAGCTACATTATTTGTATGAAAATGTGCTATAGAAATAAATGTTGGTGTTGTTGTTGTGCCCATTGCCACCTGGATGAGTCGTAACCACTCTGCCTCACCTCAGCGAAGATTTTATTATTTTTTTTTTTTCCTGCTTTTTCCACCTTACAGCTCAGTTCCTCCATACTGGAGTGACATTATCCCTCAGAATGTCCCCACTTCATTTTCTAATTCTCTGTCCAGACTGGCAGTCCATTCGGTCACAATGTCACGGCTCATTGTTGAACTCCAGTGTGCATTGAAAGTCTTTTTTTTTTTCTTTTAGTTTTTTTCAGGAATTCATAGCCCAACTGTGTAGTTTAGTGCAATTAAGTTCAGTCTGTAAGGCTGCGATTCTTGTTTTGAACCCCGGGATGCTTCCTGAGATTGACTTTGATCTCCGAAAGACCACCGTCAGCACATGCGATGGTTTCCAGATGCGTTGAAAGGCTTTAAGCGGTTTTATCAATTAAAAAGAAAAAATAGCCGACGTTTGCCAGAACGAAAATATGCAGCCAGGGTCTCCAATCCATCCCGCCCTGCAGTGACTGGCGGGTGACACGCACGAATGGCGCGGCTGCACTCCGAGTGTCGTCTTTCCACATTAAGAGACACTTTGAACTCCGCGGAGGCGCTTTAGACCTTCCGTTGTGACCTCGTCAATGGACCTCATTCTTTGTATGATCCACGTAAAACGACCAATTAGTGTTTTATTTCTAAGTAAATCCTCGCAAGTAAATACTATATATACCCAACACTCCAACGTTTTGTTACAAAAGAAAGGGAAACATAAATGGACGGATGAATGAATGAACCGTCTGTCTTTTCAGATATTCACGCTGTAAAGGGGTTCTGTTTAAAAATGAGTGGAGTCGTGTTCGTTATTATAATTTTCAAGTTGCTATGTTTTTCTTTATGTGTTTACCTTGTGTTTTGATGTTGAAATAATGAAATAAAGCTGTAGCCACAGGCTACTAGGAAATGAATCGCATGTGAACTCTTCCCTCGCCGGGAATTCCTTTCCGCGTATTCTAAGCATCCATCCGTTATTTATAGAAAGCGCTTCACGGTGTCACTGGCAGGAACTGAACCTGCACCCAGGTGGCCAGTCGGCCGAAGGACAAATCCCGCATAGTGGCGCACCTGAGCGATTGATAATCACACGCCGCGGAGCTCCAGAAAGCCTCACAGCTCCCCCTCGTGTCCAGAGCTGGTAGCGCAATTTGACCTCTCGCAGGCTGCACCAGATATATCTCTCTCTTTATTTGCTCATTTATTTATTTGGCTTTCTTAGGGCAAATACTGTGGTTTGGGTGAGAAGCTTCCCTTCAAACCAGTGAAATCAAAACACTGGTTGGTTCAAATAGCTTGTTGGGTTACTGTGTGACCACAAGCACATTACTCAATTGATGTCTTCTCATTTTCTAACTCACTTAATCCAGACCAGGGCTGCTGGTATGGGGTGCCAGAGACTATCTAAGCAAGCACAGGGGACATGGCAGGAACAAACCCTGGACAGGGCACCACTCCATCACTGCCTGACCACACACACCCACACGCCAAACACACACTTGGGTTTTTAACATAACAGTCCGATGTCAATCATAAGCTCCAAAAACCCGTTTCTTTGATTTACTGCATGAAGTCTCTTCAGCTTTTCATGGTTAAACTGACAGAGAGACAACAGCGTGGACTGTTTCATATGGCACAATTTTGTTTGAAACTCGCTTACGTCGCGTCGGTAAGTGACTTGGTTTGATTCATCTTTACTTCATTTCTGTCATTTGATTTTGTTTGAAGGATGGCACGGTGGCGCCTTGGGTTGTGCTTCTGCCTCGCAGTTAAGAGACCCGTGTTTGCTTCCCGGGTCCTCCCTGCGTGGAGTTTGCATGTTCTCCCCGTGTCTGCATGGGCTTCCTCCCACAGTCCAAGGACATGCAGGTTATGTGCATTGGCGATCCTAAATTGTCCTTGGTGTGTGTGTGTGGGTGTGCCCTGCAGTGGGCTGGCGCCCTGCTCGGGGTTTGTTTCCTGCCTTGCGTCCTGTGTTAGCTGGGATTGGCTCCAGCAGACCCCCATGACCCTGTAGTTAGGGTACAGCAAGTTGGATAATGGATGGATTTTGTTTGAAAGTTAGATCTTTCTGTGAGCAACAATGTAAAATCTGGGAGCATTGTCCTTAAAGTGTGATTGCTCAGGTGCCCACTTATAGAGGATATCGGCAGGGTCCTATGCAACCTCATATTGCCCTATCATGTTCTTTATTATATAGACGTTATCAAAATGCCTCAAATGCCATACATTTACCAGTCTGTGATCAGGTACTGTACTTCAGCACCCTTTATCTATAATCACAGGTAATCAGAGTGAAAGAGCAGGCAGGAGATAGAGCTACACATTTAATTAATTAGATATTATAGGTCTGCGGTGGGCTGGCACCCTGCCCGGGGTTTGTTTCCTGCCTTGTGCCCTGTGCTGGCTGGGATTGGCTCCAGCAGACCCCCGTGACCCTGTAGTTAGGATCTAGCAGGTTGGATAATGGATGGATAGATGGATATTATAGGTAATCAGGTTGGGAGCATGCAGTACTCACCCACCACACAATGAACCACCTGGATTGGAATCTGAATGCAGCGGGTGAGGCACCTCAGCACCACACTAGAACAGGGTGAGGCTTTTTGTACGGTGGCTGGAGTGCCAGTCCTGCCACCAAACCCCAAGTTTGCCCCGTAAGATGGAGGACCTGCTTGCAGGGCTAGATGCAGATTAACGTCATACCCAGGATGGAATGATGGCTCTGAGCTTAGGGATCTGCACTGGCAATCGGAAGGTTGCCGTTTTCAATCCCATAAACGCCAAAAGTGACTCTTCTTCATTGTGCCCTTGAGCAAGGCCCTTAACCTGCAATGGCTCTGTCCTGGGTGCAGCGTTAGTCTGTATCCAGCCCTGTATGTCGGCCTTCCAACCTGCAGGGAAAAGTCTCGGGGCTGGTGGCAGAATTGGCACTCCAGCCACCATAAAAAACCCTCCCAGTGTGCCATTCCATCTGAACTGGTGTGGTGCTGAGGTGTCACCCGTTGCATGGCTGCACTCGGGTCCTAATCTGGGGTCCTGAGGTGGTTTGTCATCTAGTGTGTGTGACAATGCGCCGTATCAGTCTTGTTCCTAACCTCCAGGATTGAGTAACTGCAGATGACAGAAAAGAAAAATTAGATGAGTGTGACAAAAGTACCATGACAACCTAAGTAGCAGTGCATTTAGTGTCCATAGGTGGCTTTCAGTCTTATGTTCTGTCCAGCTCAGTATTTGCTAGCGCATGGCCTTTGAGTATTGAAACAACAACATTTATTTCTATAGCACATGTTCATACAAATAGTGTAGCTCAAAGTGCTTTACATGATGAAGAAAGGGAAAAAAGACAAAGTAAGAATTAAAGTCAGAGAACAATAATTAACATAGAATAAAAGTAAGGTCTGATGGCCAGGGAGGACAGAAAAAAACAACAAAAAAAACTCCAGACGGCTGGAGAAAAAACAAAATCTGCAGGGGTTCTGAGGCCATGAGACCACCCAGCCAGCCCCCTCGAGGCATTCTACCTAACATAAATGATCAGTCCTCATGGTATTCAGGGTTCTCATGGAAGGACTTGATGATGACGGCCTTTAATCCATCAATGTAGGGACATCACGGTGCTTTGATTAGGTGGTGGTGATGCAGATGGCGCAGGTCGCCACCACAGAAAACCAGAAAAAGAACAGAAGAGAGAGTAGGGGCTAGTACAGATTTTGGAGCCAGTAATGATAATTAATTGAATATACAGAGCATCAGGATTAAATTAAAGTGAAGTTATGAGAAAGCCATGTTAAAGTAATGTGTTTTCAGCAGTGTTTTTAAAGTGCGCCACCGTATCAGTCTGGTGAATTCTTATTGGCAGGCTATTCCAGATTTTAGGTGCATAACAGCAGAAGGCCGCCCGCCTCATCACTTTTTTTAAGTTTCACTCTTGGAATTCTAAACAGACACTCATTTGAAGATCTAAGGTTACGATTTGGAATATAAAATGTCAGACACTCCGATATATAAGATGGAGCAGATTATTTAAGGCTTTGTAAACCGTAAGCACTATTTTAAAGTCAATTCTGAATGACACAGGTAACCAGTGCAGTGACATCAAAACTGAGGTGATGTGCTCGGATTTTCTTTTCCTATTTAGGATTCTGGCAGCTCCATTCTGCACTCGTTGCAGTCGATTGATGTCTTTTTTTGGGTGGTCCTGAGAGGAGTGCGTTACAGTAATCTAGTCGACTGAAAACAAAAACGTGAACTAATTTCTCAGCAGCTTTCAATGATATAAGAGGTCTAACTTTTGTTATATTTCTTAAGTGAAAAAATGCTGTCCTAGTGATCTGATTAATATGCGATTTAAAATTCAGGTCACAGTCAACAGTTACCCCTAAATTCTTTACCTCCATCTTTACTTTTAATCCTAATGCATCAAGTTTATTTCTAATAATCTCATCATATCCATTATTGCCAATCACTAAAATTTCAGTTTTTTTTTATTTAGCTTGAGAAAATTGCTACTCATCCACTCAGAAACACAAGTAAGACATTGTGTTAGTGAAACAACAGAGTCGGGGTCATCAGGTGCTATTGATAAATACAGCTGCATATCATCAGCATAGCTGTGGTAGCTCACTTTATGCCCCAAGATAATCTGACCTAACGGAAGCATGTAAATCGAAAAGAGCAGCGGACCCAGGATAGAGCCTTGTGGACCACCATATAGAATATCAGGGGTCTTTAAAGTATAATTACCACAACTAACAAAGAATTTTCAACCTGCCAGGTAGGATTCAAACCAATTTAAGACAATGCCAGAAAGGCCCGCCCACTGATTAAGGCGATTTCTAAGAATCTAAGAAACAGGCCAATATGGCCATCACAATATGAGAAAGGAGGTCTTCTCTTTATAGCCAGAGGGTGAGAGAGAGAGAGAGACAGAGAAAGGAAAAGTGACCCACTTATATCATTCCTGTCCCAGATCCTGGACTAATGGGTGCAGGCAGCTCCTTTGGTTCATCTAATCTTTTTCTGGCACGTACCGGACCAATGAGATGTCGTGGAACAGAATGGCCAGTCATGAACTGCTACATTTCAGACCTCCAGACCAGCTTCATACCAGCCAGGCAGGTTGTGGCCTTGCTGCAGGGGATGGCTTATAGAATGTCCTTCACAGAGTTATAACAAATAATTGAGCCATAAGCAGGCCCAGATGGTGCACGTAATCAATGAAACTCTGGGGGTGGAAAACTAACTTGTCCAGCTTCCTGATTCTTTAACATTACAGCTAAAGACATACACAATATTTATTAAATTAGATGCTACATATCACTCAATTTACACTCCACTCCAGCAGGTGTGAATAGAGGAGAGGAAGGAGACAACAAAGTCAGGGCAGATGAAAGGAGAAAAGGTGAGGGTGGGTGAGAAAAAGCTGCCATTAGAGAAGATGATGGAAGAGAGCTAGATGGTCTCTAAGACCTGCAACAATATGTGATCCCATGCTGAGCTTCTTCTGTTTTTCTTTGAAAAGTGAAAAGAACACAAAAAGAGAGATCAGTATGGTTATGACCTGCAATAGGCTTTATAAGGTCTTTCATTTTAACAGATCAGACGTGTCCCCTGAAGTAGTCTGCTAGCTGTCTCCCAGTTTCTCCACTTATAGATGGCAGGACACTTCCTACAGGAAACGCAATAAATAAGATTACTAGACTGGCAAGAAGCCCCCTGTTCAGTAATGAATTTACTAGAGGGACTGGGACCAGATCCAAGGGAGCTGCTGGTGACATATTGGTAAGTGACCCAGCGGCTACTGTTACAGTTCAAAGTGCCTGATGAGAAATGTGTCTCTCTCGTCCTCTCTGAATTGAGCTGTGGATGAGATGTTCGTGTAGGTTAGGTGGTCAACAGGTGGAGATCAAGGGAGGGCTTTAAAAAAGGGTTCCTGTGGAAGGATCAGTCTGCAAAATGGGGAAATTCTATTTGATAACGAGGGAGAGATAGAGTGTTAGGGTGGATTTGAAGGACCAGCTACATGTGGGTTTCCTTATTGGGGTTCCTCTTACAGTGAATGTGACAAGCTTGGCCTGATTGAGGGTCTTATTAACAATATGAAAAGAGTGTCCTCTATCAATTAAGACTCTCCTCATTTTGACTGTTTCATTACAACGTCGCCATTGCAGAGATGGTGGAGTCTAAGGAATTGTGAAAGAGTTTGAGATATTTTAGATATATTTTCTACCAAATAGTACCAAATAGACATGTACTCGGTTGAATTAAGACCAATTGATGCCCTAAGCACAATCCAACAATGGTGCCCCCTCAGCCCTTGCACTGCTTAACTGACAAAATATTAAAACTCAGTAAGTGCTGAAGGTGTAATAACAGACTAAAAATTCATTTTTCTTCCAGACCAGATCCCTCAACTAAAATACATGGTCAAAAGTATGTGGACGCTCCTCCAAATGATTGACTTCAGGTGTTTCATTGTTAACAGATAATAAAAAAATAACCAAGCACATAGACATGCATTTCCACTGACAAATACTGGGACATAGTGAGGAGCTCAGTGACTTTAGATGTGGCACTATCATTGGATGTTACCTTTGCCTCACCCCAGTTCTAAAAATTTCTGCTTTGCTAGATCTGCCACAGTCAACCGCAAGTTCTGTCATTGTGAGATGGAAACACCTGGGAGTTGGCGCCATCTACCACCCAGGGCAGTAAACTGGAATAAGCAGGTTTGACAGTGTAAGTACAAATTCGTGAGAAGGAGACGTTTAAAGACTGGCATCAAATAGTACAATGATGCCCTCTGCAGGCCAAAATTATTATTGCAAAAATGCTGCTTTATTCGGCTATTTACAGAGCAGTGTATACGTGAATATTTAACAAAAAATGCTACTCAAGTTTGATAGATAGATAGATAGATAGATAGATAGATAGATAGATAGATAGATAGATAGATA
>JANRMT010049829.1:23063833-23080042 GCA_026402145.1 Polypterus bichir lapradei | reverse complement strand
CTTTAAGTGACTTGAAGGTGTCTCATCCTGAGTGATTCAATCCCACTTGGGCATCACATCTGAGCATACAGTAGAGCAGCTAGCATAGAAATTTGACTAGAGGCGTCACTTAGTCACTAAACACCAGACTGTCTGAATGCTGACTGGAGCACAAAAGGCTCTGCAATCTGATAGGCCAGGGAGGAGCTCCGTTGGAACAACACTTGCCTCTTTTACCTGTCAAACAGGTATGTCTACTCTGAGCACAACTAGGAAGGCGACACCTCTTCTACCCTCCTGTAGCCCAGCTTCTCAGCTCCTTCTCGCACTCACCTGTGCCAGCCTACAGGTATCTGAATACGCGATTCCTGTCAGAATGGTACAACGGGGAGAAGAAGCGACAGACTAAGAGGGTCAAATCTCTGACGAGTTGCACCAGGAGGGCAAGGTAAGGATTTGCTTAGACATGCCTGTTTCCACAGTGGGAAGGGAGTTAAGTGGCATGACGTGGTTGTGAAGAAACGGCTGCTCCCCGGTGTGCAAGTAAGTCTCAGCGAGTGAACGCTAAAGAGAAAGGAATCTGAAGCACCGTCAGGAAATGTGATTTACAGAGATGTGTGGAATTCTTGTCGATAAAATGGAGTGGATTGGTGGGTTGAGAATTTAAGGGAAAAGCTGAAAGAATCCGGGAATGGCTAATGCTTGGAAAGAATAGAGAGGAAGAACTGTTAGGGAGCAACGTCAAATGTCAGGTTACAGGGGATAATATGTCGAGGCCTGTACGGGTTAGAGAATGGGAACCAGAAAAGATCTAATAGGAGATGAATGAAAGGCTCTTCTCAGTTATGGTGTGCCACTTTGGGTTTCTGGGAAAATTAATTAAGATTTTACTGCAGTCTTACTGGAATTCAGATACAATGTTCTTATTGACCAGGATGAGCCCCGGTATGAACTCCATGAAAATGCCACTTAGCTGCTCACCTGTTGGTGTTTTGCTGCAAGTGATGGATGAAACCAATGACTTTTGTTTCTACTATTCTTCACTTTCATTACCTTGTCTTGCCTAATTTCCATTCTTCTGTAATGTGGCATCTCAAAGAAAATAACATTTATTGGCTGGTGAAGTTCAAAGTAGTACTGATGGAAAAGGGAAACGGTTAAACACGGAAGTGCCTGCATGACTAGACACAGGAGACCTGTTAGTCTTCTTAGACGCATTTTATTTACTGAGAGTCTCCGTCCCTGTGGTCTCATTTGGCAGCAGCCTCGTCTTAAACAAAATAAGTGTGAAGCCGCCACTCCCTGCAGACAGGGCCACCCGTTTCTGCCCGCATGGCACACGGAGACTGAGCTTTCACTCCAGAAGCACAAGGGCCTTTCTCTTAGTCGTGAATGCAAATGAAGGAACAAGTAAATAATATACAAAAAAAGCGGAAACACAAGGGCCTCACAACTGTCTGGCACATACTGTACTTCCAATGGCTGCAGCAGTGGCCTTAAATGAAGCTGGTGAGTAAATTTCAGCAGGAACCTGGACCTCGCATTCAGCCCTCTTGGTATTTGTGTTTCCTGGTATTGAAAACAGAGTTTGTCAAAGAGCAGAATCCGTGCCATTGAGCCCTCCATTATAAAGTCTCCACACCTCATTTCATCTTTACAATTTCCTGGAAAGTATTACTGTTAGTATAATGATCTGCTGTATACTCCAATAACAAGAAGCAGAAGTAGAAGAACAGCTTTAACTCGTTCCCTTTATACCTTAAAACTCTGACATAGGAAGCTGTTGCTCCAAACTTCTAGTAACTCTCTCCAGTCTCAGTTCTTCTATGTC
Source organism: Polypterus bichir lapradei (assembly GCA_026402145.1). Taxonomy (NCBI): domain Eukaryota; kingdom Metazoa; phylum Chordata; class Cladistia; order Polypteriformes; family Polypteridae; genus Polypterus; species Polypterus bichir. The sequence goes on along the minus strand of JANRMT010049829.1, from coordinate 23,078,232 downwards.
TCTTCTCACACCACTTTCTACTGTTGATGGCCTCGCTCAGCAGTCCGTAGTCCCATCAATCCAACTTTTCTTTCAATTCCTCACATGGTCTTTAAATCGGCAGCCACTGCAGCCCTCCAGGAGCTGAACGTTTAGTTTTAACTCAGTGGATTAGCCCCATAGAAAGCTGGTGCCTATCCCATCAAGCGTCAAGTGTAATCTTTGAAAAGGGTGCCAGCCAGCAGGGGGAACACACACACATCAGGGGTCAATTAAGAATCGCCAATCAAACTAACCTGCAAACCTTTGGTTTGTGAGAAGAAACCAGACCACCCAGAGGAAGCCTGTGAGGACATGGGGAAAATTCCTCACAGGTAGCATCTGCGGTAGCTACCACTGCTCCACCCGGCCACCCAACCACCTTGCCCAGTGCTATATTCTCACTATCTCACTCCAGTCCTACCCCGGGCGTAATTTTCTTCCTTCTTTTCCCCAATCTCTGATGAGATTAGCCCACTCTCATGTTCATCACACCATTCTGTTTAAGATTTTGAACAGTCATCCTCCTCCTCCTTCTCCTCCTTCTCCTCCACTCCTTACTGGTCAGACTATGCTGGTAGTACCCCAACCTGATAGGTCATAGCTTTTTCTAATCTCCTAATGTCCAGTCCATATTGGTTAATTGCAGTCCCGTTGACTGTGTACCGCACCCTGAGCTGGCACGATTATAATATGTGCTAGAGTGGCAGCAAAGAGAAAGAAAAGAAAAAAAATAAAGAAATGATCTCGGGCACGAGCGACCAACACTACTTCCCTAATACGATAGAACGATAGACACTTGGAATAAGCTACCAAGTAGTGTGGTAGAAAGTAAGACGTTAGGGACTTTCAAAACTTGACTTGATGTTTTCTTGGAAGAAATAAGTGGATAGGACTGGCGAGCTTTGTTGGGCTGAATGGCCTGTTATCGTCCAGAGTGTCCTAATGTTCTAATACACCACCACTAGTACAGAAACATGCCAGTGAATGCAAACCGGAGTTATAAAAGAATTATTATTGTCCCGTAAAATGAGGCATTGAATATAACAAACAGGCCCCTATATACATAATACCTAACTGCAGCGCTTCACCCCCGACACGAATCACGAAACAAAACAATTAAAAATGTACACCCCGAACATACTAATGTGAAAAATAAATGAGTGAAAACCAGTGTCCTTTAAATATTCACTGTTAAACATGATTATTTACAGTCTGTGATGGCGAACGATCTGCTGAGCCGTACCTCCTGTTCTGGGAAACGTTACTGCTACTCGGTCCCTTATGCTGACCCGTCAGGTCCTCTCCCAAATGACTTCACCACGTTCATAAAAAAAGGAAAAACGATTCTGACAGAAGTGAACCCGGGTTCACCTGACTTTTTTCCACGAGTTGAGTAGATTTCCCTCTTGTCGTTTTGATGGTGTCTCCTTCTCCTTTGGCCCTGCACTCTCTTCTCCCCCTTCACTTTTTTCCCACCACACATTTACATAAGCTTGGCTCCTCCCCATACAGTTTGCTTGCCCCTCCGAGTCATGTGCTCCCCTCCCCATTTACCATTGGCCGGTCTTACACATTCAGCCATTCCACCCTTAACAGGAATAGGGAAAGGTGCAGACTGCCAGTGACACCCACACATATCCAAGACAACCGTTACAACTTTATTACTCACTGTAGTCTCCATCAGAATTAGACCAATATATTCTGCCTAAAGATCACTGCTAGGATTATCCCTGCCTTGTGTTCTTCGTCTCTAATGGAATTAGTCACTCCTAATGAATTCAAGCTTCAGTCCAAGCTCTAGTCCAGCCCAGTTCCCTGTATCTATAGTGGCGCTAGTCAAGTCCATTTTTGTTCATGGTTCACTCCAGTCTCTACCAGGACTATCCTGTCCCAGTTTTCTTCTTTCTTCAGACTTATCTCTAATGGTGATAACCCAGTTCCATTTTCTTTATACTTCATCGCAGTCTCTAAGAGAATTCTCTCATCACTAATTGCTCCTGGCCTCGTTCCAATCTTTAGGCCAGCCCAGTTCATTTTATACTTCATCCCTATCTGTAATGGTATGTGCCCAGTCCAGTTTTCTTCATGGTTCACTCTGGCTTCTGCTGGGATTAGCCCCAGTTCAATTTTCTACATATCTCATTCCAATCTCAACCAGGATAATCCTGGCTCCATTTTCTTCTAGTTTGCCCCATCTCTGATGGTGCTATCCCAGTCCCATTTTTTTCCTGTATTAGCCCTGTCTTTAACAGTGTTAGCTCAGTCCCATTTTCTTTATACCTGACCGCAGCCTCTAACAGTATTATCCCTCTCCTAATTGCTTCAGGCCTCACCCCTAACATCAGCCCAGCCCAGCCCAGATCATTTATCACCCATACCTGTAATGTTGTTAAGTCAAATTTTCTCCATATCCCACTCCAGTCCCTACCAGGATTATGCTGGCCCCATTTTCTTCCTACTTCACTCCTAACGGTGTCCTCATCACAGTCTCCTAATTGCTCCAGGCCTCACTCCAATCTTTACCCCGACCCACTTATACTATGCCCCTTTCTATAATGGTGTTAACCCAGTCTGGTTTTCTTCAGTTCTCTTTCCAGCCTCTACTTTTTCCATGAATCACTCCAGTCTCCACCAGGATTATCCTGTTCCAGTTTTCTTCCTACTTTAGCCGTACCCCTAATGATGTTAGCCTAGTCTAATTTTCCTCTTTTTTCACCCATATCTCTAATGGTGTTGGCTAAGCCCAATACTCTCCATGCCTCACTCCAGTCTCTCCCAGTACATTCATTCATCCATATTTTTAAACCTGGTTATCCAGAGAAGGTTCATGTGGCAGTTGGAGCCTATCCCAGCAAGCATCAGGTAGAAGGCAGGAACAATCCATTGGACATGGCAACAATCTATCTCAGGGTGGACTCATACACATACACACACATATCAGGAGCCAATTTAGCATCAACAATCCACCTAACATGCATGTCTTTAGACTGTGGGAGGAAACCAGAGAGCATGTATTCCTTCAAGTTTGGATAACATTAACGCTTGGTGTGTGAATCTTAGTGATAAATCTTTTCCTGGTTGCCAAACTTCTTTTTGGCATTGCGGTCTGATTTTTGATAGATATGATTATCTTCTAATTGTTTTTGTGGTAACAACAAATGCTTCATTTTCTGACCACTTGCATCTCCTAATGCAGCGTTTCTCAACCTTTACATATTTGCGACCCGAGTTTTAATAACAGTTTTAATTGCGCCCCCCTAACATTTTTTTTAAAGGAGCCCACTAATACCAATTTGTTCTTTTTTAATTAATGATATATCATAGATGCATATTTTATTATACCTACTTAACTTTTATCGACATTTATCTAACTCTAAATGTATTTTCTAGTATCAGAATGTAGTTTAAGTTAATTTGTTTTGTTTCAATAGATGTATTTTTCATATTTTTGATTCTTGTTCTTTTTTTTACATCTTCGTGCACCCGGGGGGGCCCTGCCCCCCCTCCGCAAAAGCCCCCGCCCACACCCCGCCCCGCCCCACAATTTGAGAACCAATGTCCTAATCCTTTTAGTTAAAGTTCTTCAATATCTACTGGAGAACACACAAAAGCAAAAAAAAAACTTTCTATATCCGAAATCTCGGATAGCGAAAAACCATTGGGAGTGACCATTAATGCTGCTGCCTCAATGACATCACATAGTGCGACAACTCCAAATCGTCACTGAGGCAACAAATAAACAAATGGTGGCATCCTTAAAAACAAAGTAATGATGCTGTTTATATTTAAGCGTCTTCAGTAAATGCAAGGAGGAGAATAACAACGCAGAAAACATATCTGTAATCAATACCTCTAATAAGGTGAATGAAATTTTTAAATATTTAAAAATTTAAAGGGACAGGCAAAATTTTATATGAAACATAATTATATCTATAACATAACAATCGAAAACAAAATCAATAATATTTTGAAAAGAACACTGAAAAGCAATCAAGAGATCAAACAAAAAATTAACACACTGGACATGGGAATAGGACTCTGTCTGAACCCTAACATTCCCCATGATTACGATACCAGTTTAGCTCTCACCAGTTTCTTCCTTTAGTATAAATGAGATTTGTCTTCTCACATTTGCACCACTCTCTACAAACTGTCTACATGAAATATCATTTAATGCTCTTGTCCACTAAGGTAGAGCAACAGAAATGGTAAATTGGAGCTGGAGCTTCAGTGATGTGGGTCTACAAATTTCCCTTTAGGGTAATAAGATCTGCCTACCTACCTACCTACCTACCTACCTACCTACCTACCTACCTACCTACCTACCTACTTATCTACCTTCCTACCCAATGCTAGGTGCCAATATGAACCTGTGCCAGTCCACTCTAGCCTGACCTGAGGCCTGCTATTTTAGTTCTTTATCTCATTCCAAAATGATGTATTTTTTTTTCACAGGTAGAGAAGAACGATGGCGGCGATTGTGACAGGCTTGATCCCAATCCTTAGAACTGCTGTCGAGGCCTCCACTGACTATACAGGTCGGACACTATGGTTTGGATTTCTAACCATCCGCTTGGTCACTCTCTACATTTCAGAGATGCCCTGGGGGAAGCTGGATTCAGATTTTAGCTGTAACGTGACCTACACAGACTTTTGCCACAAGTCCTGTTTCAACCAGCACTTTAACTTGCCTATGGTCAGTCTGTGGAACTTCACCTACGTCCTCTTTGCCATCTCGGTCCTCCTCATGGAGCTCTTTGCCTCCCAGTTGCGGCACAACCTAATCAAAAAGCGACTGAGGAAGGACCCCACCGAAGATCTGGACGTTCACATTACTATCACAGGGGTCAAAGGCCATGACCTGGCCAACAAAGATATGATGATCGATTTCCACAGAAGGAAGACTGTCCTCTGCCTCTACCTTATGACCGTTTTCCTAAGGATTGCCATTGAAGCATTCTTCCTCACTATCCTGATCTTCTGGCAGCTGCCCAAGGTGGACGGAGAGCCTTTTCTGTGCCAAACAGAGCTGTGCCCAGGACCGTACATCTGTATTGTTCGAGCAAGTCCTGAGAAGCAAATGTCCATCTACACCCTTGCCTTTATCTCTGGCATGATACTTCTCACCAATGTGGTGTTCTTTCTCTATTCTGTGTGTCACTACATGATTTTAGGGAGGAGAAGGCCAGCAAGTCCAGTTTAACCATAGAAATTTTGAAGTTTTGAATTTTCAGAATCAAAGGAAACATGCAAAGCCAAGGTTGCATGGAAGAATATGGTTTATCTTGTTACCTCCGATGTTTCACAGAAAGCCATCCAAAGTAGAACCCAGAGGAGTGCAGGTTATGTGGTGGTCATAGCAGTTTACAGATTCAGTCACAATTATTCAAATTTGGAAGTACAAAAGCTAAAGAGAAACTGATTAACATGACAGCCACCATCCCGTTGGTCATCCAATCAGTGGCAGGTAAAAACCCTTCTCCTGTGATGACCAATACAAAGGAAAATGAAGTTTATCAGAAAAGTTGGAACCTGTGAGGTCCGTCTGACCTACCATTAATGTATGCTGGACGAAGGAGTAGATGCGGGGGGGTCGTAAGGTCACTGGAAAGGGGTGTGTGGCACTCTTGATATCTCTGCAAAATGACGAAGGTCCAAGTCTTTAGAGTTCTGGTGCATCTTGTCTTGCTATATGGTTGTCCATTGACTTGAGACAATAACTGGACAACATTTATGTGTGTCTCTTCGGAGAATCCTTGGGTACCGTTGGTTTGACTTTGTACTGTGCATGGAGTCCTGAATGAGGCACATGACCTGCATTGTGAGGGAGCATCAGTTGTGGCACTTCGGCCATGTGGCGCGATTCCCCAAGGGTGATCTGGCTCATTGTTGAGGATCCCAGCGGATGAACTTGGCCAACGGGACGCCCACGCTAACCCCTGGCTGTGGCAGATAGAGAGTCATTTCCAGATGGTGGGACTAGACCTCATGTCTGCCTGGGGAGCTGCCAACCAGGATCCTGGACTGTTTTGTCATGTGGTGGGTGCGGTAATGTGCTAAAACAGTGCAGGATCCCAAACCTGACCTGACCCGACGAGTGAAATTCCATTAAGTATCTATTAAGATGGCCAAGGTCTTTCTAATATATTCAACATCATTTCAATTTATTATAAGTAAAAATAAAATGGGTAGCTAAAGTGTTTCTTCGGGGTTGGCAAAGGACAATTGGAGGTGAAACAACAGCCAACATTTTTGGAAGCTTATTCTACAGAGAAGGCCGTAGTTGACATATCATATTAAAATTAAAAAACTGTAACATGTCTTCATGTGATCCTGTAATAGACCTACCATGAGCTTCCACTGGCAGTTACAACCTAATCAGGCAAATTGGTCAGAAAAGAACATTGGAGATGATTCTAGGCGTCCACCTGCACTGTACCGTCAAAGCTTGTTCTACCAGCTTTAATCATTTACCTCACTGGATTAATTAATGAAAACTTAAAATGCCAAATGTGTTACCTGTTTCAGGAGAGCACTGCACTCGTCTTTGTGGTCAGGACATTGACAGGAGAAGTGGAATGGATCACCAAGCCCCAGGGTGAGAACGTTAAGACAGAAGGTGTGGAGAAGATGAGCTCAGCTCATTCACCTCAGGGAGTGGAATTCCTCAGTGCAATTTGAGACTTGCCCGCACCTTCATGGGATTCCTTTGCTTTCGATACTACTCTCCAAAATGTGTATGTGGTAGCTGAAATGAGGTTTGTGTATCTAAAAAGTCAGAAGTGAAGCCGTCATAGAGAATTTCCTTCCTCAGGGTAAGCCTCACATACAGGGGGTCCCAGACTCTCTATCTTACACGTTTGTTTGGATTTTTCAAATGACCCGTGCTCTTCCGTGGCCTTTACCTGGTTCCGTTACGCTTTTATGTATCCAGTCTGTAAACTTCTTCCAAACATTGTTTAAATGGCGCCCTCTGGTGTACAACAACAATTTTCAAATAAACCAAAGAGACTTTAAGAAGGTGCACTTATTAAACACACCTCTCAGGTATCACACAGCCCTGTCCTACTGTATCTCGTCTCTCTTTCCCAAACATGTTGCCTATTATACTTTTCAAATAATTTATGCTTTGATTCAATTACTCTTTTAGCTTCAAACTCCCGGGATGGTCTGTTTCTGAGATTTGGCAAACTCAGTATGGAAAGTGAGCTCTAGATAAGTTGAACTGTCTTCTGCTCTCTTTAGCAGACATCACATGACATGACGCCCACTTCCTGGGGATGTCAGCCTTGGTGATTGAAGCTGCTGATCTCATCACTGGGGTGTGGTAGGTTACATGACGAGAAATCACAGAGAATGTCAAATTAGATTAAATTAGTAACACACATCAAGAATCACATTGTCTTCACTTATTCTGAAAGCAGATAATGTGCTGCCTCATGGAGTCCAGGTCCATGCAAAAGGTTTACAGGTACAACAAGTTCAGATGTAATCTTAGGCCTTTTTTTATCTTATTTTCCATTCTGTTGTGGTACATAAAGCATCAAACATCAGACAGTTGAACTTCTATTTGTGAGTTACATTCCTTATTTCTTGTCACTGCTGTAAGAGCTGGTCCGAACACCATGAGACAAACACCAGCACCTTTATAAAGTACATGTTTATTATTATAATAAAGTCCACACAGCACACAGTGCTCCCGCACCAACCACTCCCAACACGGGCCTCTCCCAATGTCTGTGGGCCGCCTTTCTTCCTCCTGTCACTGGAGCTTCATCTTGCTCTAGCTCCCCGACTGTAGGAAGGCAGCCCCCTTTATAGTCACCCGGACGTGCTCCAGGTGCTTGCTGACGTTCTTCCAGTGACACTTCCTGGTGTGGTGGAAGTGCCGCATGAACACCCGGAAGAACTCTGGGCGTTGCTGGAAGGTCCTTCCTCCACCTTCTCAGGTGTGGCGGAAGTGTCGATCTCCCGGGCGTTATGAGGCTTGGGAAGCCCCTTGGTTGTACCCATGGGCACCCACAGCCTCCCAGACACTGTTCAGAGAGGTGTACTGTTTTCCCTCCTTGTAAATCTCACATTTGATGATGGACCACAGGTTCTCAATGGGGTTCAGATCAGGTGAACAAGGAGGCCATGTCATTAGTTTTTCTTCTTTTATACCCTTTCTTGCCAGCCACGCTGTGGAGTACTTGGACGCGTGTGATGGAGCATTGTCCTGCATGAAAATCATGTTTTTCTTGAAGGATGCAGACTTCTTCCTGTACTACTGCTTGAAGAAGGTGTCTTCCAGAAACTGGCAGTAGGACTGGGAGTTGAGCTTGACTCCATCCTCAACCCGAAAAGGCCCCACAAGTTCATCTTTGATGTAACCAGCCCAAACCAGTACTCCACCTCCATCTTGCTGGCGTCTGAGTCGGACTGGAGCTCTCTGCCCTTTACCAATCCAGCCACGGGCCCATCCATCTGGCCCATCAAGACTCACTCTCATTTCATCAGTCCATAAAACCTTAGAAAAATCAGTCTTGAGATATTTCTTGGCCCAGTCTTGACGTTTCAGCTTGTGTGTCTTGTTCAGTGGTGGTCGTCTTTCAGCCTTTCTTACCTTGGCCATGTCTCTGAGTATTGCACACCTTGTGCTTTTGGGCACTCCAGTGATGTTGCAGCTCTGAAATATGGCCAAACTGGTGGCAAGTGGCATCTTGGCAGCTGCACGCTTGACTTTTCTCAGTTCATGGGCAGTTATTTTGCGCCTTGGTTTTTCCACACGCTTCTTGCGACCCTGTTGACTATTTTGAATGAAACGCTTGATTGTTCGATGATCACGCTTCAGAAGCTTTGCAATTTTAAGAGTGCTGCATCCCTCTGCAAGATATCTTACTATTTTTGACTTTTCTGAGCCTGTCAAGTCCTTCTTTTGACCCATTTTGCCAAAGGAAAGGAAGTTGCCTAATAATTATGCACACCTGATATAGGGTGTTGATGTCATTAGACCACACCCCTTCTCATTACAGAGATGCACATCACCTAATATGCTTAATTGGTAGTAGGCTTTCGAGCCTATACAGCTTGGAGTAAGACAACATGCATAAAGAGGATGATGTGGACAAAATACTCATTTGCCTAATAATTCTGCACTCCTGTATTGCCTGGTCTGATGAGTCTCGATTTCTGTTGAGACATTCAAATGGTAGAGTCAGAATTTGGCGTGAACAGAATGAGAACATGGATCCATCATGCCTTGTTACCACTGTGCAGGCTGGTGGTGGTGGTGTAATGGTGTGGGGGATGTTTTCTTGGCACACTTTAGGCCCCTTAGTGCCAATTGGGCATCGTTTAAATGCCACGGGCTACCTGAGCATTGTTTCTGACCATGTCCATCCCTTCATGACCACCATGTACCCATCCTCTGATGGCTACTTCCAGCAGGATAATGCACCATGTCACAAAGCTCGAATCATTTCAAATTGGTTTCTTGAACATGACAATGAGTTCACTGTACTAAAATGGCCCCCACAGTCACCAGATCTCAACCCAATAGAGCATCTTGGGGATGTGGTGGAACGGCAGCTTCGTGCCCTGGATGTGCATCCCACAAATCTCCATCAACTGCAAGATGCTATCCTATCAATATGGGCCAACATTTCTAAAGAATGCTTTCAGCACCTTGTTGAATCAATGCCACGTAGAATTAAGGCAGTTCTGAAGGCGAAAGGGGGTCAAACACCGTATTAGTATGGTGGTCCTAATAATCCTTTAGGTGAGTGTATGTGAAAAAGATAAAAATAAATTGAGAAATAGCACCCGTTTAAAATCCGGTCCACACATGAGAGTATGTGAAGGTGAGACACCCGTGGCAGAAGAACAAGCAGCATAGTGAAACCATCAAGAGCTCCTCACCGGCAGCAGGGGCTTCTTAATATGATATAGAAACCCCAAGCAATATGTCAGTTGTGGCCATTATGGGGTGCCCAGAGCCCAAACACCAGACATAACTCAGTCACACGCCAGTTCAAGATAAAATAAAAGTTGTTTATTGGCTGACAGCACCTGATCACAATAACAAATCAACCCTGCAATCCAATAAAGCCAATAAACTCCAGCAGCAGACCTCCAGAGGTCCACTCCATTGAGGAGGTTCTCACTTTACATTATACATCAGTGATAACACCTGGCTAAGATTAGGGTGGGAGAGACGACTATCTGACTCAAGTCAGGTGAACCAAGTGACAACAACCTGCAATCCAATTGGTTCTCCAGTGGAGCTGCTGAATTGTGGAGCTGCAGAGGTCTACAACTGGACCCATCTCAATAAAGCACCTCCTTCTCCCTTTGTGTCACCACAGTGAGTGTCCTCCAGCATCCCCCCTTACTCTGAGTTCCCACATGAGGCAAGACACCTCCTTTTATGTTGGACCTGGGAGCACTTCACTTTGGAGCACTTTCTAGGTCTTACGGAAGCTCCCCAAAATAGGGAGGTCCATTCTTCACCAGCACCAAACCCTGTGATCAGAAACAGTATTCAGCAGGCCGATGTGTGTGGGTCAGAGACAACTATCAGCAGAAGACTCCATGAACAGAAACACAGAGGTCACAATGTCAGATGAAAAACCACAAAAACAGGATGGACAGATTACAGTCTACAAAAGAGTCCTTCGATTCAGGGAAAAAGACTTCTGAACATACAAGACAAAGGTAAGCCTTCATCAGAGTGATGGCAAGAGCAAAGTGTGGAGATGACGAGGAACTGCCCAAGATCCAAAGCAGACCAGCTCATCTGTTCAACATGGTGGTGCCAAGGGTGTTATGGATTGTTCATGTATGGCTGCCACAGGTCCCAACACACTTCTCTTCATTGATGATGGACCTGCTGATGACACAATGAATTCTGAGGTGTGTAGAAACATCTGATCTGTGGAAATGTCTCCAAACTCATTGGATGGCACTTCATCCTACAACAAGAGAATGATCCAAACACACTGCTGAGGCAACACAAGAGTTTGTCAGAGCTAACAAAATGGAAAATTCTTCAACGGCCAAGCCAGTCACCCGATTTCAATCCAATTGAGCAGGCCTTCCATAAGCTGAAGAGAAAACTTAAAGGGACAAGCCTGCCGAAACAAGCAGAAACTGAAGATGGCCGCATTAGAGGCTTGGCAGAGCATCACCAGAGGAGATCCTCAGCACGTGGTGATATCAATGAATTGCAGACTTCAAGCCATCATTGCATGCAAGAGATACATGACAAATATAAATATGACAACAGCTTAAACAGACCTGCCATTGTTGTGTCCAAACATGATGGTATCCTAAAATGGATGGGGGAGAGGACACAAATAAGAAGAGTTGTGTCACCGAAATGTCTGAAAATCCCCTTAAATGAAAGTCTGCAATGTGTACTTTAATCACGTCTGCATTGTTTGATTTGTAATTTTAGACTGTGGAGCAGAGGGGCAAATCAAGGAAAAAAAATATGACTCTGTCCCATACTTTATGGAGGACACTGTAACTAAAGCTGCGCTTACATTGTAGTAGACAGCCGGCAGCACAACACGGTTGGGACGCCCATAAAATGGAAGGATGCGTGAAGGCAACCGCTTTGGGACAATACTTCCCCCAAGACGTTAGATGGCAGCTCCCCTGCAGTGAAGTGGTGCCCCAGATTCCCACATGGCACCATGGGACATATAGTTTTATACCACAGCCCTGCTGGGTACCGTGGGTGCCGCCAGGGGATGCTGCAAGTGGACCTGGGGAGTCAGATTTTCCCCATAGCCCGGAAGTACAAAGTCACGAGGAAGGAAGTACTTCTGGGCTGATTAAAGAACTGGGATTCTCCATCTTTTCCCGGAAGTGCTGGCAAGTTACGTGGGAATTAGAACAGAAGCACGTCCAGGTCAAGAACTATATAAAGGACTGGTGAAGACCCAACAAGCGGGCCGGAGCTGGGTGGAGGTGGACGAAGCTTGCAGGGAGGTGTGGAGGAGAAAGAGAGAAAATATAATGCTTTGTGGTGTTTATTTAATTGTCTGTTGGTGGCTGTGGTGCTTGAAGGGCACTGTTTTGGAGAAGAAATCATTAAAATGAGTTCTCAGTGCTTTTACCTTGTGTCCTGTGTGTCCTTCTGTTGGGTTTAAAGGGGCAACAGTGACCCCTAGCGTCCACAACAGGAAAAGTTGGAACTTCTCGCTGCCATTGACGCTACCAAGAAGAAAAGATAAGTTGCCATCGAGTTCGGCATTCCGTGGTCAGCTTTGTCAACTGTATGTGCTTAAACACTGCACTATGTTCCAATTCCTTTATACCGAAATCCACGATATTTAACAAATTAGTTCTTCAGTCCTGGACTTTTATTTTTTCTGCAAGAGAAACCTCAGCTTTTGCCACAAATTTAACGTCACATTGAGCGTTTTGCACATCACTACTAACGACCAAAACCTAAAAGGTTTTTCATCTCAAGTGTGGCGAGGCTGTGTGTGTGTTGAAGTACATTGGAGACTCCTGGTGTCCTTACTGGAATGTGTCCTGATTCCCCCCATTTGCTTCGTGGACAGGCCTTGGCTCCATACAGACGACATGTACATTCTGTGACCACTCTGAGTGCACACGCCAAACACAATCTTCAATAGGGTATTTACTTCAGAACATTGTCATGTCTCCATTTTTTAGACATCAGCCCTACAACCTCTGGTTTTATCCATCCATCCATCCATCCATCCATTATCCAACCCATTATATTCTAACTACAGGGTCATGGGGGTCTGCTGGAGCCAATCCCAGCCAACACAGGGCGCAAGGCAGGGAACAAACCCTGGGCAGGGCGCACACACACACACACTAGGGACAATTTAGGATCACCAATGCACCTAACCTGCATGTTTTTGGACTGTGGGAGGAAACCGGAGCACCCAGAGGAGACCCACGCAGACACAGGGAGAACATACAAACTCCATGTAGGGAGGACCCGGGAAGCGAATTTTATCCATCTATATGTTATTATTTTATTTTATTTTTTTTACATTTCCTTCTTTGGTTTCAAGGTTTAATTTTTCCTCATTTGTGTTTAAATTATCCATCATCCAATTGTAATCACTGCCTCTATACAAAGAGATAATTACCAAAAACCATTCTACTAAGTTCTCAGCAGTGATTAGATCGTGGTGGCCAGCTCCAATCCTGGTGGGCCGCAGTGGCTGCAGGTTTTCATTCTAACCCCTTAATCATTGACCAGTTTTCGCTGCTAATTAACTCCTTTACCCTTCATTTTCATAGCTCTGTTTTTATGGATTCGGTCCTCTGAATTGATTTGTTTCTTCATTAAATGGCAGCCAAACAGAAATGAGATGTGAAACGAGCAAACAGATGACCAGCTAAACTGTGATGTCAGACTCCAGCCAGTTTCACTCCAACCAGTTTGTTAATGACAAGCCAAATCTTGCTGTTAATTAAAGTCGTTATTGAATATCAGGACTTGTTGTTGTAGCTCTCTTTCAATACAACTCGGAGTCCTGCCACGTGCAAAAGTTCGCTGACGACACTGCTATTGTGGGCTGCATCAGGAGTGGGCAGGAGGAGGAGTATAGGAACCTAATCAAGGACTTTGTTAAATGGTGCGACTCAAACCACCTACACCTGAACACGGGGAAAACCAAGGAGCTGGTGGTGGATTTTAGGAGGCCCAGGCCCCTCATGGACCCCATGATCATCAGAGGTGACTGTGCAGAGGGTGCAGACCTATAAATACCTGGGAGTGCAGCTGGATGATAAATTGGACTGGACTGCCAATACTGATGCTCTGTGCAAGAAAGGTCAGAGCCGACTATACTTCCTTAGAAGGCTGGCGTCCCTCAACATCTGCAATAAGATGCTGCAGATGTTCTATCAGACGGTTGTGGCGAGCGCCCTCTTCTACGAGGTGGTGTGCTGGGGAGGCAGCATAAAGAAAAGGGACGCCTCACGCCTGGACAAACTGGTGAGGAAGGCAGGCTCTATTGTAGGCACGGAGCTGGACAGTTTGACATCCGTGGCAGAGCGACGGGCGCTGAGCAGGCTCCTGTCAATCATGGAGAATCCACTGCATCCACTGAACAGGATCATCTCCAGACAGAGGAGCAGCTTCAGTGACAGACTGCTGTCACCGTCCTGCTCCACTGACAGAGTGAGGAGACCCCACACTATGCAACTCTTCAGTTCCACCCGGGGGGGTAAACGTTAATATTATACAAAGTTATTGTCTGTTATACCTGCATTGTTATCACTCTGATATTTAATATTGTTATTATCAGTTTGCTGCTGCTGGAGTATATGAATTTCCCCTTGGGATTAATAAAGTATCTATCTATCTATCTATCTATCTATCTATCTATCTATCTATCTAT
>JANRMT010049829.1:23045763-23055773 GCA_026402145.1 Polypterus bichir lapradei | reverse complement strand
CAGCGCCACGAGACATTAATGTTTATGAAAAATAAATAAATAAATAATAATAATTATTATTATTATTATTATTATTGGTTGTTGTTTATTTATTTATTTTTTAATTATTACAATACTTTTGTATTTAAGCTAAACATTATCACGCTATACCTGATTTGTCGATGTCCTTAATTTACTTGATGCAAACTTGAACTTGCATTAATAATGCACCGAATCTCCATGTCCTCGCTTTGCAGTTCTGCAATTGGACTTTTTGAGTGTAACGCATTATGAGTTTCATCAGAGGTGTTTTCTGCCCTTCCTTCAGTAAGAGTGAGATGTCAGACAGCTCAGCCTGACTTTGTTTTGTCCAAGCTGCATTCAGCTAAAATGGATGGATGGATAGAAACGAAGGAAATTGTCCGAGCGCTGTCTGTGGCACCGGTGGCTCTCGCAAAGTCAAAATCCTTTTTCTGTGTGATGTTACTCTTCAAGCTGGCATTTCGAAAGGGAACGAGACACACCCAACATAAGGTTCTGGATCACTTTTATGGTTATATATTAGGCTGTATCGCGAGAAATCCTCAATTTATCATATACGTAATAATAGAGGAAGAAAGAAAAAAAGAAAAATGAAGAAAGCACTGCACGGGTTTCACTATTTGGGGGCTGCTATTGAAGCCTTTCGATATATAAAGGGCAATAATAAAAATATAATAAAAGGTGCCATTTTGCTTGACTTTTCACGATATATAAAGGACTTCAGATCGAATTGTGTCCACCCATCTTTGAACTCCGTGGAGTGGGGCTTAGCACTGATGCTTCTTGGGTCAGACCCCCAGTGCATACGTAGAGTATGAATGTTCTCCCCACGTTTTTTTCTCCAAAGATGTGAACGTTAAGGCGACTTACACTCGAGACAGAATTGTTCGCATTTCGTTTGCTTTTCCAATTAGCGCACATGTAGGTGAAGTGACTCGCTTGTGGTCGCACTGTGTCAGGTGGGGGATTTGAACTTCCACGACTTCAGGGTTTGAAGTCCAAACCAATACGCCACACACGATGGCGGCGGTCGGTTCTCGCTTTCCTCTCTAGCCGCTTCGGTTTAAACGAGATGTGCTGATTTCTTCCCTCAGCTCTCAGGATGGACGACGACTGTAGGAGTCGCAAGGTGGCGCTGTCGCACCTGCGAATGACAATTTAGCCCGGGCTCGCTAATTGAATGGCCCATGTCTCCACCCGTTAATCATTTCCACCTTTTAGAGCAAGGATCTGAGGAAGACATCTTTGAGGTAGCCCCATAAAGACGTGTATTCAAATTCCAAGTGTTACCTGGCCGGTGTTTTTGTGGTGGCAAAAGAAGATTTGCTGCTCCGTCTTGCACCTACTCTAATAATTAGTATAATTAATCCTTCACTATGTTTAAATCCTTTTTTCAGGAGGCTGCTCAACCCAGTTTAAACTTTATTTTCCATGCCCGCCTTTTCACAGGTTCGGCTGATTCGGCTCGGAAAGGACTTCACTGCTACCCCTGCACCGCTCCAAATGGCCTCTCTTGGGTTAACAATGGGTCGGCTGTTTCAGCCTATCGTTATGCCGGCGATGCAGTGCCAGGGTCCATTCCTATGGTACGGGCTGGTTGGCTTACGCATGCTGGCCCTCTTCATCGCGGAAAGTACGTGGAGCTCCGTCAAGCAGGACTTCATCTGCAACCAGACACTGAGCGACTTCTGCCGGGGTCTTTGCTTCAACCACGTCTTCGCCTACTCCACCTACACGCTATGGAGCGCCTACTTTCTGGTCCTCTTGGGGGTCGTCGTTCTCCTGCTGGTGCTGACAAGCAAGACGGTGCATCACAGGGAGAAACAGAGGAAAGAGGGGGATCTGATCTTGGAAAACGGCAACAAAGGTTTGTGCTAAGAATCTAACACTTTCATTTATGCGGCATTTTCACAAAATAACCGCAATCATCGAGGGAGGCACGGTGGTGCAGTGGTTAGCGCTGCTGCTGCTTTATGCGTGTGTCAGCTTAGATTCGAACTGCGCCTGCGCAGTGTTTCAAAAAGCTAATCTAATTGTGATTGCCTCTGTTAGGTGAGTGCAGGCGTGGGCCACAGTCGTTTGAAGTTTCGTTCCTGCTTTGCCCAAAACGATACTGGGTTATGTTCTAAAATCCTGTGACCCTGAATTTTATTGGAAAAGGTTATGTTATGGAAATCCCAATGCATATGACGCACTTCTACTCCGACAGCAAAAATGCATTTCTGCAGCACTTTTTCATACAAACGATGTCTCAAAGTGCATTAGTAGCTGACAAAGAAGCAGTTGCATAAAAAGAAAATTTAAATAAGAAGAATAATGTATAAATCAATCCATCCATCCATTATCCAACCGCTTAATCCTAACTACAGGGTCATGGGGATCTGCTGGAGCCAAACCCAGCCAACACAAGGCGCAAGGCAGGAAACAAACCCCGGGCAGGGTGCCAGCCCACTGCAGGGCACACACACAAACACACACACGGCACAATTTAGAATCGCCAATGCACCTAACCTGCATGTCTTTGGACTGTGGGAGGAACCCCACACAGATATGGGGAGAACATGCAATATCCTCGCAGGGAAGCAGTGAACCCAGGTATCCTATCTGTGAGGTGGCAGCGCTACCCACTGCGCCACCTTGGCACCCATAATGTATAAATAGTATGCAAAAAATAAATAATTAAGAGAAATAGAACCCTTAAATACAGAATGACTTTTCTGAGTCTCTGAATGATGATGCAATGATAAGGTAATTTGGCCAAGATAGATAGAAAAATCTGTTAAGCTGAAGAGGAAAATAAAATCTATATACCTGTATCAACTTTGGCTGAAGGAATGCCCCAACCCCAGACTGACAAAACATAAATGTTCTTCAGTTGTGTGTGTGTGATTTTTTTTTTTTTTGTTTGTTTTTTTGACACAGAGGGTCTTGTGGCAGGTTGGGGGGCTTTTGTTCAAAATGCAGATGCCACTTGTTTTTAAGATTAGGCACCCTTACACTATTTTAAGATTAGGCACCTACTCTAAATTTTTAACATTTGGGACCCTGGTGTACCTGGCCTTACCCCCACGTACCTTAACTTCAGGGTTTGTAGTAGGGGTAGGCCAGTGGAAAACAAATAACAAGAAGGAGATGGCACCCGCTGTTTGAACAAGACCTGGTTGGGGTATTTGCTTTCATTCAAACATCACAAGTGACTGTGCAGGACTTTGATCAGGTGGTGGTGGCACAGAACGTCGCTCAAAGAAGAACTGGAAAAGAAAATGGAGAAAAGTAAAGATTGTAGGGTCACTGAAGAGTACGATAATTCTATGCATATCTAGTTTATTAAGGGCAGAACTAACATGTAGCTACAAAAAGGCCAAATTAGAAAAACAGGGGCTTTTAGGATTATTTTTTTAAATGTTAGCCAGGGATATCTCAATTGGTAAATTATTCCAGATTTTTAATGCATAACAGCAAATGATTGCCTAACCAATTCTTTTATACTTGGCTTTTGGAATAATAAGCATGTAGGGGGACATAAACTCCAAAATATAGGGAGGAGCCTGATTATATTAAGCTTTACAAACCCTTATTTTAAAATCAATTCCAAATGATACCGGTAACCAGTGTAACGATGCTAGGCCTGGTGTGATGTGCTCCGATTTTCTCTTTCTAGTTGAGATTCTTGCTGCTCTATTCTACATTAACTGTAACTGATTGATGGTTTTTTTTTTCTTTTTTTCTTTTGTAGTCCTTTGTGGAGTGCATTACTGTAATCTTTATTGTTAATTTTAAAAACAAAAGTGGACAACTAATTTCACAGCATCTTGCAATGTTTAAAGAGGTCTAACTTTTGCAATGTGACTTAAATGGAAAACTGCAGTCCTAGTAATATGCTTAATGTGAGATTTAACGTTTAGGTCAAAGCCCATAATTATAACTAATTTTTTTATTTTTTTATTTCTTCCTTGACTTTTAATTCTCAGTGGTCAAGTTTATTTCTGATGCCCTCATTATTTCCATTTTTGCATTTATATACTGGTCATTTGAAATTGTCATTCAGCTTCTACTCTGCGCATTCACCTTTGACTTTGCCTTGCTGTTTGCTTTCATCTCTTCACTTCTTCCTTATTTTAACTTTTTATTGGCTTATTTGTATTTTTCAAACGTGATTACAAAGCAGCAGAGCAATATTCCTTTCTAGAATAATCTTTCAAAGGTTGGGCTCTGAATTGAATTGAAAACTGAATTATGACATGGATTTTGTGCTTTTACAAATCATGGTATTTTAATACGCTTTAGTAATTTCTTGTAGAGCCATTCCTTGACAAGGCACCATTTCATTTCGTGAAGAGTTCTTTGTGTATGAAGTTGGCTCTTTGGGCTTTGAAAAGACTCCTTATATGTGGACAAAATGGAAATCTTTAATATTTATTAGGTGAACAGATCAAGAAAACCTAAACTTGGCCTACTTCGTCATATCCAACAAGAGTCCCATTAAAAATATCAACATGTCGATGTTTCACAAATCTGTTTTCCTCTACTCCAGCGTTTCTCAATCTTTAAGTATTTGCGACCCGAGTTTTCATAACCATTTTAATCGCGCCGCCCCCCTAATATTTTTTTGAAATGTAGATGCATATTTTATTATACCTACTTAACTTTTTTATCGACATTTATCTAACTCTATATTTACTGTTCTAGTATCAGAATGTAGTTTAAGTTAATTTGTTTTGGTTTCAACAGATGTTGTTTTTTTTTCATATTTTCGGTTCTTTTTTCTTTTTTTCACATCTTCGTGCCCCACTTTTTGTTACTTCGTGCCCCCCTGGGGGGCCTGCACTACAGGTTGAGAACCACTGCTCTACTCCATGGCTATTTATGAAAACTGTTACAAATTAAAATAAAAGGTTCATTCTGTAACCTTCATATGGATGATTCTTTTATGGTATCACTCTGAAGACCCACTTTGGCAACAGTGGATTTGAGTCCCATGTCTGATGGTCGTCACTTTGCATGTTCTCCCTGTGTTTGTGTGGACTTCCCTATTGATATTCTGCTTTTCATTCCACATCTCTACAGATGGTTGATCCTAAATTTACTCAGTGATTTACTCCTTCGCATAAGGTGGACTCTCGATTTTTCCGACCGCCCATTGTGAATTCAAACCTAACATTTGCACTTCCTATGCGTAATTCTTTACATTTACTGACATTAAATTCCATCTGCCACAAATCTGCCCAAGCCTGTCAGCTATCCAAGGCCTTCTGTGATGATCTAACGGATTCCAAATTATCTGCTAATCCACTTATGTTTTAAGAGCGCAGGCTCTAATCCAGCCTCGTTTCCAATGCTACTTGCAACGGCTCGGGTCCCTACAACCCAAATTTGGATTAAGTTATCAATACGTTGAAACTGCGATCAGGTTACGCGGTGTTGAGTGTTCTTACCGCGAATCATTGGTGGCTCAGGCGTATTACTTACTTCGCAGTACGTGCCGGACTAAAGCTCTCCCCCCCCGGGGGGCGCCCCACCAGAATCACGGGCTCCACAGATTTTTAGATTCATGGCAATCGATGATGAGGTTTGACTTCCTCTACCCAGAGAGATCTCGCTATACAGTGTAAGCACAGCATGTTCATTTGACATTGACGTCCACAAGATTGCTGTGCTGTGGGTGTTCAAACTACCCATAAGCCGAGGTGGGGTTTAATTTGTTTTCGATCCTATTTTTGTAAAAAAAAATGACCTATTTGTATGGAATATTGTGTGATTTCAATAAAATCAATAAAATAAAAAAATTGCCCATAAGCCACTGCGAACCTGTTGTATCGCGTCCGTTTCTAGCTGTAAGTTTCACATTGCTTTTACTTTTTGATTTACCCCCTCATAGAGGTGTAACACAGGCTGCAGGCGCTGAAATGTAACATTCCCAAGCCTCCTATAGATCTTAAACCTCAGGATCACTAAATTAAGACGACATCTGACATCTCTGGATGCAAAGCAGGAGTCGGGCAGAGATGACGGTGACGGTTTATCACTGGGCCACTTCTCGCACAACACACACACACACACACACACACACACACGTCCAATTTAACTTTGCCAAGCCACGTGATACACTCGTCTAGGGGAAATGTTGGGGGAAAACTGGGATACAAGGAAGAAAACAAACGGACACTCAGGATTATGTGTCTGTTAAAATGGAAAGGTGCCGGGAACAAGGCTGTTATTCCCAGATAAAGAGTGACTCGTGTTAATGATTGCTCTGCAATAACTGGCTTGTCCTTCTGACTTATGGAAACTTTTAAATATCCATCTTCCTAACACTGTGCTTTAAATTGAGAGCTGTAACCTCACTTGAATATGTCCCTTATGTCGCTGTGGACTGTACACGTCTCTCATGTTGTCCTGACGTTCCGCTCTGTTTCCTTAATTATTTCCACCAGGTGCCGTCAACACTTCGGACCCAGCAGAAGCGTCGGACTCCATTTCGATTCAGGGGCCTCCGTGGTTTTTGCCCCGCCTGGCTGCCTGCCTCCTCCTGCTCTGCGGCGTTGAGATGTCCTTCTGTTTTCTCCTGTTTGTTATCCAGAGTCGGGCATTTCAGGCGGCCACCATGTCCTGCGTTACTCACGCTCAGCAGTGTCCTGCGAAGGAAACGCACTGCGTCCTCCTGGGTCGGTCGGACAAGTTGACGGCCATCATCATCCTGGGGATGACATCTGTCGTCAATGTCACGTTCAGCCTGGGCTATTTCATGTATCGCTGCTGGAGCGCCGCCGGCTGCGGATTTAAAAGGCGAAGGTAATGTGGGCAATGTGAAAATGCACCTGCTCTTTAAAAAAAAGTCGATCTGATTTAAAAAGAAAAGTTATGGAAAGATTATGTAAGGTGATGGAGGATTTCACAACTAAAATTTCTTTTATCTCTGACTTACACCAATTAAAGATAATAATAGGTGGTACTTTTTATTTATTTATTTCACCTGCACAAGCCCTGCATTTATAATTAATGGTCACTGGGCACCACGTTAAGTGTTTTCGGAGAAATCACATTGCTTAAGCGCCTCCTACTCAACTGCGCATGACTGCTTCTCAGACGTGACGTCACTTGGTGCTTATTTACATGCAGTGAAGGCCGGCCAGGTGGCTTTATAAAGAACGAAAAGACCACCAGTTATTAGTAGAAAGAAAGAAAATAACAAAGTTTACATTTTTAACAGTGGAACTGATACGAGTTTCTTACTTTCTTTACTCCGTTCAGCTCCAGTTTTAAAGCACAAAGCGTTTTTTAAGTACACAGCTAACGAAACTCATTTCGCGCACGAGCCTCTGACCCTACACAGTGAACACGGGACTTGACCCGAAAAATATCCTAACGTGACGGGGCTTCCGCAGTGTTAAATACAGCAGATGTAGCTGTTTCGAGCCTCTGGTTCTCTCTTTTTCACTTACAAAGTAACTTGTCCTACTTCCTCATCAGCAAAAGAAAAAAAAGACTTCTGTATTTTATTGTCGTCTTGTATTTCCTTTTGTGTACTGCTTTAAATAAAAGTACTAATTTTGATATAAACCTGTGCCGAGTGTGTGAGTAAATCAATCTTTTCTTTTTATATAGTGCCCTTCAAGATGTGCACAAGGGTCCAAAGCAAAATAACACAATGAAACACATTGACGTACGAGTAAAAAAAAAAGCTAAAATGTATCCTGCAAATATGATTTAATATCTCGGTTTACAATATTTACCAATTTGAATTTTCCTTTGGGGATTAACAAAGATTGAATGTAATTTAATTTATTCTTTCACTGTAATTCAGTTTTGCAACCCGTAAAGTTGTACTTTTTTATTATGAAGCTTTCTACTAATTGCAACATGATTTAGATTTATAGACTCGTTTTGACACAATTTTTGAATTCAATATAGAATATCTCCTAATATTTATTGGATAGACTCTTAAAAATAAAGGTGCCAAAGGGAAACCATTCTGCCAAACCCTATAGATTACGCCACATCTTTGATACCCCAATACTGTATGTTCTTGATTTTAACAGGACACTTTCTGCACACAATCACAAAGGCTAAGCTACGACTGCTGGATCAAAATGAAGGTGCCAGAGCAGTTCTTCAGGGTGATGCCCAGGTTCCCAAAAGACGCGTCCACCTGAAGGTTCCTGAGAGGTCTTTAAATTATTCAGATCCATATCAGGCTCGGTTTGTGATCTCAGATTTGCGCAACCCCGATGGTCTCTCGCTGCATACAATCGCACGGACTCACCAGGTTTTATTGATCTGTTGTATCCTGCAACCTAATAGACGTTAAACATTTCTGTTTTTGTCCACCTTTAGGAAATTTTAAAAGTCCAAAGACCCAAATTCATTCACAAATAACTCTTCGTGGGATGAAATGGTTCATTCTCAACAACAAAACCCTGTAAAGAACCAGTATTTTTAAGACTAGTCCTTTCGTTCGTTTTCTTTTATTCTACTGGAAGAAATGTCAAAATAAAAATCTAATTCCACAAGACTAGAAATGTGATATTTTTAATTAAACACAAAAGTGAGTTTGAAAGGGAGGGGTCCTCGAGGGTTATTGCTGTAGGTTTTACTTCAATCCTATTTTTTTTTTTTATTTAAATCGGCTCACGCTAAATTTTTGATCTTCAGATATTCACGCTGTAAAGGGGTTCTGTTTAAAAATGAGTGGAGTCGTGGTGTTTTTCTTTAAGTGTTTACCTTGTGTTTTGATGTTGAAATAATAAAATAAAGTTGTAGCCACAGGCTACTAGAAAATGAATCGCATGTGAACTCTTCCCTCGCCGGGAATTCCTTTCCGCGTATTCTAAGCATCCATCCGTTATTTATAGAAAGCGCTTCACGGTGTCACTGGCAGGAACTGAACCTGCACCCGGGTGGCCAGTCGGCCGAAGGACAAATCCCTAATAGTGGCGCACCTGAGCGATTGATAATCACACGCCGCGGAGCTCCAGAAAGCCTCACAGCGCCCCCTCGTGTCCAGAGCTGGCAGCGCAATTTGACTTTTCGCAGGCTGCACCAGATATATCTCTCTCTTTATTTGCTCATTTTATTTATTTGGCTTTCTTAGGGCAAATACTGTGGTTTTGGTGAGAAACTTCCCTTCAAACCAGTGAAATCAAAACGCTGGTTGGTTCAAATAGCTTGTTGGGTTACTGTGTGACCACAAGCACATTACTCAATCGATGTCTTCTCATTTTCTAACTCACTTAATCCAGACCAGGGCTGCTGGTATGGGGTGCCAGAGCCTATCTAAGCAAGCACAGGGGACAATGCAGGAACAAACCCTGGACAGGGCACCACTCCATCACTGCCTGAACACACACACCCACACGCCAAACACACACTCGGGTTTTTAACATAACAGTCCGATGTCGATCATAAGCTCCAAAAACCCATTTCTTCGATTTACTACATGAAGTCTCTTCAGCTTTTCATGGTTAAATTGACAGAGAGACAACAGCGTAGACTGTTTCATATGGCACAATTTTGTTTGAAACTCGCTTACGTCGCGTCGGTAACTGACTTAGTTTGATTCATCTTTATTTCATTTCTGTCATTTGATTTTGTTTGAAGGGCGGCATGGTGGCGCAGTGGGTAGTGCTGTTGCCTCGCCGTTAGAAGACGAGGGTTCGCATCCTGGGTCCTCCCTGCGTGGAGTTTGCATGTTCTCCCCGTGTCTGCGTGTGTTTCCTCCCACAGTCCAAAGACATGCAGGTTAGGTGCATTGGCGATCCTAAATTGTCCCTAGTATGTGCTTGGTGTGAGACCTGCAGTGGGCTGGCAACCTGCCCGGGGTTTGTTTCCTGCCTTGCGCCCTGTGTTGGCTGGGATTTGCCCTATCAGACCCTCATGACCCTGTGGTTAGGGTATAGCAGGTTGGATAATGGATGGATGGATTTTAATTAATCCAGTTGTTAAGATTTTAAGTCCTTTCAGTCTTCAACAGCTCCCTTAACTGTTTTTAA
>JANRMT010049829.1:23008669-23038007 GCA_026402145.1 Polypterus bichir lapradei | reverse complement strand
GGGGAAGTATTGTAATCGTCCAAAAATTCCATTTCAAGATTTTGATGAATCTCAACGTTTTAGACCTCCCTGCGTCCGAAAATACCATTTTTGGAATTATGTGCGTGTGTGTGCATGTCTGTGTGTCTATGTGTGTGTAAACTCGATAACTTGAGTACACTTTCACTTTGGTCAACCAAATTTGGCATACAAGTATTAGGTATAACATATACATTTCTGTTAACCAAAGTGTTGCTTTTTTATTCATGCAGCTGCAGAGTCTGATTTATTCAACTTTACTTTTATAATAATTGTTCATGGATCGGCTCTGAGCCCTTTCTTATTTGCAATGGTGATGGACAGGTTGACATACGAGATTAGACAGGAGTCCCCGTGGACTGTGATGTTTGCTGATGATATTGTGATCTGTACTGAGAGTAGGGAGCAGTTTGAGGAGACCCTGGAGAGGAGGAGATATGAGAGGAGAGGAGAGGAATGAAGGTCAGTAGGACCACCAAGACAGAATACATGTGTGTGAATGAGAGGGACATCAGTGGAATGGTGAGGATACAAGGAGTAGAGTTGGTGAAGGTGGATGAGTGTAAATACTTGGGATCAACAGTACAGAGTAATGGGGATTGTGGAAGAGAGGTGAAGAAGAGAGTGCAGGCAGGGTGGAGTGGGTGGAGAAGAGTGTCAGGAGTGATTTGTGACAGACTGGTATTAGCAAGAGTGAAAGGGAAGGTCTACAGGACAGTGGCACAGGAGACAGAGCTGGAGGTGGTAGAGTTAAAGATGCTAAGATTTGCACTGGTCGAGAAGAGGATGGACAGAATTAGAAATGAGGACATTAGAGGGTTAGCTCAGGTGGGATGGTTGGGAGACAGTCAGAGATTGCATTGGTTTGGACATGTACAGAGGAGAGATGAGGGGTATAATGAGAGAAGGGTCCTAAGGATAGAGCTGCCAGGTAAGAGGAGAAGAGGAAGGCCTAAGAGGAGGTTTATGGATATGGTGAGGGAGGACATGCAGGTGATGGGGGTGACAGAACAAGATGCAGAGGACAGAAAGATATGGAATAAGATGATCCACTGTAGCAACACCTAATGGGGGCAGCCAAAAGAAGAATCTCTATATATAAAATCTTCATTTGGATCTTGATCTTTGTTTGTCCGCGAATGAATTAGAAGAAGAAGCACTAGATGGCAGTAGAGAGACAGCTAAAACATAGGCATTGCATTAAGAATCTCCTCCAGGCTTATACTACTGAAGACTGTAGTACGCCAGTCACACCTCAAAACACAGACATTCAAACTAAACAAATTGTTGTGCTTTAAATTAACTAAAGAGATCTTCATTTAGATCTTGATCTTTGTTTGTCCACGAATTCCACGCATGCGTAGACCACCTTCCAGTTTAGTACGTTTTTGTTACTCACGGATGTCAACAATGTGCCGGAATAACGAAAGGGGTGGTGAACAGTGTTACGCTGGTTAGCTCCTGAGGCCTGGTTAAAGAATGAGATTGCCGAAGATAAAAGGTACGTGCCTATGTAACATATGAGTGAAAGAAAGACAGTGGGTAAAATGAATGACAACGTAACAGCATGTTCTGGAAATTATTATTGTTACGTTGTAGCCGGCGAGTGGTGCGCATCTCAAAGTTGTACCATGGCTTGCTCACATGTCAGTGAAGTGATCCCTATTTATGCTTTAAAGAGCCTGGATACCTATATGTCCCCCTTTTATAACCATTGCTCCGTGTATATTGCCTTACTCTTTGGATTGCCACAAAGCAACCTGCGAGATTGGAGAAAGGTTGAGAAGAGATCGTGAGAGGAAACGACAGCATCGTGAAAACGAGACGGACTGTGAACTGACAGAAGCAGAAATGCTCCTACCTCACCACATAATTACGATTCGGACAGTGATTCCGAGTAGGCCGTTCCTATCGAATCAATGTCCAAGGGTTTTCTTTTGTAATTTTGTTTCCCTTATAAAAAATCATAATGCTGTGCGACGATGGGCCCAGTTCACGACTGGCAGCCGCGTTTAAACAGGGAGCCCTTCACAGACAACTTTAACACGCGCAATGTAGTTGGGTGCACATGTTAGTTTTTATAATAATTGTTCAATGTATTATTAATTTGATTTGATTTGTTGTTGATGGTTCTTTAATGTACATACAGTAATATAAAAATATAATCATTACCTTGTGGTTTACTCCTCAAATATCCATCCCCATATCTGAGTATAAGACAAAGTCTAGGGGAGACCATTCCCGATTTTTTTATGACTGTGAAGAGAATGCCAATTCATCACTCGCATACAAACCCAAGTAGGAATCACCAATTAACAGGTCTTTGAGGATGTGTGAGGGACACTGGAGGTCCCAGAGAAAGATGTACACAAGCACGGGGAGAACATACAAACTCCACACGGACAACAAGCAAGAGTGAAATTCGAGCCTTGAATATTGGACACACAAGGCAGCTACGCACGGTGCCATTGTGCTGTTCATAAGAGATAAATAGATAGAAGTGTTGAATTATGTGTTGAAGTGTTGAATTATGGGGGATCTTTAGGGCTTCCTCCTCTTTTTAGGTCAATTTGATTTCAGCTTTGTCTCTTGTCGAGGAGCACGGTCTTCAGTAAAGGTCAAATGTCTTGCATGCAGAATGCAGGTTCTTCCTTCGTTCACGTCAGTGTCATCCCACAGTCTGAAGACTTGCTGTTGAGTTGATTGGCAGCATTGTATTTTTTTCTTATGTTGTGATTTTTCACTTGGTATGAAAGCGTGCCACTACTTGATGAGCTGATTTTCATTATCCATGTCGATAGATAGATAGATAGATACTTTATTAATCCCATGGGGAAATTCACAATTGAGTCTTTTTCTTTTTCTTGAACAACACGGTGGCACACTGCAGTACTTTGTTGTGTCCCAGACTGAGAGGACAGGGTTCAAATCCTGGATTGAGGACTATATGAACAAGGGGTTGGCATTCCTGCATTGCAGATCCAGTGTCCTTGTTTTTGAATGCCATGCCTGGTTGTTGTTGTTAGTGTGAATCTTCCACCTTCTCCCTGTGCTGGAGTTTTAACTCCACGTTCCAGATTAGGGAGTTTGGAAGATGAATAGATGGATGGATTGATGGATGGATGGTGCTGTGGATTTTATACCATAGACAAGAATGCTTGGTGAAATGCCAACTTCAAATGAGCTCAGTTTAAGCAGGTGTGACGGTACCCTGTGGTAAGATGGCACCCTGCCCAGGATTGGCTCCTACCTTGAGCTTGGTTGGATGTGCTGCTTTCTTGAAGTGGATTGTGGGAAGGATGATTAGATAATAAAAACAGTAAAAATTCAGTCGTAGCCTTTGGTTTTCTTTTATTTTCTGGGTGCTTTAGCTTTTTTGTTTTTCTCCCTCTCCTGTTTTTGATTAGCTTTTCTTTCTTTATAGTCGCTACATTATGTTTAGAAAACACTTGATTCAATTTTGTGTTTTGCCTTGTGTGACACATTGAACTGAAGTGAAGATGCTGTATGAAGTAAAAAAAAAAAAAAAAATGAGTGTACAAATGGCACAGAAATGAGGAAGTTGGCGAAATGTCACACCTGACCGGTCTTGTAATTAGGCAAGTCTCCAAGATGGCTTGACAAGCAAAGATTAGAAATGTAACACCTTGAGGAGTGAAACATTATGGAGGAAGCTGCTTTCCAGAAAATGCCCAAGGGTTTGAGCAAAATTGTGCCAATGCATTCAAGTTGGGAAGTCTGGGATTAAAATGCATTAGAGCTGATGCCAAGTTTAACAGTCGTTAAGGTTTACTTGAGCCATTGCTGGATGTATTCAGTTTGCGGACACTCGCAGTAGCCTCTGTACCCACAGATTTGGGTAATCACTAGAAATGTTTATCTTTATCATGCTGTGAATCACTACCCATCCTTGCTAAATACATTGGTCTAGACAGAAGCAGATAAATAAACTGTATAAATAGAGCAGACACGGTAGTTGCACACCCTACAGAAGATCGAAAATCACAGCAACTGTAAGTACAATGCTTTTCTTCATCTATTTAAAGCGTGAGCAGCTGAAGATGGTTTAAGAATTAGGCTACGTTTATAGACAGCCTTAGTCAATCTCAAATTTACATAATCCAAAACAGGGTGAGTGAAGCCTTATCCTAGCAGCACAGAGCACAATGCAGGAAACATGGGGGCACCAGCTTTGAATTGCCAATCCACTTAATCTGAAGAGATGTGGGAGGACAAAACCAGTAAACACAACGAGAACGTGGAGACTCCGCACGGGCAACATCAGGGAGCAGGGTCGGGAGCCCAGGACGTATAGTTCTTAAAGGAATAAGCACTAAGCACTGCACTGCACTGCCCTCATTTTTCAGCAAAAGAGAAATAGGATGGTTTGTGGTTATTTTCCTTCTTAGCAGAGTGGGGAAAAATACCCGCACAGCAATGTTTTAAAATAAAAAAATAAATTCAAAAAAATTACTCGTAGGCAGCAACGTCGACTGTAGTGGTATTTTTTTCCTCTAAATCAGCAGGTTTACGCTGTCTGCCCGATACACGCGCGCACGCACACAATGCCGCCACAGTCTCCGTTGCGATTGTCCGCAATCATTTTCGGGTCTATAGACTCCTAGCAAAAGCGACGCCCAGCCATATCACTAACTAAAGTGAGCAGACTCTACTCAGCAGATGGATAGGCAGTAAAAATACGAACTGGAGCAATGCTTTATTTATACACAGCCAACGGTTTAAATATTTAAAAACAATGTGATATTCACCGAAGGCATTCAGAGACGTGGAAAAGACTCCAAAAACAGTGGCATATTATTATTATTATTATTATTATTATTATTATTATTATTATTATTATTATTATGATCTTAATCGCTGCTAATACTACTTTTACTAGTTTCGTTTGTTAGATAGATAGATACTTTATTAATCTCAAGGGGAAATTCACATAATCCAGCATCAGTATACTGATACAAAATACAATATTAAATTAAAGAGTCAGGGAGCGATTCCACATAAAAGAAAGTGGTAGAAGTGATTAGTGAAATAGAGAAAAAAAAATAGAAAAAAAAGGTTAAAAGATAAAGTCATACACGGAGCTGCTGGAATGTTACGGGGGCGTTGAAAAATTAGACTCAACTCGCTGATTCTTTAATTGAAGTCCTTTATAGAATGTACAATCGTCACAGGTCGTCCGATAAAAAGATTCCGAAAAAAAAACAACAAAATAATTATTTATTAAAATACAAATCCATCCATATTCCAGAAGGTGTTTACACCAAGGCTAGATGATGATGATGATATGATTTGTGTGTGTGCGCGCGTGTGTGTGTTTGGGTTCCTTTAACAAAACAGGGAGAGTGAAAAACGAAAAATTCATTTAAAACTACTACTATGTAATAAATGCAAATACTAAGAACATGATTGATCTATATAAATGATGTTGAGAACAAACTGCAATGAACATTATTATACTGTAACTACTAACAATGAATACAGTACTATTTGTACTGAAAACATTATGCACATGGCACTGTAATTAAACACACTTCAAAGTATGGACGCAAGTTAAACAACATTACAAGACGCGCTATCCGTGAACTGTCTAGTTAAGCATAAGTATTATTGGTTGCAAATAACAGCTATCTGAACAGTAAATAATGAATGAATATGAACCAACACAGAACAAAACTGCTTAAGAATTATGTTGCTTACATATTGGTATATACAGACGTTACTTTAACGTAACACTGAGGCCATACTTTACAGACATAATTACCCTCCTCTTAAAGACGATTAAAGGAGTCGCTTCTGGAATTTGATGAATGCGATATGAATGTTGATGCAGATGAGAAGCTGTTCAAAAATTCTATCGGAACGATTAGCTGCAGACAACTTAACGTCAGATTCCATAAGTCGACCGTTCTTACGGAGTTGGCTGATGCATATACTCTGGGTTAGGTTAGGGTTACAGAAAATTAGGGTTAGGGTAACTGAATTTGAATTTCGGGTCTGTGAGTTCGGGATTTCATGAGGTTTTGCACGTGTGGGGTTGGGTTGCTCGCGGGAAATTCACGCAAGTTTATGCATATCAGAACAAAGTGGAATAGCGGCGCTGGCAATGATCAGGGATTTTGGAGCTTGAGATGGGGGCTAAAACCTCGGAAGCCACACACACGTACATTAAATTGATAAAAAAAATAAAAAAATAAGGCACATTCCAGAATAAGGTGAAATCCTTATATCCTCACTTAAAACAAAATTATTTTTATAGATTGGTCACGGTTAATTATTTTAAGCTTCATAATGAAACTTAAAATGAAAATTCGTTCAGCTGTGGACCCTTAGTTATCTGACCTTGAAAATATATTTAGGTGCACTTTATTATGTGCCATCTGATCCCAAAACCAATGGGAGAAATCCTTATTCATCTTATTATTGTGCACCATGGGTATAGATTTGACAATTAAACATTCTACTACATTTTCTAAAATATTTTCCACCGCGCTATAAACGTTGCTCGTGCTTAAAACATGAAGGTGCCAGAGTATGCGGTCCTTCAGACCAATGCCATAGAGGAACCACTTTGGATTCCCAAAAGAACCATCCACAGGAAGGTTCCAGAAACAAGATAATTTTTTTAGAACTGTTATGTAAATAACAGATGATAGATTTGTAAATCTCAATGGATTCGTCAGTTTAAAAGAATTCTTTCTAGTTTGAATCTCACAGTCTAAACTCAAGTTTTCTTGATCCGTTGTATCCTGCAACACTCTTAAAAATAGCGGTGGTCGAACGGTTCTTCAGAGCAATGAAGAAGAGGAAATAATAATAATAATTAATTAACAAGTTACTTGAATCTTTGGTCAGGGATCATGTAATTCTTCTAGCTTATTCTGTTCCAGGAACACGTGTGGCGAAATTCAACTTTTCTGGAATGGAATTTGCCTGATCCCCATGAATCCTGACTTACTTTAACTGAATTTCACACTAGTCCTGCTTTCTGACACAAACCCCAGGGGACGGATCAGCATAAGTCGCACCTAACCTGAATTTATTTAGACTGTGGGAGGAAACTGGAGCAAACTCACTTAGACCCATGTGCAAACTGCATGCTGAAAGCACCCAGCGTGTGACCCTCAGAATCCTTACTACTAGGCTGCAGTGCTACCACTGCGTCACCATTTTGCGTACCCATTGAGTTTCAACGCATTTACATTAACTGTGTCCTTAAACAAATGATGACAAACACCCTTTATTTGAGACTTTTTTTTTACACAGCATAGAGCGTTGAGAGTTAGTCCCTCCCCTGTCCCGTTTAAACCCCGCCCACTTCAAAAACCCAAGACATTGGAATAGAAACCACGAGCACATTAAACATTACCATGAAAACAAAACGGACAACTGAGGCCATCTAGAGGGGAACATACGCAAGTCTATAGTTTAGGCCATCCTTTACTTTCTTCCAACAATTTCTTCGGCGTCACTGTTTCCCAGGTTAAATTGCTCAGTTTAAAACTGCATGTCTACAAAAAACATAACTAATAAACGGTATATTTGAATAAAAGGTTTTAGGAAAAAAAGGAATAGTTGGTGGAATATCACTACTACTAAAAATAATAATAAAAATAATAATACATTAATTTGGGGAAAACTTCTACAATAAACCCATGTGAATGCCAGTTTTTCAACACTCCACAAAGAAGACTTCACCATGAAGAGGAGTGCAATGCTACTTACGCTACCCACTCAGAAATAAGAGACATTACTGAATGTTGCTTCTCGTTATAAGAATACAAAGCAGATCTTCTCATAGTAGATAAACACACTGCGATGGAACAGTGTGGGATTACGACAGGCCCACTGAATCCCAAGCTCATTGAAAAGGCAGACTCAGTTATGGGACACCTTCTGGTCTCGCTGGAGGTGGTGGTGATGGAGAAAGTGAAGAAAAGCTCAATGCCATTATGAACAATGCTGCTCGTCCTCTCGGTGGCACACCACACCAACACTGAGGACTTGTAGCCAGTTCAGCAGAAGTGTGTGTCGAGTAAGACCACTGGGACTTCTTCAACACCATCGGCAATACGTCCTTATAGTGCCTCATATTCTTTTTATCTTTAACCAAGTCAGGCGTTTTCAGTTGTTTAAGTAATTCTAATGTGTGTGTATTTATTAATTTACTAACCACAGACAGGTAATAGAATACATTTCAAAATATCTGATACTTCTCGCCCTATGTCTACCTTCAGTGCCTTTCCTCGGTATCCTCTTGACCGTTGCTGCCCATTTTGAGTGCATTCCCATTATGAGATGCAGCCCGAACACCATCAGATAGACACCGACAGTTCCATAAAATACACAGTTTATTTACAGTTAAACCCTGCACACACACAGTGGCCCGCACCAGTCACCCTCACACGGGCCTTCAAACGTCTGTGGGCTGCCTTTCTTCCTGTCACTGGAGCTTCATCGTCCTCCTGTACCCGACTCTTGCTCCCTGATTGTAGGAAGGCGGCCCCTTTTATAATCACCTGGATGTGCTCCAGGTGCTCACTGAAGTCCTTCCGGTGGCACTTCCTGGTGTGGTAGAAGTGCCGCATGAGCACCTGGAAGCACTCTGGGCTTCCTTGGAAGGTCATCGACCCTCCCAGGTGTGGTGGAAAATGCAGATATCCTGGGCTCTATGAGGCTCGGGGCCCCCCTGGTGGTGGCTACGGGCCCCAATGGGTTTGAGCCTCCATGCTCCGTCCTCATGGTCCCCACACTATCTAGGGCGGTTGCCCCCTCGTGGCCCGGGGGACGTGTAGTTTGCCTCCTGGTCCTTCCAGGCATCCTGGGTGGGTCTGACCCCCAGCTTCCTGCCACACCATAAAACCTGTACCTTAGACTGGCCAAGTCAAAGCCCTGATTTGAATCCCATTGAGATGTCACAGGTATTGGGATTTGGAATGGACAGGACATGCAAGAAATCCCACAAAGATCTTGCAACTGATGAAATTTTTGATGGAGGAGCGGTCATAATATTTCACCCATCTGATGTCAGAGACTGGTGGGCAGTTATGCAAAACATCTACAAGAAGCCATTTCTGGTCAAGGGGGTGACACCAGCTTCTGAGGCCAAGGGTGGTCTTAGTTTTTCCACAGTAGACAATTGCATCTTTTGATATTATTATTGAATTAATGATTGGAAAGGCACATTTATATTGTCTAAAATTGGAAAAAAATCAAATCCTCACTTACAGAAGCTGCACAAAATGTTTTCAAAACCTGGCAGGATCTCATCAATAGCATTTCAGAATAAGCCTTTAAATTGAGGAAGCGGATTCTCTCTCCTCTTTTTTTTATTCTGTTTATTTTTATTCACTTATTTATTTGCATACTCTGCTGATCTACAGCAGCTCTCTTTCTCATGGGTGGAGATTGATTTGTTTCAAACCTATTTTTGTTAAACTTGACTTGCTTGAATGGAATGTTGTTTGATTTTAATAAAATCAATAAAATGTTAATAAAAAAGGAAAGGCGCATTTTCCTTGAGTTTTCATTCAAGCAGAGCCCCTTTATCTGTAGGCCCTGTCTGCATGAACGTCTACTGTTTGCCTGTTCAGATATGCTGAAAAAGTCAACCATTTTCATGGGGTGGGCTTACTTTTCCACATGACTGTATGAATGTATTCTGCTTTTCCAGTGCTTCCCTCATTAGGTAAGGTTCAAAAGTCTTAGTAGTGTCATAATTAGGCAGGAAATCTGTCACTTAATACAAATTAATTAGAAACGCATCATTTGAAATGCAGACTCAAGTGTTTTCACTTATTCTTGGTTTCATTTTTCAGAGTACACCTATGGCTTCCAAGACTCTTCTGATTTCTCTCTTTGCTCTCATAAACATCACATCTTCCCATCGTCTTATGGATTCCGAGGCTTTGGGGTCCGAGGAAGAATGCACGAAGGCTGAATTTGTTCCTGGTCATAACCTTGCAGGAGAAGGGATCGATGTTCTCACAATGGAACGCAAGAAGGTGTACGTCATCGACATGGAGGAATTCCTGCACCCAAATAAAACGTGCGTCCTTAAGAAAAATATCTTTTTGAATGGTAAAGAACAAAAGCTGCCCCTTTCAATGGCTCATTGGCGCACCGTACTAGAATGTAGTCATTCACTAGCGAGTTCTACCTATTCATCCAGTGAGGCCCTGGCAATGGAAACTGCAAGTAGTATTAAAAATGACTGGAAATCTGATCTGTCAGTGGAACATCCAAAGGTGGGGGGGTCTGCTCATCTAGCTGGGAGACACTCTAATATTAACAAGTACTTCTCAGACAAATCCAAACAAGACAAGTTGACGTTCATCGTTCAGAAAATATCCTGTGTGTATTACAGGTAAGCTAAACATCGATTTATTTATTTTCATGCCAAATGACTTTCACTAAAACACTGAGACTCAAACTATTGGGCCTGAGGGTCATTTGCAGAAAATGCTGGGGACTCAGATGCCAGTACATATGTGCTAGTTGTAATTAAGCTGAAACATCTTTAACAATGAATGATCTTTCTTTCACATTAACCGCAAATTCACCACAAAGGGTTACATTTTTGGTTAAACTAAACAAGTTATGCACACCATGTTATTGGGGCTCCCTGCGTGGAGTTTGCATGTTCTCCCCGTGTCTGTGTGGGTTTCCGCCGGGTGCTCCGGTTTCTTCCCACAGTCCAAAGACATGCAGTTAGGTGCATTGGTGATCCTAAATTGCCCCTAGTGTGTGCTTGGTCTTTGTGGGTGTGTGTGTGTGTGCCCTGCGATAGGCTGGCGCCTTGCCCGGGGTTTGTTTCCTGCCTTGCACCCTGTGCTGGCTGGGATTGGCTCCAGCAGACCCCTGTTACCCTGCAGTTAGGATATAGCGGGTTGGATAATGGATGGCTGGATGTTATTGGGGGGAGACACTGTCGGCCCATGGTATGTTTGCTAACGACAGGCTTGTGGGAGGTCAAGGCGAGCTGCACACGCTGGATAAGATGCTCATCAGTGAGTCTGTTGTACCTCTGGTTCTTAATGAAAATCCCAACTCATAGATGTTGTTTGCTGGAAGTCTTTTGCAATCAGCTCTATGCACATTCTCTTCCGCATTCTTCCTCCGCCAACTTCTTCACTTCCAGCATTGATATCACAGCGTTTTTCACCCGATCATTTCAAGATACAATACAATTCATTTTTGTATAGCCTAAAATCACACAAGAAGTGCCACAATGGGCTTGACAGCCCTCCAGCCTCGCTTCTCTAAGAAGGTAAGGAAAAACTCCCAAAAATCCCTTGTAGGGAAATAATGAAAGAAACCTCGGGATAGGCAGTTCAAAGGTAGACCCCTTTCCAGGTAGGTTGGGCGTGCAGTGGGTATCAAAAAGAAGGGGGGTCAATACAACACAATACACAGAACAGAAGTAATTCTCAATACAGCATAAAAATAAAAATATTACAAGTAAGGATCAGAATTTAACAGTAGATGATATCACATAATATGATTTGGATTTGTTTAGAGTCCTGCTGAACTCAGCCATCAAGCTGCCTCCCCCATTTGGTCATTCCACAGCTGAAACAGCGCTGGGCCTGCCAATCTGATGAAAGGACCCCTCTTTTCCACAATTCCTGTGATCCTCCATCAGAGATGACTTTACCATAGGCAGGCAAAACAACTTGGCAGGTGGGCCGTGGCACCAAGTGCCACATTTAGGTACAGAGAAGAGAAACAGAACAGGTGAGGGTCAGTAACAAATTCTAACTATCATGTTACTTCTGTTTTAGTGCTAATGACTGACAACAGAGATGCAGTCTGTACAGTTAATCAGCAGCTCTAGTCAGGGTGTGCTAAACTGAAGCTGTGAGCCTTCAGCCAGGATTTGAAAGCTGAGACCGAAGAGGAATTTCTTATAGTAGCAGGCAGACCACTCCACAGTTTAGGGGGTCCTGTAACTAAAAGCTCGACCTCCCACTGTTATTTTATTAGTCCTTGGAATCCTAAGCAGACCTAAGGGCACCATAAGATGTGCCCAGACTTACGGTAAACAACGTAACTTGCATTATTCAAACATTGTGCCAAACTCAGGAGCTACAGTAAAAAAGGAGAAGGGCTTCAAAGTAGGTGTTTCAAGGAACATCCACAATTATGAGTTCTGGATATTGGCTGGGATTGACTCCAGCAGACCCCCCATGACCCTGTAGTTAGGATATAGCAGGTTGGATAATGACAGACTGACTGACTGACCTACCCTTTCCATACACTTTCAGTTATCGTCACCCATCTGTTTGTGAGCGTGTCATCTGTAATTTTGCGTGGCACCTCGTTTGAATGTGCACGTCTCCTTGTTTAATTGTGCACAGCACACCTTTACATTTTTTGTCATTTGCCCTTCGGAGCCATCATAATAACCCCTATCTATTGACCATGGCATCCAAAAAGAGTGTGGAAAGCAATGAAGCCTAAGAGGAAGGTTGTAGTACTTATGACTGAGGTGAAAAAGGAATTTATCACATTGTTTAGGGTCTGGGAATGGACTAATTCACTTTCCATTATTTTTAATGGGGAAGATTGATCTGTACTTTGAACAATTCACAGTTCAATCGGCCTCCTGAAACAAATTAAGTTCAAAGTATGAGGCACCCCTCAAAGTATGAGGGAAATCTTAGAATGCGATCTTCTATTCGGGTAGATGATACTGTGCACAGTAATCTTTAATACAAAGTTGACCTAATACGTCACATGAAATCTACTTCACATGACTGGGATTTTAACCACAGCAACCATTAAATCCCAATGCTCAGTCCATGAAAAATGTCAACACAAATGGTGATCACCACATTATAGGAAAAACCATAAAGGTGTGGCCAGAAAAGCATTAAAACACACAAAAATATATGAATAACAAGAAAATAAGACAAAAAAAAGCTATAGAGTCCCTACAGCTTTAGATTTACAGTCCATTGGAGTTCATTAGGGCAGCACGGTGGCGCAGTGGTAGCGCTGCTACCTTGCAGTAAGGAGACCTGCGTGGAGTTTGCATGTTCTCCATGTGTCTGCCTGGGTTTTCTCCGGGTGCTCTGGTTTCCTCCCACAGACCAAAGACATGCAGTTTAGGAGCATTGGTGATCCTAAATTGTGCTTGGTGGGTGTGTGTGTGTGTGAGCGCCCTGCGGTGGACTGGCACCCTACCTAGGGTTTGTTTCCTGCCTTGCGCCCTGTGTTGGCTGGGATTGGCTCCAGTAGACCCCTGTGTTAGGATACAGCAAGTTGGACAATGACTGACTGACTGCAATTCATTACTGAATTGTCTGTGTCTAGAAGTTTCCATCTCTATCCTGAAGAGCTGTCATGTTTCTTTCTTTCTCTTGATCTCTAGCTACGGGTTGGTTTCTGATCCCCCACTTGATAAACATTTCTTAAATGAAATTGAGAAGCTTCCTGAAATGTATGAGAAGAGTGCCTACCAACGCCTCATCGACACTTATGGCACCCATTACACCACAACAGTGAGTCTAGGTGGCAAAGTGGAAACAATTACATCCGTCAAAACCTGTGAAGTGTCCATGAAAGGAATGAGTATTGAAGATGTTGAGAACTGTCTAACCGCAGAGGCCTCTGCTACTGTATTAAGCAAAGTCAACATAAGCAGTAAACTGGATCATTGCAAAGCATTACAAAAGAGTCAGAACAGAAGCGACAGCTTCAGCCATGAATTTTCTGATCGCAAGACATATGTCTATGGCGGCCACACTGGCACTAAAGATATTCTTTTCTCTAAAACCGACTCGGGTGCAAGTGTCTATGAAGCCTGGCTGGAGTCCACCAAGTTAACGCCCGCTGTTGTCACATTCCTGGTACAACCATTGCACAATCTGATTCGAAATAATAGCAAAAAGAATAAAAATCTTAAGAAAGCCCTGAATGAGTACTTCAAAGAAGCGGCTTTATCCGCAAGCTGCACCAGAACATGCGAGGGAGACTCGAAACCGAGCAGGTCAGACAGCTGCTCTTGTAAATGCTCTGGCAATGACATCCTAAATAACAAGTGCTGTCCCACGCAGCGAGGCCTTGGCAATCTCACCGTGTTTAACTTATATGCCAAAGATTTATATGGTGACCAAACAAGTCAATCAGATGCATATGTTGAGGTTTCCTATGGGGAAAAGTATGAAAAAACTGAAACAATCAATGACAACGATAATCCAAAATGGAATGAAACCTTCAACTTTGGTTATGTTGAACTCTCTATGGACTCTAGAATCACAGTGAAAGTCTCTGATGTTGATCCCACTCGTGTTGACGTACTCGGTGAGTGCAACATCACAATAAGTAGAGGCACCCATAAAGAAACGTGCAGATTATATCATGGGGTGCTGTATTTTTCTTACACCTTGGAGTGCGCCCCTAGCCTTGGAGGCCCAACGTGCAAAGAATACGCCCCGTCACCGATACAGTCAGCTCTGGCAAAGAGGCAGCTCTCCAGAAGCTCTGTGCCCAACAAATGGAGCTCTAGCGCAATAAAGAGAGGGAATATGGGGGCATCAAAACTGGCCTAAGATTACAGGAGAACCTAAGAGAAGCTTCGCTTGAGTTCATGTCCTTCTGTAGGTTGTTTTGTCACATCTACAGCTGCACCCCCATCCTAAACCGAAGCCTAAAGAATACTCCCAAAAATGAAACAATAGTGTCAATGGAATTATGGTGTATGTTGAAAACCAATAATGAAAATAAGGATGGCTCATCGTAAACACAGGCGACAGTCAATCTTGGGATACACCTGGACCAACGTATTGTCGATAACTAACCTTCTGTTCATGTCTAGCAGAAATGGAGAGAATGCACTAGCGTTGAACGGGCTAATGGACAAGCAGTCTTCAAACTTATCTGTCTGTCTGTAGTGGGCAAGCAGCGGTGCTAACTACTGTGCCACCATACCACCATACAGCGACTTTAAGTAACGACAAAAGAAATGTTTTATTGACACCACTCCATTTTTTTTTATTTTAAGTAAGATACAGGATGGAATATTTTCTAAAATAAATAAATACATGTTGTGAAAAGATCAGACTCGACACACTTAAAAAGGTTCGGGGCAGCCACCCATATATTATCCCTGGCTGCAATGGGTTCCTTTCGAATAAGAAATGTCTTGTTTGGAGTCCAGATGCGAACTCCTGAGGGTTTGTAAAGATGGCGGTTTTGAGTAGTCAGACCGGAAGTGACGTGTTGGCGGAAGTGACATCATTTTAGATGCCTACGCCGGAAGTGACGTTCTCCTTGGTGCCGGAACTGGAAGTGACGTCTTCAATGCTGAGTCAGACAGGTTTTCCCACGGCTGGTCTGTAGAAATAACTGGAGAAGATTTAGTGCACCCTGCCACCCCCTGGCCTGCCGTGGGATTACCTTCATTTGGTCCACGCAACGCCCTCCTACTCGCCGTGTGTGACAATGTATAATTTCAAATTAACATGCACACACACACAAAGATCAGTTAACCACCTCCATTAACTTTGCACATCAAATCCATTGTCCTTTTTGATTGTAATTGAAGACACCAGGAACAAAGAGAGCAATTGGTGTGGTGAACCTTCATACCTTTGTTGTCTTTATCAGCAGCCTCCCCCATCATCAACCCTGATCCTGATTAATCCAGTTCTAGGGCCATAAATATGTGTGTTTTCAGTGATTTAATTTTATTTTCTTTTACTTCTGGTTGCATTCAGATTGTCTTCACCACACCTCCGCTACGTCTGTTCTCAAAGTAACATCTCAGTTACAAACAAGTAAACGTTTCTTTAGGTTTTATACAAAAGTTAAACCGTAAAGTCTCATGCAAATATTTTTGTCCATACTTTGGAGAAGACATCGTTCATGCATAGAATTTCTTAGACGGCCAGCAGGCACCAGCAGATCTTCCTTATCGTGAAATGCTCCAGTTCCTTACAGTAGTTGAGACTGAGGCTCAGCCAATGCCTCGTCATCTTCTTCTCCTTAATGTGACTTGTGTTTAAGGAAGAGGCAGGGGTCAGTGGAAAGTCAGCCCAGGACTCCTCCACATCGGCACTGAGCAGCTTCCCATAGCTTTGTTCAGGTTGGCAGACATGGGATTTCCCCTGGACAAGCCTTCTCCAGAAATCTGAGGAAGTCGGATAAGGAGGAGCCATCCAGTGCTGGTGAGATGTAGATGGGAGAGAGGCATCAGAAACATGTCTACAATGCAACAGCTTCAGATTTGTCTCTTCGGAGAAACTCCAAGTATGTCCAGCACAACCAGTGCCCATAGAAGAGCTGGTAGCCTTCAGCACTGAACCTGTCCAAAAAGGCCTATCCACTCTTAAAAATGAAGGTGCCAGAGCAGTTCTTCAGAGCGATGCCATAGGAGAACCATTTTTAATTCATAAAAAGATCCATCCACATGAAGGTTCCAGAGAGAACATTTTTTTCATGCAGATCTGTAACAGGCGCCATAGAGTAAATAACCACAAACAGATGTGTGAAATACCAAAGGGTCAGCATTGTAAAAGGACTCTTGCTGCGCACATCCAGAAACTCGGGCTGTGTCCAGGTTTTGTTAATTTGTGTTCTGCAGCCTACCCTCCATTATGGATCTCAGTTTTAATTTCTACATATAATAAAAATTTTCAAAGCACAAAGAAACCAACATCATATGCAAAGAGCCCTTCCCAGAATGAAATGGTCCTTGGTCAAGCAAAGGTTCGACAAGGAACCACAGAACCCCATAAAGAACCATAAAGTGCCATTAAACAGCCAGCATGTTCGTGAGTGCACTTCATGAGGTTTCTATGCCATGGACACGCACCTTGAATTCTTGAGTACTTTGCCCCTTTCCATTACTGTGTGCATTTCTCAAATGGACAAGCCAAGGTGTGTGGGACCAGCGGGCCCGTCATACGAACTCAGAGCATCTCGTTCTGCGATGATTTATTAAAGTGTGCTGTAAGGGGTCATGTGGCACGAGAGCTGAGCTCCCTTTGTTTGTCACTTAATACATCATTATAATAGAATTTCCTGAAGTCCCCAATACCGCTTTGCAATTATAAACTATTTTTTGACTTCACGCTGCTTCTTCTGAATTCTTCAGTAGTGAATTACAGTATATTCCTGTGTGTTTTTAAACCTATTTTGAAGTTATTTTTGCTGTTTTTCTTCAAAAAGTATTTAGTATAGCAATAGCAATTTTAAATGATTTTCCTATGTTTCTCAGGACCACAACATTGAGACTTTTATAGATTATTGTAAACGGTTCCTGTTTAATTTCCTTCATTGCTGTTTTACATTCATGTAATCTTCTTACACTGTTAAGAATAAACTCTTCTTGCAATCACTCCTTTGTCCTGCTGTGTTTTCTTTCTGAACCAGTAATGGGGAGGTCACTACAGTATTACATACATATGGGATAGGAAGTGTTTTTCAACCTAACACTGCAGGACATCCATACTTTACAGAAGCTCTAAAAAAAAAACCTTGGGGGCTTCCTATGTTATAAATACATGAAACTTGTTTGTATGTACAAGATAATATTTCATAGATAGGCAGCTGAAAATCCCAGCACATTTCACCAAGTCCACTCTGAGACCTGACATAATAGTTTCTGAGGTTACAAAACAGCTCATTCTTCTGGAGCCAACTGTACCTTGGGTGGAGAGGATGATCGAGGCCCAGGAGAGGAAGATGGAAACGTACCAAAAACTGCTGGAGGCCTGTCGTAGAAAAGGGTGGAGGAGCGGGTGTATGCCAATGTAAGTGGGTAACCAAGGGTTTTTCAGGAAATTGCCTCAGCAACGCCTATGGAACATTGAGCATCACTGGTGAAACTAGGAGAAGAGCCATCAACAACAGCGTGGAGGCTGCAGAGAGGGCCTCAAGATGGATCATGGCTGAAAGGGGGTGACGTATCGGGATCACCACCCAACACCACCTGGACACAGGCTGAGAATTGATTAATCTCGGGGAGAGGGTGCCACCATATGACTCCAGGAAACAACACCAATGATACGTCCAAATCTGTGCATCAGTAAATGTCTAAGTAACGTTCATACGAGAAATTATCTTGTACAAACAAGTTAATATCTCATACATACAAGGTAAAATTACATTAAAAATGAACAAAGCACAGTTCAGCGTTGGTTACGAACATTAGAACAATCTACACAAGCACAGCCCAATCAGCTCAACAAAGCTCGTCAGTCCTGTCCACTTAATTTTTGTAAAATAACATCAAGTCGAGTGCTGAAGGTCCCTAAAGTTCTCCTGTCCACCACACTACTTGGTCACTTATTCTATTTGTCTGTGGTTCTCTATGAAGATAAACTTCCTAACCTTTGTGCGAAATTTCCCCTTAACAAGTTTCCAGCCGTGTCCCCGTGTTCTTGATGAAGTCATTTCAAAGTCACAGTCTTGATCCACTGAACTCATTTACTTCATAATTTGGAAAACTTCAGTCAGGTCTCCTCTTAACCTTCTTTAGCCTAAACTGAAAAGGCTCAGCTCTTTTAATCTTTTCTCATAACTCATCCCCTGGAATCAGCCTGGTTGCTCTGCTCTGGACCTTTTCTAGTGCTGCTATGTCCTTATTGTAGCCTGGAGACCAAAACTGCACACAGGACTCCAGATGAGGCTTCACCAGTGTGTTATAAAGCTTGAGCAGAACCTCCTTAGATTTGTACCCCACACATCAGGGCTCTATATAACCTAACCTTCTGAATGGCTTCTGAATACTGCCTGGCAGTTGATAGTGACAAGTCCACCACGACTCCTAAGTCTTTCTAACAAGTTACAAGAACAGAAGTTGGTTGTTACAAAAATCTGCAGCCACACGAGGCAGTTGAGAGTAAGCCCGAGACCACCGGTGGTGAACCTTCATACCTTTGTTCATTTACCAGCAAACCACACAAACGCTCACCCAAGACCAACTCCCACACACACACAGACCCACGCACTCCCACTCCTGAACCCGATTAATCCAGTTCTAGGGCCTTAAATGTGTATGTTTTCAGCGATTTAATTTTATTTTCTTTTACTGCTGGTTGCATTCAAATTGTCTTGCTCACACCTCCACTACATCTATTCTCATCTCGTTTCCTTAGGTGTTATACAAATGTTAAACTCTAAAGTCTTATGCAAATATTTTTGTCCATACTTTGGAGAAGACATTGTCAATGCATAGAATTTCTTAGATGGCCAGCAGGCACCAGTAGATCTTCCTTACTGTGAAATGCTCCATTTCCTTAGATAAGATTGAGGCTCAGCCGATGCCTCTTCTTCTCCTTAATGCGACTCATGTTTAAAGACCTCCGCAGGTCTAGAAGTAACTGGAGAGGTGTTTCCAGATTCACTTAAGAGTTCTGGCTTGCGGAAAAAAAAAATCCCAGGAAGTCGGATTAGGAGGAGCCATCCAGTGGTGGCAAGATGGAGATGGGAGAGCTTCAGATTCGTCTCTTTGGAGAAACTCCATGCAAGTCCAGCACAACCAGTGCCCATAGAAGAGCTGGTAGCATTCAACACTCAACCTGTCCAACAAGGCCAATCCACTCTTAAAAATGAAGGTGCCAGAGTGGTTCTTCAGAGCGATGCCATAGAACCATTCTTGGTTCATAAAAATGTCCATCCACATGAAGGTTCCAGAGAGAATCTTTTATTCATGTTGATCTGTAACGGGCACCACACAGGAAATAACCAGATAGATACTTTATTAATCCCAAGGGGGAATTCACAATACTTCACAAAACAGATATGTGAAATACCAATGGCTCAGCACTGTAAAAGGACTCTTGCTGCATATGTCCAGGTTTTGTTAATTTGTTAGTGTCCTGCAGCCTACCACACAAGGCACTTGAGGGCACCTCCGGTGTCAGCTATTGGGATGAGT
Source organism: Polypterus bichir lapradei (assembly GCA_026402145.1). Taxonomy (NCBI): domain Eukaryota; kingdom Metazoa; phylum Chordata; class Cladistia; order Polypteriformes; family Polypteridae; genus Polypterus; species Polypterus bichir. Next base: position 23,018,083 of record JANRMT010049829.1, on the reverse strand, counting down.
TTACGACTTAATGTTTGTACAACCGTGCCATCTTCTGGTTAAATAGTGGGCAATGCCTTCCCATCAGGGTACAGCTAGGGACCTCCAGAGCTCCATTCCCTTACATGTCAGTGATAAATGCCTGGTTATACTATGGTGAAGGTTAGGGTTGGGGAAGGTTTACACTCAAGTCAAGTAAACCATGTGACAAAAACCTGCAATCCAATTGGCTGGTCTGCAGCTGGACTGGACTCACTTCACTGTTGTTGAAATTTAAAATGGATTGCTATACAATAATCAAGCAGCAGTGAGCATTGCAATAAATCGCCTACATTTTCCACCAGCGTCTTTGGGTTCCTAGTTGTCCATCCCTACGTGTCGGTTTGTCTCTACTGAGAAACAAAACCAAATATTGCATGGGGTAAACATTTACATTCTCAACAGTAAAAAGGATTTCACCAACATTTGCTTTTAAAAAGATGAAATTCAGATTTGACACATTTCACTTCTTTTAAAAAAATAAAAAGAACAGCAAGCTTCAGTGTCCAGCATTTTAATGTCAAAAGGAAGCACCTAGTCTTTAAATGACGGGTCATTGATGACCTCCGCTACGTCTATTCTCAAAATAACATTTCACTTACAAGTTTAACGCTCCCTTAGGTTTTATACAAAAGTTAAGCTCCAAAAGTCTTATACAAATATTTTTGTCCATACTTTGGAGAAGACATTGTCCATGCATAGAATTTCTCAGCTGGCCGTCAGGCACCAGTAGATTCTCCTTATTGTGAGATGCTCCATATCCTTAGAAGAGATTGAGGCTCAGCCGATGCCTTGTCTTCTTCTCCTTAATGTGACTCGCGTTTAAGGAAGAGGCAGGGGTGAGTGGAAAGTCAGAAGACTCCTCCACATCGGCACTGAGCAGCTTCCCATAGCTTTGCTTTGGTTGGCAGACGTGGGATTTCCCCTGGACAAGCCTTCTCCAGAAGCCCTGGGTCTTGGTGGTCTCCGCAGGTCTAGAGGCAACTGGAGAGGTGTTTCCAGATTCACTTAAGAGTTCTCGCTTGCGGGAAAAGATCTGAGGAAATCGGAAGGCTGCCTTGGGGGAGACGTCCAGTGCTGGTGAGATGGAGATGGGAGAGAGGCATCGGAAACATGTCGACACGGCAAGAGCTTCAGATTCATCGCTTCGGAGGAACTCCAAGCAAGTCCAGCACAACCAGTGCCCACAGAAGAGCTGGTAGCCTTCGACACTGCACCTGTCCAGCAAGGCCCAGCAGGTCAGGCAACGAGAGTCGGTCTCTTCATCACAGTCAGACTGGGAGATGGCCTGATACTCCATGAATCAGGGGGTGGCAGTTTGGTGAGGTTTCCTGAAGGAGGAAGGAAAATACATTTTATTAAAATGATGGTCCACTCCTAACATGGTACTGTAATCAAGGTATACAACAAACATAGAATTCACTCTACTTCTTCTTGGTTGGTCATATTGTGTGGTCATCAACATTAAAGAATGGACTCTCGGGCACAAGTGCTGGCATGCGACTGCAGAGATGGAAAACTGGAGTTTGAATGCCCATCAAAGTGGGAACTACCAATGTAAAAATCCAGGGGACTAAAAAACGCTTCCTGAATTATCTGACTTGTGACATAACGTTGACCTTTCACTTCATTTTAACAATGCAACACAAAGAAATGAGGACCACTGACGGGCATGTAAAGACTTTATTGCATTTGGAGGAACGTGATGGACATTTGTAAGAAGGTAGATTGATTTGTATTCACAGAAGAAGTTAGAGCTCATCTTCGGTTGGCTTTTGTGTTGAAGGAGTAACAAACCCACAGGTACGTCACATTCAGCTCAAACAACTTAACAAAATAGGAAGGGGAGATGTCACAAGTGAGAACTCCAGAAATTCTGGTAGCATTAATGGAATTTTGTTAATTACTGCCCCTCACCCCCATAAACCCCCACCAAACCCACTACCAGGCCCCCCACCTCCAATGTTTATTGTACTCTTATGGGCTACCAAATCCCTTGCAGATAATCAGGTCTTATCAGTACCTCCTGGTCTGTAGGAGAAGGGCAAGACAATGGAGGATTCAAGCAAGAACAAGCAAAGATCAGTTAAGCCTCAGCTGTTTGAATTTGTCAAATCTGAGGTAACAGTACCCACCAGGCCTGTACGCTCATTCAAGTTGGACTGGTCCTCGAACGAAACCCGGCGTCTAAAGTGACCATCGTCCAGCACAGTTCTGCTCACCCCTTTTCCTGACAGTCAATGTCATGCTGCCTGACTGAGCCCGTTCTGGTCAAAGGGGTAAGAACTGTGACAAATTCAGCAATTTCTGCCTCCCCCTACCTCCATCCTATTTTAGCACAAAAAAAAAAAATGAGATATCAGACAGACGAGCTTCTATTTTCTTTGTGAGGTTCAAAATGTGTGTTCCTCTTTCCTCGCATGCATTGCAATGCTTGCTGAACACTCATTGGTTCTCAACTCTCACATATAAACAGCCCACCTACCTCCGACCAAAGAGAAAAATCAAAGAAATCCAGAAAGGTCCTGTTTAACTCTGAGGCTGTAAAAGATCCCCAGGGTATCTTTCAAAAAAGTAGGATGTTCTCCAATGTCCTGGCTAAATTGCCCACCACAGCCTGGTCACTTTGGCCCCTTAATCATACTGTGTCCCTTTATTGGTTAATCCGCTCTCTCATCCCTTCACTTCCTGATAGCTAAAGTGCAGGGAGTGTAGCACTGAAGAAAAGTATAACATGGATGTTGTTCATTCAACGCAAATTTTCTCTTTCAAGCAACTTAAGATTAGTCATTTAGTGTTGTAGCTTGAAGTATTTGGTTTCAGATCTCAAAGTAAAACAATCTGTTTGTACGAAAGTAAGTTATGGTGGAGGGAATAAACATAAAAATCCTACTTCAGTTAACCTAATATTTTAGGTTGTTCGTGTGCTGTGTTTGAGGGGCCGTTTGTATTTTCTTCCGGTTGAACTTTCCAGCATGCTGGCTTTCCAATTACCAAAAAACAAGAACACTTTCCAAGTGGCGTGGACGTGGCTATACGGGTCTGGTCATCTTCAGCAGCAGACTTTTATAACGGAGGATTTCTAGTAAGTAACCCCGTTTCTCAACTGTTAATTTTAAGTATAAGAACTCATAATAAAACATACTTTCAAGAAAGCTGTAGAAACACTTAATTTTTGTTGTATATTTAAGATTTACACTGCAAAATGCTTGTGTATTTGCACTAGATTTTTAAATAAATGTAAAAAGTACAGCATTGGAATAGCATTTTTACGTATGCTATTTCTAATAGCATAAAAACAGGTTACGACCAATAAACCATTTTAAATTGTAACAACTTAAAAAAATGATTTTTAGAGTGAATTGCACCCAATCACTCTAAATGATTTGCCTCAACTTAAATTGTGAGTTCAATAAGATAAAAAGAATTCAGATTGAAAACATCCATTTTCCAACCCGCTGAATCCGAACACAGGGTCACGGGGGTCTGCTGGAGCCAATCCCAGCCAACACAGGGCACAAGGCAGGAACCAATCCTGGGCAGGGTGCCAACCCACCGCAGATTGAAAATATTAAGTGTGAATCATTACCTTAATTATTTTAAGTACTGGGGAAGAATGGCTGCCGTCACACCTTCCAGGTGGGTGCTGCACATTGATGGTGGTCGAAGACTTTAGCGGACTACGCAAGAGATTTTAGGAGTTTTGTTCCGCAAAGTAAGGAAATTGGAGCATAACTGAACAGTAAGAATGAACAGGGAAAGACGTGCATTGGGTAATCTGAATTGGGTTTTTTTCATTTTATTTCAGTTAAATTTTCGAATAGGACATTTTGTTCAAGGGAGAATGAAACTTTGCTCTGTACACGTGACTCTACAACTACTACACTTCCACCACTTCTACATCCTATACAAAAGCAATTTGTCACATTCGGATATACATACGTGATGAAATGCTTAGTTGCTAATAAAATATTGCATTTGGTGATGCGATTTCGTCACATTGCAATAATTCCAGTTCACTTAATTGTGGCCTAATTGGATCGGTTATTTTCTAGCGAACACTCATTTAATAAATAGATGATAAATAAATAAATAAATAAATAAATAAATAAATAAATAAATAAAATGTAAAAAGCTCTCATAGAACATCTGAGGGGCAGCAAGTGGGCATCGTTTTCCCGCCCTTGAATGGCGCGTAGTGTAAATACTGTAAGGGGATTACCGGAATGACGAAGGATTGTAAACAGAAATAAATCAAACCAGCGGGGCTGCTCGATGACCCGGGGACAGGCCGGCTAATCCGCTACTTGAGAGTTAAATAAATAAATAAATAAATAAATAAATAAATAAATAAATAAATAAAGCAGAGCGTAAGAGCGGGCAGCTTGTCCCGAGACGGCGGGTGTTGTCTGATGACTGACACGTTCTTGGAGACGGCGGGGTTTGGGATTTAAGATTATGGAGATGCCGCCTTCATTTACCAGACTTTAAGTAAATCTGGCGAGACAGCAGATTACCATTCCAAATTGGATACCTCGTTTTTGTCGCCAAGTCTTACTTTGATAGACGGCTAAATGTACTCCCATAAAACACATTTAACAAACAGAAGCTAATAATGGACTCGGTAAATTGTCGTCATAGCCCAGCGTCCGCTCAGCTGCGATCGCTGGCTTCATGGTCTTTTTGCAGAACCCAGCGCATTTACTTGTGTTAAAAAAGCAAAAGTGTCAAGCCATTAACACACGAAACAGTACTCTTTATGAAATTTCAGACGCAAACATGAAGATTTAATTCTTCATAAAACATTTTAACACACGCTCATCTTCGTATGGCAAAAAATGTCCAATGGACTTAAATTTCCAGCCCCCAATCTGCGAGCCCTTCTTCCGTCCGTTCTAATAAAGCTCCTCGACTGCATTCGCGAAAACTTCCCTGCATCTCCAACACATATGTTAAAATAACGATGCGGGGCTAAGTCCCCAATAAGTGTTAAGGCTATAGCGACCCCCTTGGAAAAAACAAGGGAAGAGACTAAGAAGAGACAAACTACAGATGTTAAATGTAAGTATAACTGACATACACACACAAGAGAAAGAGAAAAAAAGATTAGATTGTCTGAATATTTTCATGCTAAAGTCAGTCAGTCAGTATCCAATCCGCTACAGCCTTACACAGGGTCACGTGGGTCTGCTGGAGCCAATCCCAGCCAACACAGGGCAAGGCAGGAGCAAATCCCGGGCAGGGTGCCAGTCCACCGCAGGGCACACACACCAAGCACAATTTAGGATCGCCAATGCTCCTAACCTGCATGTGTTTGGACTGTGGGAGGAAACCGGAGCACCCGGAGGCAACCAACGGAGGGAGGACCCGAGAAGCGAACCGAGGCAGCAGCGCTACCACTGCGCCACCATGCCGCTCTTCATGTTAAATTGACTTACAATATTGCATACATGAATAAATGGTGTAATGTGTTACATTTTCAGAAAATGTCTTTTAAATTTTGTACTTATGCGATAACAAATATTTTATATGCAAATTAAAATAACTTCAAAAGTCTAGATTAAAAACACTTTTTTTAGTTAAATTTTTCGGACCGGTGTAATTATTACCAAGCCATTTAATTTGACAGGTGCCGTCTGTTAGATGCACGGGGACAAAAAACCCCCAAATCCGTAGGCTGATGTTATTGCTGTTTGATTATTTTGGCACTGTATGACTCCCCGCACCCCAGATGTCACACCACGGGTTCGAGTCCCGGGACGTCCCTGTGTGGACGCGCTTTGAGTAGTGAGAAAAGCGCTATGTAAATGTCACGAGAGTACTCTTTATTCTGGCGATTATTTTTTTTATAATTAAGTAATTAATTATTTGTTGCTAAAAAAAATTAAGTCATTGTATTGAGCTGTTGATTTCTGCCCCTCAGATTCTTTCTGTTGACCGTTTATGGCCACCCACCTCAGTTGCAAGTCACTCCGTATTATTTTCGCACACACATCTCCTCTCCTCCTTCTCTAAATGTCACATCCCTCTATAGTGACATGACGGATGCCTGAAAGTGGGAGGCCGGCCAGAAGTGGTGACCTGTGAAATTAAAAACCTCTGCCCACAGCTCTCTTTTGTCCATGGCGCTCCAGTGTATCTAATGGCCGGAATGTGTCTTTTCACAGCAAACAGGCATTCGTCTTCATCTATTTGAACAAACAGATCTCCATATAACAAAAGGGACGGTAAAAAAAAAAAAGATAGCTGTGCCCTTTTCAGCCTCGTTCACTGACAGCCACAAATCCCCCCACATATCCTTCCCGTATTTGTAGACGAAACGGCGTGCAGAAAACGTAAGCGGATCCTGATAACCCCCCCAGCCGAGAGTCGCTTTTAGGACTGACCACGTCTCGCTGGATTTCCCCTCGACTTAACCATTCCTGCAAATCTGTTTCATTCTTTTTAATTGTTGGTTTATGTTGATTGTAGATGTACATTATAAACTCTCTCTACCTTTTCCAGTCCCGCTATACATCCCGAGCAGGGTCGCGGGAGCCTGACCCCGTAATATAAGGCGCAAGTCAGGAACAAACCCCGGACGGGATACTTTTAATTCCCTTCTAAGCCTTCCCGTTTTTAATATCGTACCGCTATTTGTAATGATCAGACTATTCGTGTTTTCTAAGTTGTTAATAATTAACGCGCACTCACGCTCGTTCCCAGGAATCCAAAGAATGGGAGAGTCGCTTCCAGCAAGACTGGTGGTCTCACTCAGAAGCCGATGGGGGTGATTCTGTGTGTGTGTGTGTGTGTGTGTGTCGGGAGTCAGCTTTTACACATTCCAATTGTCTCCGTATCTCAGACAGAATAAGCTCCGGGTAGTCAAGATTCAAGATTTGTATTCGTCACACACACACACACAGTTGTGAAGGTACAACGTGCAGTGAAATGAAAAGCTGCGGTCTGCTCCAACATCGTGCAAACACATAATAGCATAAATAATAAAATAAGAAAATGTAATAAAATGAACTAAATTACATAAAATGAACTAAAATTACATCCATCCATTATCCAACCCGCTATATCCCAACTACAGGGTCACGGGGGTCTGCTGGAGCCAATTCCAGCCAACACAGGGCGCAAGGCAGGAAACAAACCCTGGGCAGGGAGCCAGCCCACCGCAGACTAAATTACATGATTAACTACATTAATTGAATTCAAGTTAAATTAGATTAAAATTTAATTTACATTTTGTAATCTGCAGTAAAAACAGTGAAACGTTGTATCGTTAACGGACGACCTTAAAGATCTTAAAAGCTCCTGTTTGACTTTTTTTTTTTTTTGAAAACACACTGAGGGGTCTCAAGTTTTACATTCGTTATTTTTCTAAACCTAATCATTTCAAACTTTAAGGGATCTTGCACTGGACGGAATGCCAGTCCCGGATTCACTTGCAAACGAAACATTGATAAAGATAAACAAGATAGTCGCATCTATTTTGAAGCCACGGGGTCACGGAGAAAAGGAAAGCAAATGGAAAGAAAGACTGAAGCGCATCTAAAATCCTAAAAGTGAACAAGCGCATTTCGGGCAAGTACAATGACAAACACGCAGAAGGAAAGAAAACGCGCAAATCTCTACAAACACTGGAGCTGGGATGTGTCTAAGCACACGACCACCGTGTCCCCCCGTGCTAGTTTCAGAGTGGTGCATTTATAGTGGTCGAATGTGCTCTGTGAAGCGCATGTGCAGTATAATATGAACGGCGCTATATATGTGTTAAACCTCGAATGGGGACACTTTTATTGCCCGGTATAAAGTTGGTCAGAATTAACATTTCACTCAACTAAGTCGCGTCCAATCCGGAGGAAAAAAAAATAAATCAGCAATTTTATATTGCAAAATCTGCATCTTTTCATTAAATCCCACAAATGTGATTGTCAGAGGCTGTTTACTATACCATTTTTCGGTCATTACTAACATTACTAAGTAATATAATTTATATCATAAAGCACAGTTCAATAAACGTCAAACTGACAGAGAAATGTCGCAAGCGTCCCTGCGAAATAATCCCGCATACTCACACCGTGGTGACGCATCAAAAGAAGATGCTTACCTGAACAGTCAGACTTTGGAGAGGGTCTTTGGATGTCAGTGTTGTGCAAGCGACGCAATAAATCGTTCGTTGTCAGAGCCCCCACACACCTTCTCATGAGTGTCGCTCAATTCGCCACTCTTCTGCCCGCTCGGTTCCTTCTTTTTATTTTTTTTTCCTCCCGGAAGAAAAACTGGCGCGCCGTCCGAAAGCGTCCTGATATGCAATCTGAGGTCATCTGCGTGGTCTTTTAAAGCCCCGTCCGTATCCTGAGCTCAGGGCTAATCTACAGTTTGACATTCCTCCCCTTCGACATACCCCCCCCAAACGCTCAGCTCCCATTTGTTTCGGGTGATTGAGTTGTCAAGGCAACCGATTAAGAATTGAGAGCAATCCCTCATTATCACTTCAAAGGACGACAGAGCGAGCAAGGGAGGGGGAGCCGTAAATAAAATGTCACTCTGGTGCTAATTGAGCAAAAATATTGGAACGAATGTTATCGGCAATGCTCGTGATTGAATCAGCGCCGGTCACTGCGCTCGTCTGCTCTCAGTAGACGGCCCGGGGATCCTCATCTCCTCCCACTGGACACACAGAGGTCAGCCAGAGCACAGCAAGAGCACGGCAGCCAAGTGATGAAGAGTGTGCTACCCAGACAGCAAAACGGGGATGGGTGGTTTCAAGGCGGATTCATAGTTCAGTCCATCGATCTTCGTTTTATATAGCGCCTGCATGCACAGCCCTTGGCGCCTTGAGCACAAACACGTTTACGTCGTTGCAATATCTCATGTAACACATGAAAAAATAAAATAAATAAAGTAAAGAAATAAACACCCGCAATCGGGAGATACAAGAATACCGCACTCTATGAGAAGTTCTTAATGAGCTATTAAAAAATAAAATACAAAGAAAAAAAAAAACGAGATAGCCATGATATTTGCAAAAATTCAATCGTTCATTCATATTATCTATTTATTTCCTTACAAAAAAGCCTGAAGACTAGATTTTTTCAGTATGAGTTAAAAAAAAGATTAGAAATTGTTTAAAAATACAGTAATTACAGTACACAGTAAGTACTGCATACGGCTTCTGTTTGTTTCCACAGTTTAACATCCATCCATTTTCCAACCCGCTATGTACAGTATTAAACAAACGGTAACGATTAAGACTAAAGTTAGTCGCTAACATCGATTGTTTGATCAATCGATCTATCGATAATGTTGTGGTCCTGCCAACTGAACTAAAATATCTATCTATTATAAAGTGCCTTTCCTATCTATCTATCTATCTATCTATCTATCTATCTATCTATCTATCTA
>JANRMT010049829.1:22958089-22978350 GCA_026402145.1 Polypterus bichir lapradei | reverse complement strand
TCAAGGTGTGAAGATGCTTAAAAACTTTCAGATGCAGATTCAGAAGTGAGTTTTCCATTCTGCACGAGAAACTGCTCAAGGCGGATCTTGTTCAGAAATTGTGGACACCACTTGAGACGGCCTTTCCCTCGCCAAAACACTAACCTTAAGGCCAATAAAATAGATCCCCGATGTTAAGCCACTATTTTAGGGCTATAATGATAACAGAAATGTGAAACCTACTTATATACCTAATCTTAATTATTGTGAAACCACCATGTGGAGTCCACTTTCTGAACAAGAACCACCAAGGCTACACTCGATGCCTACATACACACATACACAGGGGTGGCCAAAAGTAGGTTTACAGTTGTTCAGGAAAGAGACATGCAGATTATGATTGCTACACTCAAGCACACTTTAATAATAATAATAATAATAATAATAATAATAATAATAATAATAATAAGAAGAAGAAGAAGAAGAAGAAGAAGAAGAAGAAGAAGAAGAAGAAGACAAATAATACAAATAAATAATACAATAATCATATAAATAAATAATAATACAAGAATAAATTGAGTTTCTCATACTCGCAGCAGTAAAGTTACTTTTGCCCGCCCCCATGAATATACATATATTTCCATGAAATGTTTGCCTCCAAACTGTAAGGAACATATACTCCGATTTCCTTCTGATTCAGTCTATTGAGGAGATCCCCTTTGCCCTAAAGAACGTTATTGAGAAAGACGCGCTGTCAAGTCTCTCCATCCTAGAAAGTAAACTGAGTGAATGGATTTCTCCGAAGGGCTGTCTTTGATTTGCGGGTAAAAGGCCGAGAGACGAGGAAGTCGGAGAAGAGTAAATAAATGGAAATCAAAGACTGTAATCCGAGTCCGCTGAGCTTACTGTGTATGTGCCACTGATTTCGTTTAACTTTAAAGTATGACGACAGAAGGGCGCGTTTCTGTACGCCGTGCTTGCTTTTCTTTGCCAATCACTTAATTTTATTATTATTTTTTTATTTTGTTTCCTCTAACTAAGCATCATCAACATTCCACGTCACAAATTACTTCGTCGTCTTTAAACTCATTAGAAAATAGATAACTGCACGCCCCTCACGACGATCTCGTGGACGGATTTCTTCACTGGGTGATTTGTCCATCCATTTAATTTCTCGGTATGCTAATCTAATGCTCACCACACTTGGAGCCCGTTTAGATTATTTTAGCGTGCACTTTTTAAACTTAATATGTTTCTTTGTGTGCTTTGAGATGATACTCATCTTGAAATGCGCTGTATAAGCTAAACTAAGAGCAATCGATACAGAAGCCCCTTCTTGAAAATTCTCCCCACTCGACCTTTAAAATGATGGACCACCATTTAGTTTGGCTCCTTCCTTCTCCCCATGCAGCGTTACCTGAATAGGCACCGCGGCTTCTTTGCCACTCTGAACTGGATAAACAGATTATGAAATAAACAGATAAGCTAGTGATTTCCTGTTTTATTGCTAACTGCTATTATAAATGAAATAAATTTAGAAAAGTAAATATTATTATTATTATTATTATTATTATTATTATTATTATTATTATTATTATTATTATTATTATTATTATTATTTCTGTTATGATTGTTACAGTTTGACACCCAAATCTTTTGACGACATTGAAATGAGGACCGCATTCCGTTTATTGATATTATTATCAAATTGGTTTCTGTTTTTTTTTTTGTTTTTTTTAATTATACAATAAGGGGTCCGAAAAAGAGCAGGCTATTCTATTATTTAAAGGGCTTCTGTAAAAATGACAAATAAAGCTCTGTCTGTCTATCTGTCGTTTCCAAAGATGTTCTTCATCCCAACCATGCACGTGAACATTCCAGAAAGATCCTCTATTTAACGAGTTCCATTAACAAATGATAAGAGATCTGTGAAACACCAAAGGGTTCCGGATTTTCAAAGGACTCTCACTGCATCCTTTAACCCAGACTTTCAGTTTCAGGTTTGACTGGTCTGATGAATCCTGTTAGCCCGTCGATCAAGACTCCTATTTTGTCTACATATTTATGAGGGGAATTTGACAGTGAGACTTGGGAGGGCAGACTAACCATAAATAATTGCATTTTTACAGTCTAAACCGTACTACTATATATTTACATGATATTCCAAGACACGTGTTATGAATTGGTCGTAATAGAGTATACAATTACAATATAAATCATGCGGTGTAACAGAGTAAGATGCAGAGGACAGGGATATGGAAAAAGATGATCAACTATGGCAACCTAACGGGAGCAGCCGAAAGAAGAAGAAGAAGAAGAAGAAGAAGAAGAAGAAGATGAAGAAGAAAACTGAAACTTTCGAAATATGGAAACGTATACAAATTTTATTAATAATATTGCAATGACAGAAAACTGGCGCCCGATATTTGCTGGGCTTCATCTTCACGGCGTTCCTGTGAGTTTAGAAAATTGACGGATTGATCGGCAGGTAAAGAACTTTTAATTTTTGATTTACTTCATCAAGGAAACTTTTTTTGTTTAGTACATATATTTCGTCGCGGTGGTGTATGTGAAGTTTAATGGAGGTCTGCTCAAACTGCCGCACCGGATAACCGGCACGTTCACGTCCATTATAATACGCATTTTTTCTCTGTTTAAGGGTGTGTGATCTGTTACCATAATATATTTTTGAGGCAAAAAACATTTATTGGAGATCTATTTTAGCATCCGATGGGTGGGAGGTGCAGGCCCCATGCGAACCAACCCCTTAAAATCCGTCTTTTCAAAACCTAAATAAACCGATCTCATTAACAAAGGACTCTTTCCAGCATGAGGTCAATCAATGGAACCAAAGAACCAAAGTGCCATTTTGGAGCCATAATTTTTTAGAGTGATATCAAGGCGAATTCCAGTTGGGACATGAGCTTGCTTAATAAATGATTAGATTTCAATCAGAGTCGGTCAATCCATACGGGCGACCTATATAGGCGGCTGCCTATACATGCCGTCATATGGGTGACGCCGCATGTATGAAAAATTAAGGGACTCGATCTCCGGACGCCGAGGGTGACCCAATGTCGTCGAACTCTGATGATACCCTGGCGCCGTATTTGAAAATAAAAGTGTGCCCAGTCCGCACACCAAAGAGCACGCGCACCGTAAAGTCCGCAGTCTAAACACAAAGGGGTGCCGTTTGTGCTACCTAAGGGGCGCGCGCGCTCCGAACACTCCCAGGCCGTCAAAGTGATACCGACTCACCCGCAATGGACAGCGAGGGTCGACGTCCATTCACCCCGCGCCTATAGGGCTCCAAATGGGCTTTCACCGGCACTAATACGAGAAAAATACTCAACTGCTCACCCAGTTTCAGTTTAAAGTCTTCAGGCATTTGACTTGCAGGATATACAGCGGCGTCATTAAAAGAAAACACACCTAATTATCAGACAGAAGTCTAAATAGTTTAGTCACCAAGAAAGCAGACGAGATGAAATCTCATAGCCTAAGGCTTCCTAATTCTTCTGTCTTTCTTACATCTTCACGTTGGCCTTATGCTACTGTAATGTGACAAAGCAAGAAAACCTGCCCTGCAGGTATAGGGACACGGCCGGCCATGCAGCTCTCTACCTGGCTTTTTTTCTATCTATCTATCTATCTATCTATCTATCTATCTATCTATCTATCTATCTATAATATAGTGCATTTTGCATCTATCGATCTGGCTATTATATAGTGCCTTTGACATATCTATCAATCTTATTTTGCCCTTCACATCTATTTTTATAGTATCTTTCATCTATTTATTATATTGTGCCCTTCACATTTCTCGATCTATTATATAGTGCCTTTCGCATCTACCTATAGTGTTGTTTACATCGTTCGTTCAGTACTGTTTTTTTCAACAGTTTAATCACTGTCGATAAAAAGTCAAAACAGTAACCAAATTTCTGCGGTGGGCAGGCGCCCTGCCCGGGGTTTGTTTCCTGCCTTGTGCCCTGTGTTGGCTGGGATTGGCTCCAGCAGAACCCCGTGACCCTGTAGTTAGGATATAACGGGTTGGATAATGGATGGATGGAACTAAATCTGAAAAAAGAGGACGCCTTGTGAAAATGAAGACGATGTTGCGTCTTTCCGTTGTCTCAACAAGCTGCCTGCAGTTTATGGTTATTAGACTGGCTCTGCCGTGGGTGTTGCTGCCTAACGTGAGTTTCTCCTGCGCTGGACCTCATTTTTTTTTACTCTACTTTTAAAACGGCACCTTAATGCGCCTCCCTCTTTATATGTATATTTTCTTGTTGATAATTTTCTGATATTACCTTGTTTGACCGCAGATGGTGCTTCTGACATTTTGTCTGCAGTTGCCGTTATTAGCAAAATACAGTGAGTGGTCTAAGAAAATGTCGATCAGAGACGTTACATAGGAAAGGAACACGCACTCATACTTCATGATGTATATCATGTTGTGAATCGCTTTTTCGATACTGCGACGTGAAGAGTTTATCCAGATATTGAAAACATACAATGTGCTGGATATCTTATTAGAAATATCAAACAAAATCAAAAAGCTTTCGAGGCAACTCAGACCCCTTCTTCAGGCAAGATGCTTCCACGAAAGCTTGCATATTGTACGGAAGCTATGAACCGCATCGCACAGTGAAAAAAAAAATGGGATAACCCTTATCTCGTTTTCGCGTACATACGGGATACTTTTACGTACGTGCGAGATATTTTCACGTATTAATATTGTAATCTTTTTAGTTAGCCAATTAAAGGTGTCATTTTGCTTGACTTCTCACTACATTCATAAATGCTAACACGGTACAACACCCTATGTACTATAGAAATCTCAAATATATTGAATTAACTAAAACAAACCGTCAGCACAGAACACAAAAATAAATAAATAAATAAATTATGTTATACAGATAGGGAAGTATCGAAAACGAAGCAAAACTAATTAAATATTTATACGGCAGTACCAACATAAACACTCTTAAAAATAAAGGTGCCAAAAATGTTTACTTCCCAAAACCATCCACGTGACAATCACATCCTCTCTCCGAAACACTAAAGGTGAGGACTTTCAGACAACGAAAATGTCAGGAGACGTGTGTCAAACACGATTGGGACTCCTTTATACCAAGAGCAGTACAGTACACCAATATAGCGCCTCACTGGGACTTGTCAAGGGAGATTTTTTTTCTTGCTATATAATGTCATTCTGGTGTTTTAAGACCATAGTTTATTTATTTATTTATTTTACCTGTTTGTTTATTGATTTAAAGAGCTTCTCTAAAAAGGCAAATTTCCTCCTGGGGAAAAATACCATATCTATCTATCTATCTATCTATCTATCTATGAAAGCTCCAAAAATGACTTTTATTTAGATCTGTAAGACGTTCCATAATCACAATGAACAGATGATATTTGCGAAGTATACCAAAGGCTTCCCAATGAACGGCGCACAACCTGGTAAACTGCCATTAATGAACCGGGATTTTTAAGAGTTTACCGAATCCGTAAGGAAGGCTAGAAAGAGCCCACAATCGATTTGCTTTGCTTCAAAATTCAAACAAACGGGACAATTACGTGTTTAATAATAATTCAAATATAATTGTGGGTTTTTTGGAATACAGTTTAGGACAGATATAAGACAAACGGACACGTGGCGAGTGTTACGAATTTAAAGCGAACACACACTGAGCCAATGCCATTTTAACGGGAGCAGTACGGGTGCGCAGTGGTCAGCGTGGTGTTTGCCGTTTTCTCGCGTTTTATTCTCCTTTTTTCACGTGCTCAGGACGGGCTTTTTAATTTCGTTGCTAATTGTGAAGTGGTCCCAAAATGAGGTACTGCGGCTCTGTAAGCAAGGTGTGACACCCTATTAGTTTCCTTTCTACGACCGATGCAGCCAGTAATCCTCTAACTCCACCCTCATAAAACGAATAAATTAAAGTTTTAAAGATTACTTTTTCATACGCAATATGAAAGAAATATATACTAAGCGTCAGAAAATCGTTCAAAATTAAGCTGCCAAAGTGGATCTTCAGAGCGATGCCAGAGAGAAACCATTTTTGGTTCCCAAAACAATCATCCATGTAAAGGACCCAGAAAGAACCTTTAATTTTGACCCGCGTAACAGACTCCATTAATAGCCTCGAATGGATGATAACAGCAGCCTTGTGATATACCAATGGGTTCCTGAATTACAAAGGACTCTTACTGTAAAATAACAGACTGGGTTCAAGTTTCTTTATTTGATCTGTTGTATCCGCTTACTAGACATTAACTGATGTCTGTTTTGTCCTCTTAAATTGACTCTTTGTGTTTGTGTGAACAAACAAAAACATCTTTTTAGTTAAGATAAATAAAAGGTGCCATTTTGCTTGACTTTCCACTCTGAACAAAATAGAAATCTTTAGGCTACCTGCCTTGCCCTTCAAAGCAGTCTCAATGCGGTATCAATTTGAACTTATCGATCGATTGAGTTATTGATTGATTGAGCAATTAAAACTGAATTAATTAATTTAGTTATTTATTTAGTAGCCAGTAAACGCATCAGAGAGTCGCGGGGAGCAGCAGCCGCGATAAAACGGGCGATGGTAACAATGCAACTCTGTGCCAAATAACAGTACGGTAAGGGGAACGGTCAAATAGAGTCGCCAGTTCACGTCTTTCGGTTGCGTGTTATGGGAATTATTTTCTGGAAAAAAAAGAAAATGACATTTTAAAAATAAATGAAAATGAATTCCCTCTAACTGCATCCTGCAGGATCGAACCCAGGAGTCTGGACCTTGAGAGGCAGCATTGCTATCTGCACTCTTAAAAATTCTGGATCTTTAATGTAACGGCATTTTATGGTTCTTTATTTTGTTGTGTGCTTTCTTGCAGAGCTATTGCTTGACAAAGCACCATTTCGTTCGGGGAAGGTTTTCTTTGCATGTGCAGATGGTTATTTGTGATTTGAAAAGCCTCCTAATAATGGAGAAGAAATGATATATTTAATGAATGGTAGACTACCTTAGCAGGGCATTAACAGATTAGAAAACCTGAACTCAGCCTGTGCTACTAGAGTCCTTTTAAAATGATGAGCCACTGGTATTTCACAAATCTGTTACTTTGTCTTCATGGTTATGGAGTCTGTTACGGATCTAAATTAAAATATAACGGTCTTTCTGGAGGGTTGCTCGGTGGCGCAGTGGGTAGCGCTGCTGCCTCGCAGTTAGGAGACCCAGGTCCACCCTACGTGGAGTTTGCATGTTCTCCCCGTGTCTGTGTGGGTTTCCTCCCAAAGACATGCAGGTTAGGTGCATTGTCCCTAGTGTGCGCCCTGGGGTGGGCTGACGCCCTGCCCTGGGTTTGTTTCCTGCCTTGCGCCCTGTGTTGGCTGGGATTGGCTCCAGCAGACCCCCGTGACCCTGTAGTTAGGATATAGTGGGTTGGATAATGGATGAATGAACGTTCTTTCTGGTTCACTGGATGAGTCTTTTGGTATGGCATCTCTCTGAAGAACCTCTCTGGCACCTTCATTTTTATGACTGTACACAGATAAAAAGAAAAGTTCCAAAGTGGTTCTTCATAGATTTCTGCAATCCCAAAGGGTTTCTGATTTTAACAGGACTCTCACTCCCTAAAATCACAAAGGCTCAGTTCAGGTTTGCTTGATCTATAGAGCTACCTACATTGAAGATTTCTGTTTTCTGTCCACATATTTGAAACCTTTAAAAAACACAAAGAACTGATTTGATATAAAGGCCTCCTTATAATTAAATGACTGTTTTCCAAGAAATGGGGTCTATACAGAACTGGCTTTAAAGAGCAATGTTTTTTAAGCGAGTATACCGTGCCGTATAGCCGCCCCCTTTATGTAAACCTGCTTTAAATTAGAATCTAATGAAAACAAAGCCCCGGCTAGGGAAAGCAGTGTTGGCGCAAAGATATAAAATAAATTATCAGAAGAACAAAGACCTAACAATGCCCAAGAGAAATCTATGAAAATAATCTCGAGCTGCTGGCTTAGAGAGCGCGGGGATGCCGGAGCGACACTTAAGGCACTAGCAGTGGCTGCCACCTAGCGACAGAGCTGCGTAAGAGCAGTACCGAGCGGTAACGGAAAAGAGCAGCACGGCGGCGTCCTGTCTGCCACTCTTAAAATAAAGTCCAGGACATGAGAGACCCGTAGAGTTGCCAACAGTATATCAGTTAAGCATTCGCAATCCGTAAGGATGAATTAAGCACTTTGAGAAAGGTGAAAGACGCCATATAATTAAAATTAGTATAATTATGACCGAATATTACAGCTTTATCAGGCCATCTCAACACTTACAGTAATAAATGCTTAACATTATCTCAGATAGACAGTTCTATAGATATGAAAGGCACTATATACAGTTAAGTCCATAAATATGTGGGCAGTGACACAATTTCCATAATTTGGCTCTGTACGCCACCGCAGTGAATTTGATTAAAGCAATCATTATGTGACTGAGCCTTTCAGCTTTAATTTAAGGGGTTTACCAAAAATATTGTATGAGCGGATTAGGAATATGACAGACATTTTTATATATGGTTAACCCCTCCAAACCGATTTTCAAGAGCTCAAAAGAATTTGGACATTTGACTGAGCCGCTCAGTGACGTAGCTCGAGTGCGTGCCGCTCGGGGCGGGGCTTCAATTTGCCGCCCTCCAACATATCTGAATATGTTAATCTATTTAAACAGAAAATTAAAATGACGTATAGAGAAAAAAATAAGATACATTTTGCATAGATTTGTATATAGAGAAACAGCAATAATTTTTCACACATAATTATAAGCATCAACTAGACAAGCATAGACGCACTGGTAAGCCTCGTGTTCTAATTATTAGTTTAATATAATTACGCTGCGAAAACAAGAACCATTGTAGTGTACAAGTGATAGGTGGGGATGATGAGCAAGAACGCATTCGGATTGATAACGAAACGAAATTATAAATTGTAAATGAGTTGTTTATCTTCCTAGAAATTATTATCGGTGTAATGTTTAGGTTTATTTTTGTTATTGTCTCATAAATTTCAACTGCTGTGTCTGATGCCGTCACAGAAGGATAGTCTGCAAATTAGTTTTTAAGCATTTGTGGATACAAATCAGAGAATTTGACTTTTTTTCATTCATGAGTGATATTTTTCCAAACCCTGCTGCTTACACACGAATTTTTAGTGCTGAGCGTTTTGGCCAATGATGCCGCCCCCCAAAATGTGCCGCCCGGGGCGGACCGCTGCCTCCGCCCGCTCCGCTACGCCACTGGACAAGCTGTTCCGTAGCCGCAGGTGTAAACAGGAACCTCATTATTTCATTAATTATTAACAAGGTAGAAGGTCTGCAGTTGATTCCAAGTTTGGAGTTTGCATTTGGAAGCTGCCACTGTGGTCTCTCAATGTGAGGTCCAAAGAGCTGTCAATGCAAATAAAAGCAGGATATCATTAGGCTGAGAAAACAAAAGAAACCCAGCAGAGAAATATCAGAAAAACCCGGAGTGGTCACACTGGTGAACTCAGCGACACCAGAAGGTCTCGACAACCACAGAAGACAACTGTGCTTGATGACTGCAAAATTCTGTCCTCTCACGAAGAACCAACGTATGACATTTAGTCAAATCAAGAACACACTCTGGGAGGTCGACCTGTCATGGCCAAAGTCTACCATCAAGAGAAGACTTTGTTAAAATAAAGACAGAGGGTTTACCACAAGGTGCAAACCACTGGTACACCTGAACTATAGGAAGGACAGATTAGACTTTTCCAAAAAAACATTTTTTAAAGCCTATCCAGTTCTGGAACAATTTTCTTTGGACAAAGGGAACTAAGATCAACATGTACCAGAATGATGGATAGAGAAGAGTATGGAGAAGAGAAGGAAACGGCTCATGGTCTGATGAATACCACATCATCTGTGAAACATGGAGGAGGCCGTTTAATGGTCTGATCATGCATGGCTGCGAATAGATGTGGGTCACTGGTGTTTATTAATGATATGACTGCTTGCAAAAATAGCAGGATGAAATGTGAAATGTAGAGGGCGCTATACTGTCTGCTCAGAGTCAGACGAACGCTGCAAAACTGAGAGGACGACGCTTCAAAGTAAAGATAGACAATGAGCCAAATCATACTGGGACAGCAAACCAAGTGCTTTACAAGACAAAGAAGTGGAATATTCTTCAATGACCAAGTCAACCAACTGACCACAACCCAGCTGGACGTGCATGTCACTTACTGAAGACACAACTGATGGCAGAAAGTCCAAGGAACAAGCAGCACCTCAAGACAGCTGGAGTAAAGGCCAGGCAAAGCATCACTAAGGTGGAAACTGAGCACTTGGAGATGGCCGTGGGTTCAGACTTCAACCAGGTATTGACAATTAATATTATATTTATGATTATTAGTTTGTACAGATACTTCTGAGCCCTGAAAACAGGGTGGGGGGGAGACCATGTACAAAAATGTCTGTCTTTTCTAAATGGCTCATACAATGTTTTTGTTAAACCCCTTCAATTAAAGCTGAAAGTCTGCACTTCAATCACATCTTGATTGCTTTGTTTCAAATCCATTGTGGTGGCGTACAGAGCCAAAATGATAGATAGATAGATAGATAGATAGATAGATAGATACTGCTCAACAGAGCATGCCTATAATAATAATAATAATTATTATTATAATAATAATTATTATTATTATTATTATTATTATTATTATTACTATTACTGGAGTAGCTGGGATTGGCTCCAGCAGACCCCCGTGACCCTGTAGTTAGGATATAGCGGGTTGGATAATGGATGGATGGATATTACTGGAGTGAAACAAAACATTCAACCCTTGCCTTTTGAGAGAGTCTGAAATCTTTTGTTGAAGGTGTGCCCCCTAGTGGCTAACATTAGAACACCATAGACGAGAATAGGCCATTCAGCCCAACAAAGCTCGCCAGTCCTATCCACTTATTTCTTCCAAAAAAACATCAAGTCGAGTTTTGAAAGTCCCTAACATCTTACTGTCTACCACACTACTTGGTCGCTTATTCCAAGTGTCTATCGTTCTTTGTGTAAAGAAAAACTTCCTAATGTTTGTGCGAAATTTCCCATTAACAACTTTCCAATTGTGTCCCCGTGTTCTTGATGAACTCATTTTAAAATAACAGTCTCGATCCACTGGACTAATTCCCTTCATAATTTTAAACACTTCAATCATGTCACCTCTTAATCTTCTTTTGCTTAAACTGTAAAGGCTCAGCTCTTTTAATCTTCCCTCATAACTCAACCCCTGTAGCCCTGGAATCAGCCTAGTCGCTCTTCTCTGGGCATTTTCTAGTGCTGTTATGTCCTTTTTGTAGCCTGGAGACCAAAACTGCACCCAGTACTCAAGATGAGGCCTCACCAGTGTGTTATAAAGGTTGAGCAGAACCTCCTGTGACTTGTACTCCACAGATCAAGGCGCTATATAACCTGACAGTCTGTTAGCCTTCTTAATGGCTTCTGAACACTGTCTAAAAGTTGATAGCTTAGACTCCACTATGAATCCTAAATCCTTTTCATAAGGTGGACTCTCAATTTTCTGAACGTCCATTTTGTATTCAAACCTCACACTTTTACTTCCTTTGTGTAATTCTTTACATTTACTAATATTAAATTTCATCTGCCACAAATCTGCCCAAACCTGTCTGCTGTCCAAGTCTTTCTGTGATGATATAACGGATTCCAAATTATCTGCTAATCCACCTATCTTGGTATCATCTGCAAACTTAACCAGCTTGTAACTTATATTCCTACCTAAATCATTTATATATATTAAAAATAGCAGCGGCCCTAACACTGACCCCTGCTGGTCACCACTCTTAACATCGGCCAGTTCTGATGAGGTTCCTCCCACCGTCACCCTCTGCTTCCTGTGTTTGAGCCAATTCTGCACCCATCTAAAAAATCACCCTGAACTCCCACTTCTTTTAATTTGATGCCCAACCTCTCATGTGGCACCTCATCAAATGCTTTCTGAAAGTCCAGATAAATAATATCATCTGCTCCACTTTGATCGTATGCTTTTGTTGCCTTCTCATAGAATTCCAGCATGTTAGTAAAACACGACCTCCCTCTTCTGAACCCATGCTGACTGTCCTAATAACTCCTGTCCTTGCCATGTGTTTCTCAATCTTATCTTTAATAATTCCTTCCATTAATTTTCCTGTGATGCATGTTAAGCTTACTGGCCTATAGTTGCTTGGATCTTCCCTGTCACCCTTTTTATGTAATGGGATGATATTTGCTGAACTGTATACGACAAGCTTGATTCCTTGTGATACTTGACACAAGTTCCAACCTTCTGCCAGTGGACCTGTGGTGCCAATATGGATGCAGCTGTACTTTACGTATAAAGCTCCTTCACTGATGTGCTCTTGGGAAAGGCGCTATATGAAAATCAGAATTTGCACCAGTAAAATCTGCTCTACTTGCCCAGTGTGTGGCGCTAAAGATGTCATTCTTCACTGTTGCTTCTTCCAATGCAGGAACAGAGAAAATTGTACTTGACCTGTGCATTGCTGGCTGATGTTAACTTTGTAATTGTATGTACAAATCTGTGTTCCATCCATATTCTCTTTTTGCGTTACAATGAGTCGGTCAGCTCCACTCAGCGTACCCAAGGAAAAACATTTACTATAAAGCATAAAAATAAAAGCAAATATTCAATCATTATCACTACAGGTGTGTCTTAAATATATTTATTTATTTTTTGTGTGTCACCTTCTAGGGTTATTAACATACAGTTATGTGAAAAAGTAAGTACACGCCATGGAATTTGTTAGCTTTCCTCCATCTTTTCATGTAAAAAGCAGATCTTCATGCAAGCAGTGCCTACAGATAAAGTTGTTCTACTTGAGCAGATCACACATCAAACTGACACGGTGTATTTATGCCTATACAGTGGTGTGAAAAACTATTTGCCCCCTTCCTGATTTCTTATTCTTTTGCATGTTTGTCACACAAAATGTTTCTGATCATCAAACACATGTAACCATTAGTCAAATATAACACAAGTAAACACAAAATGCAGTTTTTAAAAGATGGTTTTTATTATTTAGGGAGAAAAAAAAATCCAAACTAATAACCATGCTGATTTGTCAGTTGGAAAGAGGAAGCCCACCCCTCCATTTATCAGCACTTCAAATCCACCAAATGAGAATCGGGGATTTCAGATGATTAGAACCTCCTTGGGGAGTAAGCAGGTGGACTCCATTCTGATTCATACAGTGGATTTATAGAGCAGGTCTGCTGTTCTCTTTGCTATTGTCACGTGTGGTGTCATCATGCCAAGATCAAAAGAGCTATCTAAGGTCTTCAGAAAGAAAGTTGTGGATGCCAAGGAGTCTGGCAAGGGACTTAAAAAGATGGCCAAATGATCTGAAATCAATCATTCCACTGTAAGGAAGATCATCTTCAAGTGGCGCAGATTTCAAACGACTGCTAATTTGTTCAGGACTGACTGGCCCAGCAAATTCAGCAACCCAAGGGCTGACTGTTTCATATTAACAGAAGTCTTCAAGAACCTCAAACTGCATTCACGGGATCTGCAGGTAAGTCTTACAACAGCTGGCATGAAAGTGCTCACATCAGAAATGGGCTGAAAAAATGTGACCTGCATATGAGGTGTGCGCAGAAAAAGCCTTTGCCGTCCAAAAGGAGCATTGGCATTGAACATCTAACCAATGATCAGGCCTTCCGGAATGGTGTACTCTGGATGGATGAATCAAAGATAGAATTGTTTGGCCACACTAACGATAGAGATGTTTGGTGCAAATCAAAGACAGCATCTCAGAAGAAGAATCTCATACCAGCTGTGAAGCATGGTGGTGGACATGTTCTGGTTTGTGGTTAATTTGCAACTTGTAGTCATCGTTGGTTTGGACATGTGCAGAGGAGAGATGCTGAGTATATTGGGGGAAGGATGCTAAGGATAGAGCTGCCAGGGAAGAGGAGAAGAGGAAGGACTAAGAGAAGGTTTATGGATGTGGTGAGAGAGGACATGCAGGTGATGGGTGTGACAGAACGAGATGGAGGGGACAGGAAGATATGGAAGAAGATGATCAGCTGTGGCAACCATTAATGAGAGCAGCTGAAAGAAGAAGAAGAAGTCATCAAGTCAGCTATGAATTGTGCATCATATAAAAGTGTGCTTGAGGAGAATGTGAGCGCATCTGCCAGAAGTTGAAGAAGAAATGAAACTTTTAACACAATAATGATGTGAAGCACACTGGCCATTCCACCAAGGAATGGTTCAAAAAGAAGAAATGGAGGGTTACGTGTGGCATCAAACCTCAGTTCAGACTCCTTTCATGTGTGGCTCCTGGCTGGTAGAGTGAGCTGCCCACCTCCATCTGAACATCTGACTCCATGAAAGTGTTTAAGAAGCTTTTGAAGACTTTCTGTTTGGTGAATGTCCGTCTAACAGATAATTAGCTTTAACAGGTTCTTGTAAACTAGGAAGTGTAACTCACTGAGATCTTCACTTGTGCTGATCAATTTTGTCCCCTTCCCCGTCACACTTGTTCCCATACACAGTCCCTTGACTGCTTTGTAAGTTGCTTTGGATAAAAGTGTCTGTCTGCTAGGGAAATAAATGTAAATGTAACAGGCTGGCCTAGTCAAAGCCCTGATCTGAATCCAATTAAAATGCTGAAACAGGTCACACATAAAGGAAAGCCCACCAACATCTTGCAGATGAAGGAATTTTGAATGGAGGAGTGAGCTGTCAAAAATGTCATTGAGTCCATGTCAGCGACTTGTGGGCTGTTATGCAAAACTCCTTCAAGAAGTCATTTATGCTTAAGGGGGTGGCAATACCAGCTTTTTAGACCAAAGATGGATTTCACTTTTTCCCCAGTAAGCCATTACATCCTCCTTGATAAAAGGACAAGTGTTGCTATGTCTTCACCATTCCAGCAGTTGGTGCATCACAAACATTAACACTTTTGTGAATTTCATAAAAGACAGAGAGACATATGCATTGAATTTGTCATTCCAGCAGATGGCGCAATCACAAACATTGGTGGTAATAAAATGTTTTGCATTTTTCATTCCAACAAATGGTGCATCACATACATTAATACTGCTTTTATGAATCTCATACCAAATGGTATATAATGGAGAAATAATCATTGCATTTTCCATTCCAAATGACGATGCATCACAAACATTAACAATTATTTATGAATCGCATACTAAATGACATATAGCAGAGAAATATGGATTCCATTTGTCATTCCAGCAGATGGTGCATCACCAGCATTTATGGTAATAAAATGTTTTGCATGTGTCATTCCAACAAATGGTGCATCACATATATTAACACTGCTTTTATGAATGTCATGCCAAATGGCATATAACAGTGACATAAGCATTGGATTTGTCATTCCAACAGATGACACATCACATACATTAACACTGCTTTTATGAATCTTATACCAAATGGTATATAATGGGGACATAATCATTGCATTTTTCATTCCAACAGATGGTGCATCACAAACATTAACATTAACAATGATTTATGAATCTCATACTAAATGACAAATAGCAGAGAAATATGGATTTTGTCATTTCAACAGATGGAGCATCACAAACATTAACACTGATTTTATTAATCGCATACCAAACGACATATAACAGAGATTCATGCATTGCATTTATCTTTCCAACAGATGGCATGACAAATATTGGAATGACAAATGCAATGCATTTTATTGCTATACAGTATACATAACAAAATACATTCCAAAAGATGATGTACTGCAAACGAAAATGCTTAAATATATGAATTTCCCCTTGGGATTAATAAAGTATCTATCTATCTATCTATCTATGTATCTATGAGCCCGTCTTAAGATGGATAGCACAGCTAGTCTATTGATATTTTTCTTGAATGAACGGATGATTAAAATGGCTATTTTTCCATGAGTTTTTTTTTATTTTTATTCAAGTATAACACCTTTTTCTTAAGACACTGTTTGTATGAACATCTCCCGTTTGCTTGTCATCAGTTTCCAAGAAGTGTACAGTACTTACTCTTTCACATGACCTGTATAGCTCTATCAGTATCACCCGGAACCTACGTTTTGTTTCCCTCGACATTTTTCATCAAGCACGTTCTACTTAGGCGACTATGAGGGGACATAATTGTCAGTAACACATTTCCTGTTTCCTAGCAACAACAGCAGGAAGTGTGTGGAATTGAAGCGAGAGAGTGAGTGAGCGAGCGAGGGAGAGAGAGAGGGAGAGAGAGGGGATTGGTATTCAGAAAAAAAAGCCGATTTCTTTGAAAATCCCGATTAAAAATCAGCAAAAAAGCCGGCCGGCGTGCCTGTTGGCGCGTCAGAAGTGCGCGAGGAGCCGCGCAGCGTGAGGTGAGAGACGCCTTTTTCTCCCTTTCGACTCCTTTGTTTCTCTGCTTATTTTTCCACAATATTTGTTTAGGGAAAACGGGTCCGTGTTAAGTAAATAAGAGGCGAGCTGGAGAAGGGGAAGGAGGCGAGTGTGGGAGAGACGGGGGCTCATCGGAGGACCGATGGCAGAGAAGAATGGCTGCCCGCCGGCTGGCTGGTAGGCTGGCTCAGTGAGAGAAAGTCCGGCGCAGGGATGCACGAGTGAGGAGTTGCTGCTGCTCTTGTTATTGTTGTCATTTAGGAGTTAACTGGAGCACAGAGAGAGACACAGGGAGACGGAGAGAGTGGCGTTCACGTCATGCCAGCGTCGCTACCCCGATTGGTATTGTGCTGCCTCCCAAAGCCGTTAAAGAAATCGATCGCGCTTTTTGCCAGTAAGCAGTAAATAAACGTAAAAACAGAAATATGCAAAGAACAAAACAGAAACAAAGAAAACAAAAAAATAAACACACATCGAGTCCGAAGAAAGCCTTCCGAAACCACCGAGAATGTTTAGTGGGTGCTTTGGTTGGACTAATTCTGGACTTGGACACGTGGCTGCCCCCTCGTAAAATCTGGGACCACCAGGACCTGCCCCATTGGGATGTGGGCTTGTGCGCGTAGGTTCACCTGAAACTGCCAGGAGTTGGCCTTCTGCTATGTAGTTTGTGCGTAAGGCGGGGCTGGACATCCCATCAGTGTGATTGTTTACACAGCGAGGTGCGAGTGGTCCAGTTAGGAGGATGGCAGACGTGGAGCGAATGGCACAGCTGCGTTAATCCTAAAGAATCTGGTCAAATGGACGGCTGTAGGAGCACCTCAGTAGATTCAAGCACTAAATCCAGACCCGGAATCAGATTTGTTAGCCAGGTATGCTCATCTACATGGAATTTGATTTTTTTTTTAAATATTTTTTGATGACTTACCATGTATTGCTACATGAGAAATATGCACACAATTGAAAAGTGCACACCTGAGATAAATACCACATGCACTTCAGAACAGGTCATGCACTTGAAGCTAAGTGTGTTTGGGCCCGGTCAGTACTTGCATGGGAGACCATCAAGGAAAAGCTTGGGCTGCTGCTGGAAGAGGTATTGGCGAGGCCAGCAGGGGGCGCATACCCTGATGTCTGAATGTGGATTCCCAATGCCCCAGTGCTGTGACGGGGGCACCGTGCTGTAAACATGGTACCATCCTTCGGATGAGACGTAAAACCAAGGTCTTGACTTGTTGTGGTTACATAAGATCCCTGAGCATCTGTCGTAAAGAGTACGGAGTATCCCGATGTCCTGGCCACCATGGCCTAGTCATTCTGGTTCCCTGTCTGTAGATATCTAAGTATCTCTCACCCCTTTACCCACCTAATGGCTAATGCGTGGTGAGAGTACTGGTGCAAAAATGGCTGCCGTCGCCTCATCCTGGTGGATGCTGCACATTAGTGGTGGTTAAAGGGGCTGCCCACTCGCTGCGTAAAGTG
The DNA here is from genome assembly GCA_026402145.1 of Polypterus bichir lapradei. Lineage (NCBI taxonomy): Eukaryota > Metazoa > Chordata > Cladistia > Polypteriformes > Polypteridae > Polypterus > Polypterus bichir. The sequence continues at coordinate 22,960,455 of JANRMT010049829.1, read as the reverse complement.
TTTTGAGTAATGTAAATGTAAAGAATTATTATTATTTAACATATACATCCAAAGTGCAAGGCAGTGCAGGAAATAAAGAAATACATGCAGTAGCGATATATAAGGCTATATAGATAGATATTGGTGTGGGGGTCCGAGTGCCTATATCAAGCAAGGACAGCCATTTGTGAGCTTGACGGCCAGTGGAAAGAAACTGTTCTTATATCGGCTTGTCTTGCACACCAGGGGCTGGAATCCAGTGTTTTTGCTACGTTACATTTACGATTATTTGCTTAGCAGATGCTTTTGTCCAAAGATATCTGTGTAATGGAGGAGACATCAGTCTGTGGGGATTGTTTGGGAACAAGTGTGACAGGATGAGGGAACAAACTTGATCATCACAAGGAATAAAATGTCCCAGCTCAGAGTGAGACAAAATCCATCACCCAAGAGAATCTCTTAAACACATTGGGAGGTGGGCAGCTCATTCCACCAGTCTGGACCAACGCATAAAAAGAGTCTGGACTGAGAGCTGATGTCACACAGAGGTGGCATCACCAAACGCCTGAGTGGTCGAGAAGGAGCATAGGGACCTCATGAGTGTCTCCATATATAAATTTGGGCCCGTTATATAGGCAAACATCAAGGATTTTAGTTTAAGTCAGTTTGAAACTGATTTTTGTAAAAGGAGCCCAGCAATGTCTGTCCATTCATGAATTATTAAACGGGTCGTTGATGTATTCGTGTGTTTGAACCAGCCTTACATTTAGTGATCCTGCATATTTAATTTTTTTTTGCTTGCGTAGTGCCAGCACTTATCCTGGCAGCATCGGATGGAGGACACCAACCAGCCATTGACCGTATGCCCATCCGCCAAAAGGTACAGTCGCGCACAGATAGGCTCGCCCATATATGTCAAAGAAAATTTCTGCAATTAATCCTAACCTGAATTTCAGTAATTTATGGACTGAATATGCAAGCTCCATGCAGAGAATGTCTGGACAAGTGTAGCAACATGAACTGCTGCACCGCCATGACACCGAATCATGGCTACAACAGCCTAATGCACTTTACACAGACATGGGATAAATTAAATTGAGTGCAGAACAGTAAAGTAGTGGTGTCGTCTGCCAGGTTTGCATTGCATGGTTTTACTTTTCGCATCATGTCCGCATCTCTGTTTCATGAGTGGCCCATTAAGCTAATGGTAAGCACTTAAGTTGGCTGTAACGCATGGAGAGGCACTGACGGGATTTGTATTTGCATGCCACTGCCGGTGCTTTCACATTCAAGAGGTCAGAGTTTATGTTGTTCACAAAAAATAATGCATGAATTTCCTTTTAATGAAAATGTATGCACATAATTATGTGAGATGAATTTAGATTCCCTTCTGCGCCGTGGAAAACGTAGCGCAAGGTGCCTGAACGTCCAATAAGCGTTGCAGGCTTCTTGTTCATGTGGATCGATGAGGAGCAGGAGTTACGCTCATTCTGAAGCTTGAAGTTTATTTTCTTGTCACAAAGTGGATTTCAAGGTTTTATAGATTAAAAATCCATCCTTCTGTGAAGAACAAAATGAATGCTTTGCGTAATCAAAGTAGAAGTTGTGTGGTTTGTAACGGCCGACTCACTTTCCAAAACCGGCAGCTACACCGCCAAGACCCGTAGCCTGGCAAGTGGAGGGACCCGTCAGACCCGACAAGCTGTACTTCTTCCAAATAAACTTCCCCCAATCAACAATCAAAAATAAGCCAAAATAAGTGAGTGAGTATATATTGATAAAAAAAAAAGAAATGAACAAACTCCAAACAGTATACAGTGGGTATAGAAAAGAATCCCCCCTTCGAAATATTCCCATTTGTTTTTGCTTTACAGCCTTAAATGAAAACACATACAGAAAATATTTCTTCCCAGCTTGACTTACTTCAATGCAACCTCTAACATCCAAGTGAATGATATCACAGCTACAGTTCAGAAAAAATATAAAAGATCAAAAGCAAGACCTACTGAGATTAATAAAGGATCAATGTCAGTGTCATGTGTTGACCCCCCTTTTTCTTTAATGACAGCCTTGAGTCTGTTGGGATCTCCTCTATCAGCTTTGCACACCTAGGTTGAGTAATTTCTGCCCCCCACTCTTCTTTACAGTTTAACTGTTCAAGTTCGGTCACATTGGCTGGTGAGCGTTGGTGGTCCGCTATCTTCAGATCTTTCCACAGATTTTCACTGTGATTTCGGTCTGGGCTCTGACTGGCCACACCAGGACATTCACTTTTTTTCTCCTTCAGCCACCGTGTGGTCAGTTTTGCTGTGTGCTTCGGGCTGTTGTCGTGTCGAAAGGTGAACATTCTGCCCATCTTCAACTTTCTGGCAGAGGGTAGCAGGTTT
>JANRMT010049829.1:22913602-22943089 GCA_026402145.1 Polypterus bichir lapradei | reverse complement strand
TGTTCATGTTCATGAGTCCACCATCAGGAGAACACTGAACAGCAATGGTGTGCATGGCAGGGTTGCAAGGAGAAAGCCACTACTCTCCAAAAAAAACATTGCTGCTCGTCTGCAGTTTGCTAAAGATCACGTGGACAAACCAGAAGGCTACTAGAAGAATGTTTTGTGGATGGATGAGACCAGAATAGAACTTTTTGGTTTAAATGAAAAGCGTTATGTTTGGAGAAAGGAAAACACTGCATTCCAGCATAAGAACCTTATCCCATCTGTGAAACATGGTGGTGGTAGTATCAGGGTTTGGGCCTGTTTTGCTGCATCTGGGTCAGAACGGCTTGCCTTCATTGATGGAACAATGAATTCTGAATTATATCGGAGAATTCTAAAGGAAAATGTCAGGACATCTGTCCATGAACTGAATCTCAAGAGAAGGTGGGTCATGCAGCAAGACAACGACCCTAAGCACACAAGTCGTTCTACCAAAGAATGGTAAAGAAGAATAAAGTGAATGTTTTGGAATGGCCAAGTCAAAGTCCTGACCTTAATCCAGTCGAAATGTTGTGGAAGGACCTGAAGCGAGCAGTTCATGTGAGGAAACCCACCAACATCCCAGAGTTGAAGCTGTTCTGTACGGAGGAATGGGCTAGAATTCCTCCAAGCCGATGTGCAGGAATGAGCAAAAGTTACCGGAAACGTTTAGTTGCAGTTATTGGGGGGTCACACCAGATACTGAAAGCAAAGGTTCACATACTTTTGCCACTCACAAATATGTAATATTCAATCATTTTCCTTAATAAATAAATGACCAAGTATAATATTTTTGTCTCATTTGTTTAACTGGTTTCTCTTTATCTACTTTTAGGACTTGAGTGAAAATCTGATGATGTTTTAGGTCATATTTATGCAGAAATATAGAAAATTCTAAAGGTTTCACAAACTTTCAAGCACAACTGTACCAGCAGTCACATCAGTTATCCTAGCTTGCAAGTCTTCTAAAGATAAAGGTTTGGTTGAATAAAAATTTGTTTTCACATGTCCCCATAAAAAGAAATCCAACGGAGTCAAAGCTGGTGAACATGGAGGCCAAGAAAATGGTCCACCTCTTCCAATCTGTCTGTTAGGGAATTTCTCAGGGAAACTCTCTTAACTTGCAAAGCAAAGTGACAAGGAGCACCATCTTGTTGAAACACTGTATTCTCTATCAGTCCTAATTGTTCAAGTTGAGGAATAAAGTAATTTTGCACTATTTCTAAATAGCTATCACCATTAACAACATGCCCTTCAAAAAAAGAATAGCCCCATGACTCAATTTTTTCCCAAAGCACTCCACACATTAACTTTGGGAGAATCTCTTCCATGTTCAACAGACTCATGTGGATTTTCAGTTCCCCAAATATGGCAAAAATAAAACTTCTAAAGCCAAAAAAAAAAAAAAAATAGATACATCAAGCTTTCTAATCCTTTTAACAAATTCTTTCTATCACATACACTTACAAAGTTACAACTATTTTAAATTGCACACAGACTTTATGGACCCCCTGTATGTACTGTATATCTGAGATATAATTGTTAGAACAATTTAGATGAGAACCAGTCACTAAACCCAACAATATTCTTGCCGGTCCAATCCACTTATTTCTTCCAAAATAACATCAAGTCCAGTTTTGAAAGTCCCCAAAGCCCTACTGTCTACCATGCTACTTAGTCACATATTCCATGTGTCTGTGGTTCTCTGTGTGATGAAAAACTTCCCAATGTTTGTGTAACATTTACCTTTAAGTTTCCAACTGTGGCCCCATGCTCTTGATGAACTCGTTTTAAAGTAACTGTCTTGATCCATTCTACTAATTCCCATTACAATTTTAAACACTTCAATCATGTCTCCTCTTAATCTTCCTTTATTTAAACTCAAAAAGCTCAGCTCTTTTAATCTTTCCATATAATTCATCCCATGGAATCGGCATAGTTGTTCTTCCCTGGACTTTTTCTAGTGTTGCTATATCATTTTTTGTAGCCTGGAGACCACAACTGCACACAGTACTCCAGATGAGACCTTACCAACTTGGACTTATACTCTACAAATGAAGGTGCTGTATAAGCTGACATTCTGTTAGCTCTTTTAATGGCTTCTGAATACTGTCCAGCAGTTGATAGTGTGGACTCCACTATGACTCCTAAATCCTTCTCATAAGGTGTACTTTTGATTTTCAGACCTCCTGTTATATATTCATGTACTGCCTACATGTAATATTTTACATTCACTGTCATTAAATTTCATCAGTTACAAGTCTGCCCAAGCCTGCATGCTGTCCAAGTCCTACTGTGATGATTCAATGCATTCTTGATCATCTGCCAATCCACTTAGCTTGGTATCATCTACAGACTTTACCAGCTTCTTACTTATATTCCTATGCAAATCATTTATATTTATATATATTTATATATATATATATATATATATATATAAAAACAGCAGTGGCCGCAGCACTGACACCTGTGGGACAACACTCTTAACATCAGACAATTCTGATAGGGTTCCTCGCACCATCACTCTCTGCTTCCTGTGTCTGAGCCAATTCTGCACTCCACTACATGCCACACCCTGAACTCGCACCTCTCTTTTGGCACCTTATCGAGTGCTTTTTTAAACTCAAGGTAAATAATATCTTATGCTCCACCTTGATTGTATGCCTTTGTTGCTTCCTCATAGAATTCCAGCATGCTAGTAAAACAGTATCAGTTGGCGAAGAAAGATTCACTGATCTTGACTTTACTGACGATGCGGTGATCTTCGCGGAGTCATTGGAGGCTCTGTTCAGGGCTCTTGAGAGACTGAGCGAGGCGTCCGAGTGTCTGGGCTTGTGAGTGTCCTGGATAAAAACCAAGATTGAGGGCTTTAATGACTTCTTGCTCACAGCCATCAGCAGTGTGTCTGTGGAATGTCAACCGTGTCAAGAGGTTTACTTACCTTGGCAGCGACATTCTTGTCTCTGGTTGGTCTTCCTGTAGATGTCAGTAGTCTGCAGATGGATTATTAGAGCATGGGGGTTCATGAGGTCACTGGAAAAGGGTGTGTGGCGCTCCCGATATCTATGAAAAAGTCTTTAGGCGAAGACGGAACTACTTTGGTACTGTCTCACTTCAGAGAATCCTTCGGTACGACTGGTTTGACTTTGTGTCAAATGAGCAGTTGCTCATGGAATCTTGAATGATGCACATTGCCTGTACAGTGAGGGATCATCAGTTATGTCACAACGGCCATGTGCCTTGATTCCCTGTGGATAATCCGGCTTGCAGGATACTCATTGTTGAGGGACCAGGCCAAGGGGACGCCCACATAACACCTGGCTGTGGCAGATAGATGGTCATTTCCAGAGGGTGGTACTGGACCGCGTGTCTGCCTAGGGGGGGTTGCCAACCGGAATCCTGAGCTGTTTTATCGTGTTGTTAGTGTGGCAACGAGCTGCACCAGTGCATGCTCCCCAACCTGACCTGACCTCATCTGAACCTATGCTGACTGTTCAGTAAAACTGAACCCTTTTTATATAACAGGTTAGTATTTGCCATTTTCCAATCTTTTAGAATTTCCCCAGTGTGCAGTGACTTCCTAAAAATATGGGTCAAGGGTTTATATATGCAGTTACTATCCTCCTTAAGAACTATAGGATAAATATTTTCTGGTCCTGGTGATTTGTTTGATGTTAGTCTATTAAGTCTAGGCAGCACTTCTCCCACTACAATTTCTAAATCACTCAGTACCTCCTTAGTGGTCCCTGTTACCGGTAGGTGGTTATCTGTTTCCTCACATGTGAAGACCTCAGAAAAAAAAAAAAAAAAGTGCATTTATTAGTATATTCGCATATTATACAATTTCGTCTATCTGTACACTTGTATATGGTTGAGATGACAATAAAGTTCACTTTGACTTGAATCGTGTTCATACGTTTACATACCCCTGGCAGAATTAGTAAATTGTTAGCCATTTTTGGTAAATATGAGTGATCAGAAAAAACACCATTCTTTTATTTAGGAATAGTACTCAGAGGATGCTATTTATCGTCACAGAACTGTGTGTGTCCTTTAGTAGTCATAAAGATAACATAATTCATACATTTTGCCCTGATAAAAACTTTAAATGCCCTTGAATGTTAGGCCGGAGTTTTCATGTTCTCCCTGTGTCTGCGTGGGTTTCCTCCGGATATTCCGGTTTTCTCCCACAGTCCAAAGACATGCAAGTTAGGTGCATTAGCGATTCTAAATTGCCCCTAGTGTGTGCTTGGTGTGTGCTCCCTGCCCGGGGTTTGTTTCCTGCCTTGTGCCCTATGTTGGCTGGAATTGGCTCCAGCAGACCCCCGTGACCCTGTAGTTAGGATATAGCGGGTTGGATAATGGATGGATTTTAGGCCTAATAATATACACTGAAGCTGACATGGCTAAGAGAGTAAGTATCCATGCCTTTGCCTTGCTGGATCGTAATTAGTGTCTGTGTTTGAATAGTCAGTGAGTTTCTTCACTCTTGAGAGACCCTTGTGCATTGAATCCAGAGTTTCATGAATTTTACATTTATTTGCTTAACAGACACTTTTCTCCAAAGCAACTTACAAAAAGATGTCAACATAATTGTGTGAGCATCATGCTGGGGAACTGTTTGGGAACAAGTGTGACAGGACAAGATTACAAAATGGATCACCAAAAGTGAACAGCTCAGAACAAAATACAAGTGAGCTGCTGTTCTTAGGCTGCAAATCCTAACAGCTAATATCACCTAGAAAGAAATTCACCAAACAGGAGAGTCCTCCAAGACTTCTTAAAAACATTGAAGAAATTAAGAATTTCCAATGGAAGTTGGCAGCCTGTTCCATCAGCTAGGAGCTACATGAGAAAAGAGTCTGGACTACCAGAAGTCTGGATACCAGGCAGTGGTGTCACCAGACACCAACAGCGGACATGAGTTATCGAGAAGGAGCATTGGACCTCAATAAATTTAGGTGCTGACCCATTGACTACTCTAAGCAAGGATTTGAACTTAATATAAATCGCTACAGAAAGCTAGTGTAGTGATCTGAAAAGAGGAGTGACGTGTCCCCGCCTTGGCTGGTTGAACATCAGACGTGCCACTGCATTTTAAATTATTTGCAACAGCTTGGTGGCATATGCCAGTACTCCTGCCAGAGTTGCATTAGTCCAGGTGTGACCAGAACAACTCCTGGAGCAGGTGTTGTGCTACATACTATGTTAGATATGGTCTGATCTTGTGGATATTGTATAGAGTGAATCTGCAAGACCAGGGGCCTCATGTATAAACGGTGCATACGCACAAAATGTTGTGTAAGAACGTTTCTACGCTCAAATCGTGATGTATGAAACCTAAACTTGGCGTAAAGCCACGCACATTTTCACGGTAGCTCATACCCTGTCGTGCGCAAGTTCTGCGCTTGGTTTTGCAGACTGGCGGCACCCAGCGTCAAAGCGGTGCTACTGTTCTGTAACTGTGTTACCCTGACGCGGCTTTATAAATACACTGAAATTAACCGCATATTGTTTATTAGTTTAATGCATCTGATTGTAATTAACCTGTAACAATATAATGGTCCACAGAATGGCCAAACTATTCCAAATACTATAACTGCTTAAACATTGTTACTCTCACTGCATCTTCTTCTTCTTCTTTAAGCTGCTCCTGTTAGGGGTTGCCACATCGGATCATCCTTTTTCCATATTACTCTCACTTAACCACTTGGAGTATTTATATCACTGTGTCTGAGTGTAAATCACAGGAGTACAGCAGCTGATCGGAAAGAGAATTATCGGTATACAGCATCAAGCACACACTGCCTCAGCCATTTGCTATTTGAACTGGTCTCATCCGACAAACACTTCAGAGCCTTTCTTGTTCGGACCTCGCGGTTCACAAACAGTTTAATCCCAAGAACTATACACACGCTCAATCAGTCCATCAAGTGCTCCTTGTAGAACTGTTTGTACTTGCAAGTTTACAGTGAGGTAATTGTACTTATGATACAGTTATAATATCGCACAACCTGCGCCACTTTATAAAGCGCATATTTACATATGATGCATTTCATCTTAAAAATGATATTGTCAACAAAATATATTTATTATATTATACAGATTTAACTTTAACTACACGGTGCCTCCGTGCTAGAGAGTAATTTGAGCTTCGTTCACAGTTTGTTCCTGCCTCGCACTGTATTCTTGCTGTGGCTGGCGTGACATTGGAAGGATAGATGGATAGAATAATTAAACATTACAAAGATATTTCAATGTTCCTTAAAAGTTTTGAAGAATCAGCGTTCTAAGCTTACAGATGGCTTAACGTCTATTACAGAGCTGATTGTGTGGCGATTGGGTATTTGGAGAAGGAAAAGGAAGGACAGCAATTTGGGGTTAGTATGTTTGAAAAAGACAATACTGCTGCAATAAAATATATCATCGAAGGTCGCGCATGGCGCAGCAAGCATCTTGTGTGAGACATGAACAATCACAGTGCCATCGTGTTCCCATGTTTAATAACATGCTTTAACTCCTATCATCATGAAAATGATATCACGTATACATCTCAGTATTTTAATTATTCAGAGAGCTGTAATATCACGAATGTAATGGATTCTGTGTCCTGTCGGAGGAAGAGAAAGCCCGAAAGCATATAGTGATTCACACACAGAGCACATAGAAGGTCAAATACAAAACAAAGCATTTAACATGCTAATTTAATTACAATGGGATTTGAGAATCTAGTAAATTAAATGATTTTAAGATGAAGTTTATGATGTTCTACTTTAATGACAAAATAAACTACGTGATTAATGTGGAAATTTAGAGATTAAAGTTTTTCAGACTGTATGCCTTTTTTTTTCTCTGTACCCGAATATGCTTTCATATGACACTCAGACAGTGGGTTACGACTCGCCTTTTCTTGGCGACTTTGATATGTGACGTTTTTTTTTTTTTCGGGCACTGTGCAACTTTGTGAACTTGAGGTTTCGAGTTTCTCCGACACTCTATGTCACTCGATCAGCTTTCTTTTGTTGTTTATACCACTGTTTAAACCAACAAATACTACAGGTGCCGGTCATAAAATTAGAATATCATGAGAAAGTTGATTTATTTCAGTAATTCCATTCAAAAAGTGAAACTTGTATATTAGATTCATTCATTACACACAGACTGTATTTCAAATGTTTATTTCTTTTAATTTTGATGATTATAACTGACAACAAATGAAAGTCCCAAATTCAGTATCTAGGAAAATTAGATTATCAATTAAGACCAATGCAAAAAAAAGGATTTTTAGAAATGTTGGCCAACTGAAAGGTATGAACATGAAAAGTATGAGCATGTACAGCACTCAATATTTAGTTGGGGCTCCTTTGGCCTGGATTACTGCAGCAATGCGGCGTGGCATGGAGTCGATCAGTCTGTGGCACTGCTCAGGTGTTATGAGAGCCCATGTTGCTCTGATAGTGGCCTTCAGCTCTTCTGAATTGTTGGGTCTGGCGTATTGCATCTTCCTCTTCACAATACCCCATAGATTTTCTATGAGGTTAAGGTCAGGCGAGTTTGCTGGCCAATCAAGAACAGGGATACCATGGTCCTTAAACCAGGTACTGGTAGCTTTGGCACTGTGTGCAGGTGCCAGGTCCTGTTGGAAAATGAAATCTGCATCTCCATAAAGTTCGTCAGCAGCAGGAAGCATGAAGTGCTCTAAAACTTCCTGGTAGACGGCTGCGTTGACCTTGGACCTCAGAAAACACAATGGACCAACACCAGCAGATGACATGGCACCCCAAACCATCACTGACTGTGGAAACTTTACACTGGACCTCAAGCAACGTGGATTCTGTGCCTCTCCTCTCTTCCTCCAGACTCTGGGACCTTGATTTCCAAAGGAAATGCAAAATTTACTTTCATCAGAGAACATAACTTTGGACCACTCAGCAGCAGTCCAGTCGGGACGCTTCTGACGCTGTCTCTTGTTCAAGAGTGGCTTGGCACAAGGAAGCGACAGCTGAAACCCATGCCTTGCATAAGTCTGTGTGTGGTGGTTCTTGAAGCACTGACTCCAGCTGCAGTCCACTCTTTGTGAATCTCCCCCACAGTTTTGTTTCACAATCCTCTCCAGGGTACAAGCGGTTATCCCTATTGCTTGTACACTTTTTTCTACCACATGTTGCCCTTCCCTTCGCCTCTCTATTAATGCGCTTGGACACAGAGCTCTGTGAACAGCCAGCCTCTTTAGCAATGACCTTTTGTGTCTTGCCCTCCTTGTGCAAGGTGTCAATGGTCGTCTTTTGGACAACTGTCAAGTCAGCAGTCTTCCCCATGATTGTGTAGCCTACAGAACTGGACTGAGAGACCATTTAAAGGCTTTTGCAGGTGTTTTGAGTTAATTAGCTGATTACAGTGTTGCACCAGGTGTCTTCAATATTGAACCTTTTCACAATATTCTAATTTTCCGAGATACTGAATTTGAGACTTTCATTAGTTGTCAGTTATAATCATCAAAATTAAAAGAAATAAACATTTGAAATACATCAGTCTGTGTGTAATGAATGAATCTAATATACAAGTTTCACTTTTTGAATGGAATTACTGAAATAAATCAACTTTGTCATGATATTCTAATTTTATGACCGGCACCTGTATGTTTTTCTTTACCTCCACTTGGTATTCTCTGAAATTTTTCTATTTTTCCTCGTACTTTTGCCATTGCCTTTTCACAGAAAACTGAGGTTAAGGGCAATTTATATTGATTTGCATATTCAAAGAGGCAGAATTCTGGGAGGAGATGGGGTGGGGCAGCAGGCGCGTGCACATTCGTTAATTTCCACGCTGACCGGGATTTATGTAGCCGAAGAACGTGGAAGTTGACGAATGCACAGTTTTATGCATCTGGATTTTTTTGTGCGTAAGCACATTTCCGCTTTTGTGCTTATGTCATGTTCTAGTGTGAATTCTATGCACGCCGTTATGCATGAGGCCACAGGAGACTGTAGCAACATGGCCCCTGAAGGTAAGCTTGTTGGGTGAGTGGGTCCACCTGAAGCTGTCTGAAGTTGAGCTTCTTCAATGTGGTATGTACATAAGGCAAGATTTACACACAGATGAGACATCTCATCAATGAGAATTTTATACATGCAACACGGTCCTTGAAGGACAGCTTGTTATCGATCACCACCCCATGGTTGTTTCCCAGCTTGGTGTTAGCAAAAATGAGACAAACTGAACAGAGATGGGGAGCTGAATAGACAAGTGAGCTGGGATAACAAGAAGGTCTGTCTTTGCCAAGTTGTGCCTGAGATGGTGTTCCTTCATGCAGGTTACAATGTCAGTGAGACATGCAGAAATTCTAGCTGATTCTATGAGGTCCTCTGGAGGGAATGACAGGTAGAGCTGTGTAACATCAGCATAGCACAGAGAGGAAGATTAATAGGATGGTAGGGCCAAGTGAAGATGTGTATAGAGAGAGAGGAGGAGAAGGAGGCCCGGCACTGATCCCCTGTGCAACCCCGTGCTTGCTTAGTGCACTCTTGACGTCTTTCCACTTCAGGACACACAGTAAGATCTCCCTGAAGACATCTCAAACTACCTTGGGGCTGTCCCAGAGCTGCCTAACTCAGACAGGGTGGCAAGAAGGATCAGGTGGTTGACCGTGTCAAAGGCCGAAGGGAGATCTAGCAGGATGAGCACAGACGACTTGGTGGTAGCTCAGGCCTGCAATAATGTGCCGACAAAAGTAAGTAGAGTCTTCTCCGTGGTTACTGGTTACTGAAGCAATGGAACTATACAAAGATCTGTGTGAGAAAGTAGCTCAACTTTATAAACCAGAAAAAGGCATCCAAAGATCAGTGTTCAAACTCTTATTAACGAGTGGAAAATTAGTGTTTCCATTAATATTAAGAGACAGTCAGGTAGACTCAGAAAGATTTCAAACACCTGAGAAAATACTGTAACTAGCCTCATTTAATATCAGAGAAGATGGAAAGCCGCCATTGATGCTATAGGGGACAATACATAACATTAAGAACTAAAGGTATGCAAACTTTTGAAGTGGGCCATCTTTTTATTTCCTTTCTTGCTGTGGATTGCGCTCTTCTGTCGTGACTAATAGTTTAGTTTGAATCCTATTCAAATTATACCTGATCACTCAGGTTTGTTTTAAAAAAAAAAAATGGTACACATCTTACAAATTCTGCCAGGGTTATGTCAACCTACGGGCACAACCCTAGGCTAATATTTTGGAGTGTGACTTGATATACAATATCTCACAAAAGTGAGTACACCCCTCGCATTTTTGTAAATACTTTATTATATCTTTTCATGGGACAACACTGAAGATATGATACTTTGACACAATATAAAGTAGTCAGTGCACAGCTTGTATAACAGTGTAAATTTGCTGTCCCCTCAAAATAACTCAACACACAGCCATTAATTTCTAAACCCCTGGCAACAAAAGGGAGTACACCCCTAAGTGAAAAATGTCCAAATTGTGCCCAATTAGCCATTTTCCCTCCCCAGTGTCATGTGACTCATTAGTGTTATAAGGTCTCAGGTGTGAATGGGGAGCAGGTGTGTTAAATTTGGTGTTATCGCTCTCACACTCTCTCATACTGGTCACTGGAAGTTCAACATGGCACCTCATGGCAAAGAACTCTTTGAGGATCTGAAAAAAAGAATTGTTGCTCTACATAAAGATGGCTGAGGCTATAAGATGGCCAACATCCTGAGACTGAGCTGCAGTACGGTGACCAAGACCATACAGTGGTTTAACAGGACAGGTTCCACTCAGAACAGGCCTCGCCATGGTCGACCAAAGAAGTTGAGTGCATGTGCTCAGCGTCATATCCAGAGGTTGTCTTTTGAAAATAGATGTATGAGTGCTGCCAGCATTGCTGCAGAGGTTGAAGGGGTGGGGGGATCAGCCTGGCAGTGCTCAGACCATACGCCCACCGCACACGGCATCAAATTGTTCTGCATGGCTGTCGTCCCAGAAGGAAGCCTCTTCTAGAGATGATGAAAGCCCGTAAAAACAGTTTTCTGAAGACAAGCAGACTAAGCACATGGATTACTGGAACCATGTCCTGTGGTCTGATTAGACCAAGATAAACTTTTTTGGTTCAGATGGTGTCAAGCGTGTGTGGCGGCAACCAGGTGAGGAGTACAAAGACAAGTGTGTCTTGCCTACAGTAAAGCATGGTGGTGGAGGTGTCATGGTTTGGGGCTGCATGAGTGCTGGTGGCACTGGGGAGCTACTCTTCATTGAGGGAACCATGAATGCCAACATGTATTGTGACATACTGAAGCAGAGCATGATCCCCTCCCTTCGGAAACTGGGCCGCAGTGCAGTATTCCAACATAACGACCCCAAACACCCCTCCAAGATGACCACTGCCTTGCTAAAGAAACGGAGGGTAAAGTTGCTGGACTGGCCAAGCATGTCTCCAGACCTAAACCATATTGAGCATCTGTGGGGCATCCTCAAACAGAAGGTGGAGGAGCGTAGGTCTCTAACATCCACCAGCTCCGTGATGTTGTCATGGAGGAATGGAAATGGATTCCAGTGGCAACCTGTGAAGCTCTAGTGTACTCCATGCCCAAGAGAGTTAAGGCAGTGCTGGAAAATAATGGTGGCCACACAAAATATTGACACTTTGGGCACAATTTGGACATTTTTCACTTAGGGGTGTACTCGCTTTTGATGCCAGCGGTTTAGGCATTAATGGCTGTGTGTTGAGTTATTTTGAGGGGACAGCAAATTTAAACTTTTATACAAGCTGTACACGGACTACTGTACAAAGTGTCATAATTTCAATGTTAACCTATGAAAAGGTATAATAAAATATTTACAAGAAAGTCAGGGGTGTACTCACTTTTGAGAGATACTGTATGTAATCTCGTAAGTGTCACTTAAAGACACGATGATAACATATTACAGGGCCGTTGTGTAACAACCTATAAATTATTTTTAATTGATCACTGAAGTGGCATTTTAATGAAATCCATTTGGGCTTCAGTCAATTGGAAACCTTTTAATAGATGATTGCCCCGTACCTAAATGAACACACACCGACTACAAAGGGAAAATTGCTCAGAGCAGATGGTGGAAGGATCAGATGTGTAAGTAAACATGTCTGTTTCGACAACGCATCCAAACAAAACCACAAGCCACCCTGTAATTTTGATTTTCTTATTTTCCATCAGTTTGTTTTATATAGAGTATTTGTTTACTTGCTTTATCAAGTTATTAATTTGTGTGTAAATGTAAATATTTATTAACAAAAGAAAAAAAAAAAGTGTAGATTTATTTGCCCTCCTCTACTTTCATTTTGGGGTGGGGGAAGTTTATCATCTGTTTCAGACAATCTTCAATGAGGTAGAATTTGCAGTACTGTGAGCCGAACGCCTTTGCCAATGTGATGTACGTTTTGTTTTGTTTCACGTTCATAAAGAAACAGGGATGCTGAAAAGTAGGCTGTCAATGATAAACGTTCAATCACTTAACACTACCGTGGATTCAGAAATTATTCAGACTCGACCCATACCCCACACTTTTTATTCACTTTATTGTGTTGTGGATTTAATTTTTAAGTTTTGCTTATCATTCTACACTCAATAGCCCATAATGATAAAAGTGAAAACGTTTTCTCAGAAACATTTGCAAATTTTATTTAAAAAAATTGAAAACTGAAACATCTCATTTGTGAAAGTGGATATTCAGACTCTTTGCTGTGGAGCTCCAAACTGTCGTCTGGTGCCATCTGTTTGCTTTAATTATATTTGAGACGTGCTGTGAACGTAATACGTCACAGGTGGACTCCAGTTGAATTGACTGGACATCGTTAAAAAAGGCACACATGTACCCGTGTCACTTGCAGAAATTCTGAGATGATTCTGCATTAATGGGATAGATAGATAGATAGATAGATAGATACTTTATTAATCCCGAGAGGAAATTCCCATACTCCAGCAGCAGCATACTGATAAAAAACAATATTAAATTAAAGAGTGATAACAATGCAGGTATAACAGACAGTAACTTTGTATAATGTTAACGTTTACCCCCCCGGGTGGAATTGAACAGTCGCATAGTGTGGGGTCTCCTCAGTCTGTCAGTGGAGCAGGACGGTGACAGCAGTCTGTCGATGAAGCTGCTCCTCTGTCTGGAGATGATCCTGTTCAGTGGATGCCGTGGATTCTCCATGATTGACAGGAGCCTGCTCAGCGCCCGTCGCTCTGCCACGGATGTCAAACTGTCCAGCTCTGTGCCTACAATAGAGCCTGCCTTCCTCACCAGTTTGTCCAGGCGTGAGGAGTCCTTCTTCTTTATGCTGCCTCCCCAGCACAATACCACGTAGAAGAGGGCGCTCGCCACAACCGTCTGGTAGAACATTTGCAGCATCTTATTGCAGATGTTGAAGGACGCCAGCCTTCTAAGGAAGTATAGTCGGCTCTGTCCTCTCTTGCACAGAGCATCAGTATTGGCAGTCCGGTCCAATTTATCATCCAGCTGCACTCCTAGTTATTTATAGGTCTGCACCTTCTGCACAGTCACCTCTGATGATCACGGGGTCCATGAGGGGCCTGGGTCTCCTAAAATCCACCACCAGCTCCTTGGTTTTGCTGGTGTTCAGGTGTATGTTGTTTGAGTCGCACCATTTAACAAAGTCCTTGATTAGCTTCCTATACTCCTCCTGCCCACTCCTGATGCAGCCCACAATAGCAGTGTCGTCAGCGAACTTTTGCACGTGGCAGGACTCCGAGTTGCATTGGAAGTCCAATGTATGTTGGCTGAACAGGACTGGAGAAAGTACAGTCCCCTACGGCGCTCCTGTGTTGCTGACCACAATGTCAGACCTGCAGTTCCCGAGACGCACATATTGAGGTCTGTCTGTAAGTCCACGATCCATGCCACCAGGTATGAATCTACTCCCATCTCTGTCAGCTTGTCCCTAAGGAGCAGAGGTTGGATGGTGTTGAAGGCGCTAGAGAAGTCCAGAAACATAATTCTTACAGCACCACTGCCTCTGTCCAAGTGGGAGAGGGATCAGTGTAGTTATATAGATGATGGCATCTTTCGCTCCCACCTTCTCCTGATATGCGAACTGCAGAGGGTTGAGGGCGTGGCGGACCTGTGGCCTCAGGTGGTGAAGCAGCAGCTGCTCCATGGTCTTCATCACATGTGACATCAGGGCAACAGGCCAGAAGTCATTTAGCTCACCAGGATGTGATACCTTTGGGACTGGGGTGATGCAAGATGTTTTCCAAAGCCTCGGGACTCTCCCCTGTTCTAGGCTCAGGCTGAAGATGTGCTGTAGAGGACTCCCCAGCTCCAGCGCACAGGCCTTCAGCAGTCGTGGCGATACTCCATCTGGACCTGCTGCTTTGCTGGCACAAAGTCTCCTCAGCTCTCTGCTCACCTAGGGTGCTGTAATTGTAGGTGGGGATGTCTCTCCTATGCTGGTATCAGCGGAAGGATGGGTGGAGGGTGCAGTTCTTCCGAGGTGAGAGTGGGTTAGGGTGGTCAAACCTGTTAAAGAAGTTGTTCATTTGGTTTGCTCTCTCCACGCGTCTGTCGATGGTGGCACCCTGCTTCGAGCTGCAGCCAGTGATGATCTCCATCCCATCCCACACTTCCTTCATTCTGCAACT
Source organism: Polypterus bichir lapradei (assembly GCA_026402145.1). NCBI lineage: Eukaryota > Metazoa > Chordata > Cladistia > Polypteriformes > Polypteridae > Polypterus > Polypterus bichir. The sequence continues at coordinate 22,928,419 of JANRMT010049829.1, read as the reverse complement.
GGGGTGTATCAATAAGGGGGATGAGGCAGGGAGAGAGGACTTTGAGAACTGCCTGCAGCTTAACATGAGCAAAACCAAGGAATTGCTGATTGACTTTCACCACACCAAGGAGCCTCCATGTCCAGTCACTATTCAAGCAGTGGATATGGAGGTGAAGAGCTCCTACAAGTGCTTGGGAGTCCACGTCAATGACAGGCTGGACTGATCTTGTTACCCAGAGGAACTAGAGAAGAAAGGGCAGATCAGTCTCTTTGTCCTTAGGAGGTTGTTCCTTTAATGTGAGAAGCAACATCCTTCTCATCTTCTAATGCTCCGTGATGGTCAGTGCAGTTTTCTGCGCTGTGGTGTGCTGGGCTGGTAACATCACTTCAAGAGAGGCCCACCGAATCAACAACCCTAATTTCAATCAATTTATCCTTTATTTCAGGTTGGAATAACCCATTGCTGTAAAGCACTATGCATTTCCAAGTATATGTTGCTCTGCTCGTCTTGAAGGTTTTCTATTTGACTTTTCACTCTTGAACTGACACAGTGAACACAAAGTATTATTTTTCCAAAATCTTAAGCCGAGAAAAATGAACTCAGCACATTTTCTCACTGAGCCTCGATATTATTTTTCCATGAACTGCAGGGTTAAGGCTAGTTGTCACAGTGCCAGTGAATTCTTTATAAATGGTCTCTATTTTGAAATGCGTTTATGTTGTTATTGCTTGTTATTTTATTGATTGAATGAACTCGTCTATGTAAAAGTACTAATTACATCTTAAAGTCCTGATTTTATTACTTGTATTATATAAGATGTGCTCAAAACATGTAAACTCTAAATTATGTGTGTTTTTGAAACCTTAAGTGTGTTGCTTTTTGAGACTCTCAGACGTCTGACCTAATTCTTCCCTTTTTTTTTTTTTTTTTCTCACTCCATAGATCTCCCAAATGCCTTAATATGGATCTGTCATAAACTGCTGGATAGGGCCCGGAGAAACACTAAAATTATGATGCTGAAATAAACCCTCGAAACCTCAGAAAACAAAAAACAGTAACATGGCTGTGGACATGGAAAACCTGAACCTCGTGTGTCACAGGCCTTGTGGACTAACACAGCCTGTGTTTAAATGAGACGTCTTCCTGCAAGGTGGTTACCTCACAGAGTTTTTCATGTTTTGTGCATTTTGCCTTTTCTAGAGACATGCAAGGCCAAAGCAGTCAGGACAGTTTTCAATGCAAGCAGTGTGACACGGTTTGCCCCACGTGGCCAGACATGCTGGAGCACGTGGAAAGTCACTACCTTCAGGATGAGGACCGCCGCTTTAAGTGTGACCAATGTGGCAGAGGTTACAGGCATGCTGGCAGCCTGGTGAATCACAAGAAGACTCATGAGGTGGGACTTTTCCATTGCCCCATTTGCGGAAGGCAGCTTACCAACCCCCTGGCTCTGAAAAATCACGTGCGTATCCACACACAGGGCAAGAGTTTCCAATGCCAAGTGTGTGGCAAGGCTTTCAGGCTGGCCGCCCAACTTGCTACCCACCAGAGGTGCCACACGGAAAGAACCCATCACTGCACGGTATGTGGAAGGAGCTTTCGGAGTCAGTCTCAGCTGGCCGTGCACATTAGCGAATTGCACGCCAATGACTCTGCAGCAAACGAGCTAAACATGTCGGGTTCTCTGGGAGCAGATAGCTCCGACTCTTCAGAGAACCTTCCTTTGAGACCTAGAAATGCTTCCAACATGCTTTCTGCTGATGGTTCTGAAGCACCTCATAAAAATGCTGTTGTGTCCAATGCTGGCAACCATTCCGACTCTCATCTTTTACCCGATGCCACAGGAATAGTCTATGGTGCTAATGAGGCCAGTGATTCAAGTTCCCTCGAAGGGGACAGAGTCGCTCATAATGGACTTCCAAGTTTTTCTTGCAGTGATTGTGGAAAGCTGTTTGGGGACATTAGCAGTTTGAAAAGACACTTTTGTTTTCAGCCGCCTAATCACAAAACTTCAACTCCACTGAGGGATGGGCTGATTAAAAGCAGAAGGGGTAATGACAGCAAACCAGTGTCTGAAGACACGGACGATAGACCCTTCAAGTGCAACCAATGCGAAAAAACCTACAGACACCATGGTAGCCTAATCAACCACAAAAAATCGCACCAGCTGGGCGCTTTTGAGTGTCGCATATGTTTCAAACAGTTTAATAATCTGGCCGCTTTGAGTAGCCACCTGAGAATCCACCCCAAGTCCACCTCAAACAGATCATTGCAGCCTCCTTACTTTGAACATTCTGATATCCCTCAAGATCTGCTTGTTTCTCATGCGGGTAGCAGCATCAGTGACACCGAGAAAAGCAACTTCTGCCATCTGTGCGAGGTGGCGTTCGCAGATGAATCTGAATTTCAAGACCATGTCATGCTGCATAATAACAATTCTTTGCCATTGGATCACCTTGATGGATTTACTGAAGGAGGCGACCTTTCACATGACTATGCTAGCACACAAAATCCTGAGCTTACTGCAGATAGCTACCAGCCATCTTCTAATACAGAGCCTTTTGAGAGTGAGGGGCACAGTGATGCGCGGGAGGCTGTTAATGGGCTGGCTTTTACATGTGCCTGTTGTGGAGAGAGCTATCCAGAACCCAATAGCCTTAAGGAGCATTACTTAACCCATGGCACTGCGGTGCAAAATGAAGACGGTGATAAAAATTCACCTCACAAAGCCTTCCAGCCTTCTTGTAGTGAGAATACCCCCTCAGAGGAAATTGTGATCAAAGCCAGTCTTCTGCATGGAAGTGAAGAGTCTACTAGGAGGTCTAATGCACAACATGACTCTTTGGATGGTGAACGCCGGTTCAGGTGCCAACAGTGTGGCAAGAGTTACCGCCACGCAGGTAGCCTTATAAACCACAAGAGATCTCACCAGACTGGGATTTATCAGTGCTCAGTCTGTGGAAAGCAATACCCAAACCTTGCTGCCTTAAAAAGTCATTTGCGAATTCATAAATCCAAGCCTCTTCCCCAAATTTTGGACAGGACTGGCAGCCTGAATAGTTCCTACTGGCTTTCTAATGAGCCCATGGACAACAGCGAATCAGGGACTCCAGAAGCTCTTTACAGCTGCCACATTTGTTACCAGACGTATTCGACTGAAGCATTGTGGAAGCAGCACTTGGTATCACATATTAATGGAGTGATCATGGTACCGCATCATGACCTCCAGGAAGCCGCCGAGCTGCTCGTGAGCCAGGACGCCAATCTCGATGCAGAGACCGCAGGTGAGAGTTCTCATTTGGAAAATGAGATGGGATCTTTGCATGCTGAGCATGCTCAAATTGAACTGGACAATCAGCAACAGATAAGCTCCCACTTCCAAGCAGAGCGGCACATGTGTGCAGATTGTGGAGAGACTTACGGCGACATTGCTGGCATCAAAAGCCATCGTTGTCTTTTGCAGAAACAAGGGTTGGATGCTTTAATATTCCAGAATGGGGTTGATAATTTCCACCCAAGAAATGACTACCAACAATTGAGGGAGAATCTTCCTTTGGAGAATTCCTCTTCTGGACTAAAGGGTTCCAAACGTAGAAAGAGTGGCCCAGCCCAGAAGCATGTGGAGCTGCCTGATCACAAAGAGGTAACTGACATTTCTGAAATCTGCCAGTGTTCTGTGTGTGGGAACCATTATGCCACCCTTTCTGCACTCAAGAGTCATCTCCGTAGCCACACACACACGGATGCTGATCATCCTGCCCACTCGATGGATGAAAGCAGTCTTCGAATCTGCAGCGTCTGTGGTGAGAGCTTCTCAAATGAGACTGATTTCCATCAACATCGACTCACTCATCACGAAGAAACGTCAACCAATTTGCAGTTGGAGCCAACAGATACAGAGGAAATTCCTGAGGCTAAAAATGAAATTTTCATTAATGAGCCCCTTGAATTAAAAACCTTGAAAGAGGAAAATAGTGAAGTTGAGACCTCATTGGAAAACAAAGATCAGATTTGCGGAGAATGTGGATTCAGTTTCAAGACTTTTATCGAGTTGGACAGTCATCAGTGTGGCCAGGGAGAAGTACCGGTCTCTAATGGGCCTGTGTTCCAAAACCTGTCCATTCCTGATAATCAGGAAAAGGAGGAAAGTCTGGATGGTGGAAATGACGAGGAGAGGCCATATCGGTGTGACCAGTGTGGTCGTGCTTATCGACATGCTGGCAGTCTTCTCAACCACAAGAAATCTCACAAGACTGGTGTCTTCCGCTGCTTTGTTTGCCAGAAGCGTTTCTATAACCTTCTCGCTCTCAAGAATCACCAGAGGGTCCACTTTGATGTAAAGAGGTGAGTCCACTTCATGTGTCTGATTTTTACCAATCAGTGATGCTAACATACCAATGTTTGCGCTGCCCTCTTCTATATGGTGGTCCAGATCTAATTATGCAATTTTTATTACGCTATAACTTAAGTTTATTACATAAACAATCACCCGAAAAATCCGGGACCATCGAGAAGTGTGCGAACTGACAACATGAAGAGTTGTCTTTGCGCCGAACTAGAATTGTCTCTGCATAAATCAGAGTCATCCAGACGATCTGGATTTGTATAATTAGATCTGGACCACCCTGTATGGTAGTACCCACTGAAATGCAGGTAATGTCAGACAGGTGTCCACATTAGTGTTGTGTGGTACTGAAGAAGTGCTGAAAAATACAATTTTAAAACCGGTATGGTACTAGCATTGGACAAATTTAACTACCGGAAGTAAATGCTTGCATGATGGGACCTCTATGGTGAACTGCTCTTCAGTGTAATATTACAACAGTCTGGGTTACCTCCATGCTCCCATTTGGCATTGGGGGGCCTCCTGAACCTGGGTCGTTGATAGTCATAACAGAGATTAGCCAGCCTGATGAGGACACATACATCCAGACAATGAGTTGGTGCAAAATTGAACAGTGCTTTTAAGTGTCCAACAGTGCAGTGCAGTGCAGTCAAAATTCACAATAAATGATCCATAAAAAGAGTGCAGTCTGTGGAATTTAAAAATCTATCAATAAATAATCCATCAACGTTAGGCTGAAATCTTAAAGGCAAGAAGCTTATTAAATTCTCCATTTCTGATGCATCTTTTTAAAATTGATGTCTCCTTTGCTTACCCTGCCCTGGTCCCTCCATCAGAGGAGACGCCCAACTAACAATCACAGCCAACCTTCTACTTGTGGTATGAATCACTGCCGCCAATGGCACCTGGCAGGGCGGCGTGGCAAACCTCACTCCTCCAAGCCTTGGATCCCTGCTGTTGTCTTTAGCCCTCACAGGGCACCATGCTGAGCCACCATTCTTGGACTCCCAATGCCTTTCCCTGGACTTACTCCCTAAGCCACTCACCTGGAGTGGTCTTCTTAAGCCGCTGAGCGTCCCATCATATTCTCCCCTAGGTACTTATCTCTCTTGCTGTCTTGTACCAGTTCTCTCCCCTTCCTGCCTGCTTCTCTCCTTTCTTTCACCTCCACCTTTTTTTCATTTGTTTCCCCCTTTGTCCCATGCAGGCTCCTCTTATGCCCGGCCTCTCTAATCGGGCACAGGTGTGAATGCTTCTCTCCCTCCAAGACTATAACGAGGCACCTGTCTCATATTTGCATACACCTTTGTAATCAGCCAGGCACCCCACCTGTCCCCGAGTGCGAAGTTCGCTTGTGCGCCCAATCAGAGCCTGCACTTTTTGGGATGCAATTATTTACTTAAAAACTCACCCATCGCCACAGACCTAATCACAAATATACAAATAGCATCGGGCTTCAGTCACCAAGGTGGACCCAGTTTGTCATACTTGTTTATATTAATGTGCGGGGGTGCACTCCTCTAATACCTGTTCCTCCCCCTGCTCCTCAAAATTCTTTGTAGAGTGAAATGCTGGGGGAATGAAGCCGGGACCCTTAGTTATGGGTTATCCATTATTTGCTTCGGTATTGTTTTGGTACTAGTAACGGAAGTGTAAAAGCTGGTATCAGTTGTGACTGGTACACAGAATATCACAAGCTGCTTTGAATGTTGGGGCATCCGCCGGGAGTTCCCATTTAATAAACCTGATAAACAAAAGCTGTGCACAGTGGCAAAAGTGAAAAAGATGACACAACAGCCTAACAAATAAAAGTTTTCCCAGGTTAGGGAGATGTAAATAACTCACTGGCTCTTGCTCCAGTTCAGGTTCTGGGTCCAAAGTCAGATGCCATCTACCGGGACCATTCTGTTTTCTAGGGCCAGCTCTGGGTGCTACGGTCAGGTTAGTTGCCCTTGCAAGCCTGCAAGTCCATAAAGAACATTCACTGACAAGACTCCGTTTACAGAATAAAGCAGTGGTAAATGCTGCTGTCCTGTGTTAGACTTTTCTTGCCCTTTCTGTTCTGCTCCTGTCTGGGACCTCTGTTTATTCATTTATGTGTATGTGTGTTCATCAGAGAGTGTTAGAGCCATGAATAGACCTGTTTTAACACTGGAAAACACACTGCTTACAATGACAGCTGTCATAGATGATAGGGGCTGCAGGATGCCATCATGTCTGGGGTGGATGGATTCTTACCTGGCCTGGGGGCCTTTATAATGGAAGGACAGACAAGCATCCCGATTGGGTTGGTTAGTGGTACCTTTCTTAGTCGGATGGAAGGAGGCTGTCTCCCAGGGTCATGTGTTACCCCAGTACATCACTGGGTTGCATGTAGAATCCTTCTTGTATGTCTGTGGGAGTTGTAACCTCTAGGACAGGGGTCCCCAGTCACAGTCCTGGAGGGCTGTAGGTTTTCCTTCCAACTAGTTGTTAGTGCTTTCATTCATCCACAAGAAATATGAATTGCACTGTAGAGTTCACTTCTCTGAGACCAGAAAAGATTTAAACTTAACGGTCCCTCCAGTTCCCCTCTCATTTATTTCTAAGCATTTTTTAACACAAATACTGCATGGCGCAAATGCACAGGTTTAAAAGGAAGCACGTTAGCTGGAGAGCTGCTGGTTTATTGGTTATCTGTATTTCATTATTAAATAAATGTATGGTTAAGAAAACAGGCAACAATGAAAACTTAAACGCAGCTACTAAAAACTAAAATAATTAAGGTTGCTAAATAGTAACAGACAAGATAACTAAAATTAATCCTCAAAAAATGTATTGCTTTAGTAGTAAATAAATAGATTCTAACTAAGAAAACCAGCAGCCTTTGTGGACCACCAGGACGGTAATTGTGGACCTCTGATCTACAACGTAACTAAAATTTGTCTGTTATGAATGAAAATGCTAACATGGCTTTAAGTGAAATACCAAGTTTCATTATTAGCAAGGACTGATTTCTAATTAGGAAACTGGCTAGTATGGAAACCTGCAGCCACTGTGGCCCTCCAGGACCAAGACTGAGGAAAGCTGCTGGAGACAGGCTCTACTGTCACAGGAAGCTTCTGTCTGACCCAGAAATGCTTTCTGAATGCAAGGTTGATAGCACCAGAAGTACTCCCGGGTCTGGTATAAAGGAGGCTGTTCCACTTCACCCAAACGAGTCAAATTCGGGAGAGTAGTTAGACAAAACTCACCAGAGAGGAGTGACGAAGGGTGGAATTGTGGAGTGTGTAAATTGGAATTGTGTGTGGAAACCTGTATAAGGTATTTGTGAAAATTAAATCCCTGCATTTGCACCTGAAACCATGTCTATGAAGCTGTATCAAGGGTTTGTGGTTGTGAGATGCCCCCTAGTGGCCACACACCTCAAAGTCAATATAGCTACAACAGCTACAAAAAGGAATCCCTGCACAAATGATACAGCGAGAAAATAAGTATTGAATGTGTCAACATTTTTCTCATTAAGTATATTTCTAATGGGGCGATTGACATGAAATTTTCACCAGATGTCAGTAACAACCCAAGTAATCCACGCATAAGAAGACATTAAAACAAATAAGTCCATAAATTAAGTTATGTGTAATAAAGTGGAATGACACAGGGAAAAAGTATTGAACACATGAAATAAAGGAGGTGCTAAAAGGCATGGAAAGCCAAGAAAACAGCTGAAATCTGAAAACTTCTGAATGTTCCAGTGAGCACCATTGTGGCCATAATCCAGAAGTGGAAAGAACATCATTTCACCATAAACCGGCCATAACCAGGTGCTCCTCGCAAGACGTCTGACAGAGGAGTTAAAAGAATAATCAGAAGATTTGTTCAAGAGCCAAGGACCACTCACAGAGAGCTTCAGAAAGACCTGGAATTAGCAGGAAACAATAAGTAATGCACTCAACCGCCATGGCCTCTATGCTCGTTCACCGCGCAAGACTCCACTGCTGAAGAAAAAGCACGTTGAAGCACATTTAAAGTTTGCTGCACAACATTCGGACAAGCCAATGAAATACTGGGAGAATAGAATCTTGTCAGACGAGACCAAAATTGAACTCTTTGGATTTCATTGCACACCATGTTTGGAGGAGAAGTAGCACTGCAGATCACCTCAAAATACTGGCATACTTCATTTAAATAAGGAAAGATCATTGGAGAAAATGAACCTCGACATTCTTCATAAGCATCTGCTTCCATCGAACAGTAGTTGCTGAAGATGAAACGAGGGGTGACATTTCAGCAAGACAAGAACACAGCCAAGGAACCTCTCAATTGGTTTCAGAGAAAAAAAACAAAGCTGCTAGAATGGCCCAGTCAATCACCCGACTTGAATCTAATTGAAAATCTATAGAAAGAACTGAAGATCAGAGTTCATAGAAGAGACCCCCGGAACCTTCAAGATTTGAAGACAGTTTGTGTGGAAGAATGGGCCCAAATCACATCTGAGCAATGCATGCAACAAGTTTCTCCATATAAGAGGCTTCTTGAAGCCGTCATTACCAACAAAGGCTTTTCTATTAAGTGTTAAATAAATTTCAGTAAGCGTGTTCAATACTTATTCCCTGTGTCATTCCACTTTATTACACATAATTTATGGACTTCTTTGTTTCGATTTCTTCGTATGTGTGGATTACTTGGGTTGTTACCGACATCTGGTGAAAATGTCATGTCAATAGCCCCATTAGAAATATATTTACTGTGAAAAACGTTGACTTTAAAAAATGTTCGATACTTATTTCCCCCACTGTAAATTTATACGTGGCTACTTCTTTATGACTTCATTTCTTAATGCATATGTTAGACTTTTATTATATTTATGTTCTGAAGTTTACCAAGGTTATGTTGACTATACAATACAATATGTACCTGATAGCAACAAGTAAGTAAATGTTTCATGTTTCTTTCTCCTCTCTCATCATCAGACACAAATGCACAGACTGTGGAAAAGCTTTCAAACTTCAAAAGCAGCTGATGAGTCATCAGAGGATCCATTTAGAGAAACAAATTCGGGCCAAGCAGGTCAACTTTCACCTTCACCAGCTGATGCATTCCGTGTCTGTTAATGAAAACTCCAGTGCAGTCCAGTATGACCTAAAACAGCCCGAAGTCAATGGGCCCAGTTATCCAATAGACGCAGGTGCTATGGAGAACAAAGCTACTGGGGAAGAAACTCAGGAAACGGCCAGCCATAACCCAGATATCAAGGGTGTGAAGCAGCTCCTGATCTGTAACAGCTGCGGGGAGATGTATCAGCCAGAAGATCAGCACTCGTGCCAATCAAAAGTAATGGGCCACCTCAATTCGGAGTCTTTGGAAATAGAACCGGGTGGATTACCTCCATCAAAGGCAGAAGTTAAGACTGAACAAGTTACAGCTGAGGCAGATGATGTACAGTTCAGTGCTGTCGCGGATGATCAACGTCCCTACTGTTGCAATCAGTGTGGTAGGACATACAGGCATGCAGGCAGTTTGGTCAATCATAAAAAGTCACACAAAACGGGACAATTCTACTGTACAATCTGCCACAACACTTACCCTAATCAGCTGGCTATGAAGAACCATCTGCGAATCCACTTTGCTGTCAAGAGGTATAAATGCCTGGATTGTGGCAAGGCTTTCAGAGGACAGAAACAGCTCTTCATCCACTACCAAGCCCATGCATGTGGTAGGACTTACAAGAAAGGGCATCTAAAATCGCATCTTGGAAGCATAAGGAAGGGCTTGGGAAATGCATCAGGTGTCCAGAATGGGCACCTGAGCAAAGGGAATGTAGATACTGCTGCTACTGATCATCTTGACATCAAAGGTGAGGTTCCTCGCGGGCACAGTTGTGAAGTGTGCAAGCAAAATTTCTCCACAGAACAGGAGCTAGCAGAACATACGTGTGATGGTAGTGCCGTATCATTTGATGATAGTAGTGCTCAAAGTCCTGAAAAAGAGAAGACCGGTCCTGACCAGATATCTAGCTCAAAAGTGCCCTTTGAAACAGAGGACCGCCCATTCCGCTGTGATATCTGCAGTCGTACTTACCGCCACGCAGGTAGCCTGCTCAACCACAAAAACACTCACAAGACTGGCTGTTTTGAGTGCTACATCTGCCAGAAAATGTTTTCAAACCCCATGGCCCTTAAAAACCACCTACGTATTCATTCCCAGAAGAAGCGCCACCATTGCCTTGATTGTGGGAAATCTTTTAGGCTTTCCAGTGCCCTCCGTAACCACCAGAAGTTACATCTTGGTGAACTTTCGCACAGATGCAAAAACTGTGGCAAAGGTTTCATCAGTAAAAGCAGTCTGAGGCATCATCACTGTAGAAATGGAAAGCAGCGTACTGCCCAAAGTCAAAATGGAGAAATTATGAACTTCCAGGAATCGCACAATACTTCCACTAAAAGTCCTAATGGCTTGGAAGACTCCTCAGAAGTTAAAGTCTCCAGAAACCAAATTTCCTCCAGTCAAGGTGAGGTTGACGTTGGTCAACAGGAATCTGATGACCGGCCATTCAGATGTGATCAGTGTGGTCGAACGTACCGTCACGCTGGGTCACTGCTCAACCACAAGAACACTCATACCACTGGGACCTACCATTGTACTGTCTGCCAAAAAGAGTTCTCCAACCTCCTTGCCCTCAAGAACCACCACCGAATTCATTCCGAGGTGAAACGCTACAAGTGCCTGGACTGTGGGAAAGCTTTTAGAGTGTCCTCCCACTTAATCAGCCACAGGAGGGTCCATACGAAAGAGAGGCCATACTATTGTGTCCTCTGCTGTCGAGGATTTGCTAGCAAAGCTACTTATTGCCACCACCAGACCTTACACAAAACCAAACCTCTGTACTTTTTAAAGATCAATAAGAGAAACCGGAGCAGATTAATTTTGCCCTTGCTTGGGTCGCAGCTCACCAAAAACAACTGTTCAGAGGACAGTCAGGATGAGGGCAACAGTGTTGAAGGAGAGGCTGGACAATTGCGGACTACCATATACAGATGTGAACTATGTAAAAGTTTCCATCCAACACTGGAGGCTCTACATGAACACCAAGAGACCCACGTGGAAGAGAAGATCTACGCCTGCGAGCACTGTGGAAAAACATACCGCCACGCCGGATCCTTGCTCAACCACAAAAACAGCCACAAAACCGGGTTGTTCTCTTGCTCAGCTTGCCAAAAGCAATTCTCAAACCTCATGGCTCTAAAGAACCACCGGCGTATCCACACAGAGCCAAAAAGGTATCAGTGCATGGACTGCGGCAAGGCCTTCCGTGTCTCCACGCAACTTATCTGCCACAGGCGGGTCCACACCAAGGAGAAACCCTTTTCCTGCAGCCACTGTAGTCGATGCTTTTCGACCAAGTCCAATCTCAGACATCATCAAAAAGTTCACAGGGGCAGCCAAGGAAGCCATGTTGTAGCAGAGGACTTAAAAACTTTAGAGACAACAAGTAGCCCGTCTGCAGTGATGGAACAGGAAACAGATTTATTAGGCAATTAGATTTTCATTTATTAAAGAAAAAAAAAGAAAGAGTTGGATGAATAAGGTTTCATGACGTACTGAGTGCTTGTATGCATCTGGAAGAGGGGGGCTTCCTTACTAAAATAATAGTTGGGCAGGAAGCCATGTACCCTGAGAGATGCTTCGGATAGCTGTCTGGCATCCACTGAAATGACCGGGACTCTGTACTATGCAGCAGTTTCATTCATTAAGGTGGTTTTGTCACAGAGAGTTGTTCTAAGCCAGTGGTTCTCGGACTGATTTCTAGAACAAGCACTTGGGTATTCTTGGGTACATTCGTTTGGATAAAATTCGAACTGTGAGAAAGGGTAGCTTATAAGAAGTGTACGAAAATGGTTCAGGAATGATGGCGGGTGGGGATGAAGTTTGAGAACCATCGTTCAAAGGAAAACATAACTGTTTGGTTTAACATTTCACACTGGACTTCGGCAGCTTAGAAGTGGGAGCGGAAAAATTATAATAATAATTATAATAATGAAGGGCACTTTGCTTATCTGAAAATGTAGTCCCAGTCAAATGGTGCTGACACACCCTTTCAGTGTCAGCAATTTTGTTTTTTTTTTTTTTTTTTTTTTTGTTTTTTTTATAGATCTGTTTTAAGCATTGCGCCAACCTCAGTGTGGGCTTTTCATCAAAGCCAACAGATGGCGATGCAAGGTAGAGTTAAGCACTTAAGAACAAGGTGTATGCTGATTGGCCGTCCCACTCTGTCTTGTGCTGCCTTCTTGTGCCCTCGGAATATTCGGAACTCCGAGTTGTGACGTTTCTTCTTTCCAACATCTGGGCATCGTGTGAGTTTCCATTCAGGCTGTTCGGAGCAATGCGAGGTCACGGTTGATTTGTTACTTGGTCTGCAAAAAAAAAAAAAAAATAGAAAAGCAATTAAAAATAAATGTCATTTCCCATAGAAGTAAAGACCAAATAAACATACTAAATGTGTATTGCTTTGTTCCAAACACAGTTTGACCCAAAAAATGGCATTTATGGCTGAGCAGGTTATATGTTGTACTAGCTGTGCTGGCCATCTAAGATAAGTTGAAATCTAAGTAATCAGTGTAGATCTTGGTGTTAACATTTGCAGTGCACCATTTTTATAATGCATGCAGTAACAAAATTAATGCATTTGTCATTCTAACAGATGGTATTTCACAGGTTTTGTAGTAATAGAATGTATTACTACAAATGTTTGTCATGTGCCATCTGTTAGAATAACAAATACAAAACATATGTCTCTGTTACATGCCATTTAGTATGGAATTCGTAAAAGTAAAATTTGTGATGCACCATCTGTTGGAATGATAATGAAATAGCAAGCAGGTGAACACACAGATACTTATCCATTTTATCAAGGTGGATTTTATACAATTGACTAAGGTGAAAAGTCAGCATTACATCACAACTCAGACAATTCGAGTGACTTTGTTTTCTCAGAATTGTCTGACTTGTTGCTCTAGATCGTTCACATTGAATTTCCAACTCGGATTTATCATCTGTCCAAGAGCACATGAATGCAGCATTGGCCAATGTATTAAACCCATGGAGCTGCTAAACAGAGGGAGTTAGTTGGGACAGTACAGAGAAAGGCGAGGGCAGAGGGGGGGGTATGCTTTAGATCAACTGAGCCGCCATTGAAACTACAATTCTCTCCTGTTCACACATCTTTTACCAGAATGGTAGTCATAAATTTGTCACCATCTGACTAAAGGCACAGAAAGGGTGCAGGTTTTGTTTAAAATACTATTTTCAGATTCCTGACTTCCTTAAAAATAATTTATGTGATCATACGATTTTTACTGCCATTCTAATTTATTGTTATACGGAAAAACACCTTGTTTAAATTTTGTTTCTGATATGTAAAAATTCTGTTTTAACACTTTTTTTTCTTTCTTATGCTGTTTACCACACCAGAACTTTGGGTGAAATTTCACCCCAAAATAGCCAAGAATCTGAGAGATGTACAAGATTAAATGAGATAGCGAGTCGGACAGGAAGCCGGCCAGACAGTCCATACTGGATTGCTGTTTAAAAAAAAAATCTTCAAGACAAATGGTAACATTTCTACTTTTGAGCTCTTGACACTATTACCATAAGGACTGCCAATAGTCCTCATAGGGGAAAAAGAGGCCAAAATGAAGCACCCACACACTCCTTTGAGTGTTTGTACAGCAGGCTATAAATACTCGTGCTGCTTCATATCAGCTGACTTCTTATTAGCCGATGTAATGTCTGCATCTTGATTATTATTATTTTTTTACCGTGTCCTTTTAGATAAAGGTTAGATGAGAAAAAAAAATATTGAAACAAAAAAATTAAATACAAGGTGGAAATACCAAATGCAATACTCTCTGTGAATTTTTTGGTACTGTTTTTCTAGGGTACAATAACTCAGTCCATGTAATTAATCAAAAATAGAAGACCTTTAACTATTTTACTGTTACCCTTTCACATGAAAATAAACACCCTTCTATGGTTTTGTATGTGGACTTAAATGTGATAAAACACACAGAACAAGCCCTCCCTTCTCTGTGATGTGATTAATCATAGCGGGAACACGTCATCTGTCTCTTCTGTGAATATAATTTGTCAAATGTAGCAAATTTTTTATCCTTCAAATGCTTTCAAAGCTCCACACTTCCACTTTCGTCTTTGTGCGTATCGCTTGTCAACTGCAGAAATGCCAATTCCACTGTTTTTTTGTTTTTTTTTTTTGTATGAATGTAATGCATAAAACATTAAAACATGCATGATCCACTCACTGTCTTTCTGGACATAATTACCTCGACAATGCCTTCTTGAATACTCAGTTCAACAAATAGAAAAGTTCACAGCTGGAAAAATAAGTCCAACACATTGCATTGCATACATTTGAGTTTGTTTTTCACTTAACTTCTCTGTTTTTGCCTTACACATTCCCATGAAAAAATGATGTTTTTAACTGACCCTCCTCT
>JANRMT010049829.1:22881524-22903602 GCA_026402145.1 Polypterus bichir lapradei | reverse complement strand
GTTCTCTGTTTATGATTCAACCAAAGTTTAAAAAAAAAAAAAAAAAAAAAAAAAAAAGGTAAATCTAGTTTTGTCTTGTTGGATATAATTAAATAAACACGAAAGTATGTGGACCTTATACACTTTTCACTCCATATGATTCTGAAAATGCACTACCTTTACGTTATTGTCTGTAGACACTTTTTAAAATAAAACACGTAAACCATGTCACTCCTTTGATTATAACTTACGATACTATATTCTCTTGCACTTTTAGACTATCGTAATTCACCAACAACAAAATATGTAATTTAATTGTATTCTCTGTGAACGTAATTCATCAAATTTAAGTAAAACAAAAACTAAACAATCCACTCTGTTGTCAATAAATTCAGGTGATCAGATGTTAAAAGCATAGCCCATGAAGGTGTATTCCAAAACTGATTACAAGGTGACCTGCTCGGTTTCAAAGGGAGTGGGATTGCGTAACAAAGGAGGCAACAGTTGTAGGTGTTGAAACGTTTTGCTGCTTTGTTAAAAAAAAAAAAACACTTTGTATCTTGCTGTATTTTATTTAACTATTCTGCCATTTTTTTGTTTCCTTTCTAAAGAGCACCTCAGAAAGTGTGAAAAATGTGAAATGGATGGAAAATGAAAAGTGTGCACCAGCCTCAATTGTGTGATGAGAGCTTCCTTCTTTCTTTATTCCAAACGAGTTGCAATATGAGGGTTTGGGTTTTGAAGAATCGCCGTGACTAGAATGACAAAATGAGAACCGTCTGTGTTGTGTCTTACACCTTATGTGTACATCCAACTGGAAAAAATCCTAAATGTTTTGTTTCCCAGTTTGCTGCTTCTTGATGCAAGAAGATCTATTTTTGACTGCAAACTACTAGAAAGGAAATCCGACTGTGGCACGCAGAAAAGCTCAGCACTCCTACTAAATTAAAGGGTGACCTCATTCGGCTTGATGGTACAATTCTGTTTTACTTTCAGCATTGGGCCTTTACTCATGAATTAGCCCATATATATATCTACCATATATGTAAATACAAGGTGGTCCAGATTTAATTATGCAGATCCAGATCGTCTGGATGACTTTGATTTATGTGGGGATGATTCTTCATGTCGTCAGTTGGCACACTTCTCGATGGTCCGGGATTTGTCAGGTGATTTTCTATGTAATAAACTTAAAATGTTACAGTGTAATGAAAATTGCATAATTAGATCTGGACCACCCTATATATAATGTATGTATGTATATATATGGATATACAATCCTAAGCCTAAAAGTGCAACGGTGATGTTTTTATGTCACTTTTTTGTCACGCCTTGTTTTCAAACCTATATATATATATGTTTGGTATCATTCTTTTCAGAATTTACCGAACTTTAATGTGATGTTAGATTTTCAGATTCTTACTCCGTTTTTAAATTAAAAACCAAAACAATATCAAGAACTCCCGTCCCACGAGACGAAACATTGTGCCATATGATTTAACCACGCCCGGGGCCGGAAATAAAATACAAAGAGTAGGACAGCTGCTGTACAGGCTTTTAAATGTTCGAAGGGCCGTGCGAGATGCAGATCACGTGACACGGCAGCAGCAGCAACAATCCAGCAGCTGATCGAGCAAAGAGGAGGTAAAAAAAAAAAATGTTGTTTCCCATTGTATAACCATTTAAGAGGGGGTTTCAGAGGAGTGACCGCATCTCCTTAGGGTGCGTTCAGCCCCCCTTTTCACAACGTGAGCGGCAGAGACGTGAAGTGGCTGGCAAGCAAAGCAAGCAGGGGGGAACCTCCTAGTAGCGCCTGTTAAAAAAAAAAAAAAAAAAAAACATTGACCCCTTGAACATTTTATTGTTATACTAACGTCGTATCACAGTGGATTTTATTTGGCTTGTTTGACACTAACCATTTTATAAGATCACTGGTGATGTGCACCTAACATAAAAGGTAAGTTGGTACCTGTAAGGTTCTTTTCTTATTGGCGGGGAGGAAGAAATATTAAAATTAGTTGCGGAACTGCCACCTGTGTCACTCTCCTTATCATGTCCCACGTATTCAACCCTTGGGTCCTCAAATGGCTGGCTGCTCACTAACTGGGACTGTCTTTTACTTTTACTCTTTTACTTTAATCCAGTTTACCACCAATAGAGAACTTCACAAAGGCAACCCCCTTAAGCCTTTAAGGGACCACAGTCAGACAAGGAATCAACAATCGTAGCATTCAGCAATGCTAGAAATCAATAATCAGACGCAGATAGTAAGTTTAAGCTTTTACTGAAAAATTTAATTTACTCGCATAATAACCCATAACATATCCACATCATTAAGAACAGTGCAACTTGCGGGGTGGGGGGGGGGTCATATAGTCTTTATTCAGTCCCACATGGCCCAGTCCCTTAGTTATTGATTATATAACCTTAATCAAAAAGTGAAAAGAAAGATTTCTTGCCAGAGATTGAGCTCTTTGGAAAGTATCCACCAACTAAGCAGATAGCGAGCTCCATTTGAAATAGCCTCGCGGGGCCAGACGTAACTCTGAAATGAGAACACGTGTATGGGGACAACTCGCAAAAAAGGTTGGAGTGAATTGCGGCAAAATCCGCCAGCGCAAAGGTGTTACACTGACCAGTCATCCTCCTAAAATGACCTCTCCACCCCACACCATTCCTTCAGTCCATACATCACAAACTGATGGGGCTTCAGAGAGAGAGCAAAAGTCCTGACACTGAGAGAAAATAAAAAGCTAACCTCATATCAATTCAGGAGCTCTAAAAAGGGATATTTAAAAATGTTCAGGATATTTCTGCTTTTGTTTTTTTGTTTTTTTTTTTACCTAAAATCCTGTTTTCACTTTTTCATTGAGGTATTGAGTGCTGCCTGATATGTGGAAAGGAAATGAATTTAAATGATTTTAGTACAAGGCTGTAACATAACAAAATGAAAAAGTGAAGGGGTCTGAACACTTTTGAGTCTGATGTGTTGTTTCTTTAAGTTTAAACCACCAAGCTTGTGATTTAAAAATCCAACACTTCAGCTATCTTGGTGGTACAGAGTCTGCAACAGAACAACCCCTCTGACGGAGGGCAAAACTTCATAGTTTACCAATATGCAGTACCTCAGAATCGAAAGCAGTCATTTAGGAGATCCTCCTTTCATTTTTCTACAGGTACACATTTTCACCACTAGGCCACACTGTCTGCTTAGAATATTGTTATTTTTCTCAGGTTTCAGTTTTTATAAAGTATGAATGGCAGGCTCCAGCAAAAGAGAATTTGCAGTCACATATAAAGTCAAAATCTATGTGTCGCTGATCTTCTACAGGTTAACACAACCTGTGCATGGAACACACTTTAACATTATCATCTCTGCAAATAGTAATGCACAATTATTAGTTTGTTGAATTTAACACACTAAGAACATACAATATGGGGCATTGTGCTCCAAAACCAACTCTGGCCCATCAAGGGATGGACTCCGCCAGGCCCCTGAGGGTGTCCTATTTTATCTGGTGCCAAGACATTAGCAGCAGATCCTTAAAAGTCCTGTAAGTTGTGAGGTTGGACCTACGTGGATCGGATTTGATTTTCCAGCACAATGCCACAGATGTTTGCTCGGATTGAGAGCTGGGAAATTTGGAGGCCGAGTCAACATCTTGAACTCTTTGTCATGTTCCTCAAACTATTCCTGAACAGTTCTTACAGGGTGTGTTATCTGCTAAGATGAGGCCAGTGCCATTGGGGAATACTTTAACAATGAAGGGGTGTATGTGGTCAGCAACAGTCGTTAGATAGGTGGTACAAGTCAAAGTAACATCTTCATGAACGCCAGGGCCATAGGTTTCCCAGGAAAACATTGCCCAGAGCATCACACTGCCTGCACCGGCTTGCCTTCTTCCCATCTTGCACTTCTCCAGGAAAATGACGCAATTGT
Organism: Polypterus bichir lapradei; assembly: GCA_026402145.1. NCBI lineage: Eukaryota > Metazoa > Chordata > Cladistia > Polypteriformes > Polypteridae > Polypterus > Polypterus bichir. The sequence goes on along the minus strand of JANRMT010049829.1, from coordinate 22,899,683 downwards.
AGCAAACGTAATTCATCACACCAGACCACCTTTTTCCATTGCTCCGTGGTCCAGTTCTGATGCTCACATACACATTCAGTTATGGACAGGGTTCAGCATGGTCCCTCTGCCCGGTCTGCGGCTACACGGCAGGTTGCAATGCACTGTATGTCCCGACACCTTTCATTCATGACTAGCATTAAGGTTTTCAGCAATTTGCACTACAGTAGCTCTTCTGTGGAATCGGACCAGACGGGCTAGCTTTTGCTCCCCACACACATCAGTGAGCCTTGGCCACCTGTGGCTCTGTCACCGGTACAACAGATGACCTTCCTTGCACCACTCTAGGTGGGTAATAATAATACATTTTATTTCTTATACCGCCTTCCTGTACTAACCACTGCATATTGGGAATACCCCACAATATCTGCCATTTTGGAGGTGCTCTGACCCAGTTGTCTATCTGTCACATTTTGGCCCTTGTCAAAGTCACTCAGGTCCTTACACTTGCCCATTTTTCATGCTTTCAACACATCACCTACAAGAATAGACTCTTCACTGGCTGCCTAACATATCCCACCCCTTGACAGGTGCCACTGGAATGAGACAATCGACAAGAAATGCCATTCAGCCCAAAAGGCTCATTCATCCTGTTCTCATATAAGCTATGTTGACTATGAGGAAGGTGCTATATACGTACAATACTACTACTGATAATAGTAATAATATAGGTAACAATACTAATTCATCCATCCATTACCCAACCCGCTATATCCTAACTACAGGGTCACGGGGGTCTGCTGGATCCAGTCCCATCCAACACAGGGCGCAAGACAGCCCACCGCAGGGCAAACACACACAGGACAATTTAGGATCGCCAATGCACCTAACCTGCATGTCTTTGGACTGTGGGAGGAAACCGGAGCTCCCGGAGGAAACCCACACAGACACGGGAAGAACATGCAAACTCCACGCAGGGAAGACCCGGGAAGCGAACCTGGGTCTCCTAACTGCGAGGCAGCAGCGCTACCCACTGCGCCACCAACAATACCGATATTAATGCTAATTGTTATTATTATACATTTGCCATAATAATTATTGTGTATTCGTAATGTTTTTAATTTTTTAAACTTTACTAGCTCCTTTTTAACTGGGTATATTTTATATGGGCTTACATATGTGACTTCTTAACTATATGTATTAAGCAATATTAGTGTTTAATCTTTCTAATTTTACTCTAGGTTTTATCTACAAAATTCAACTCCAAAGGGATCTAGCGGGATGCCTAACACCATTGAGGCATACAGTTAAGCATTCACCATTACATGTTTAATCTAATGAATGATATTTCCCAATATATCAAGAATCTGTAAAAAATAAACATTTGTTTTACTTGATATTATAAAATGAACCCTAAACTGATGCTGTTTGGTGAAAATTCTGAATTTCTTTTGGTGACAGACCATTGAGTTTGCAATTCATATTACATGTGCCAAGACACCAAAGGGATATCATCCTCCTCTTCCTCATCTTCTTCAAGCACCTTGAGCATGGGAAAGGCACTATATAAATAAAATGTCCTGTTATTATCATCATCTTCATTCTACCTGCCTCCCGCATACTTTTTTTGTATTTTAATACTTTATTTAAGTAATAACAGTTCACATACAGTACTTTGTAAGGAATAGAATATACACAATGCAATAAACATATTACTGTCCGCTGGGGCAAACCCTTACAGGAGCAGCCAAAAGACAAAGAAGAAAAATAAACGTATTACTATACATTTGTGATTCATCTGTGACTCATGTTACTATATATTTGTGATTTTTGTGAACAAAAAATAACAAATGTAAAAAATAAAGTATGTGGGGATAGATACAGAATTGTGTTAGTGTAGGCTAAGTACAGTTAACTGCTTTTTTAATGATGTTTTACATCCGTTATAAAAATTATAACATGGTTTTCTTTCTGTGAATTTACATTTTTAGATATTAAATCTTTCTAAAAGTAAAATTAAATTTCTTAGGTAGAAGGCATTCTCATTATTGTCTATATGCGCATAGCAACCAAAATAATATTTGTAAAAGAAAGAAAAGCCCGATCATATATTTTTATTAATTAAAGGTGATGATGTCTTTCCGAAGTTTATGAATATAACCGCAGGTCCAAACTAAATGAAGCGCACAGTTTCTGGATGTAATTTACAAAACTGAACATTTTAGGTCAGTGCCGCGTCTATATTTATTTATGTAAGAAGTTTCTAACAGGATTAACTTTATGAGTTATCTTAAAAGATTTTTATTTTAGTAAGAAAATGAGATAGTTGCCAAACTCTTTTAAAGTTAATCTTTTGAATGAAATCATTCCCATAATTACCGATGCAATATAGTCAAGAAACAAAAATTATTTCAAATCCTTTTCAACCAGAAACTTGCCAACAAATCTTACCGAAAGGAGGATGCGTGTGTTCAGGAGGGGATACTGAAAAAGGGGCGACTCCGTCCCAATTTCTGAACAAACGTACGATTGCCGGGTGGGCCAGCCCCGAATACAGTTTCGGATTCCTTTCGGTTTACAGATCTGTCGCGTCTTGATAGAAATTCCGTACAGCAGACCCTCTTTATTGCGTAACTGACTCACCTGCATTGAACTCCCATTCATATAATAAAAGATTTATTTCTGAGTAAGATATTAAGATTCTTGCTAAATAAAACATGTGGAGAAAAAAGTTGTGCTTGTGCACACTAACCCATGCCAAGAGGGTATGACAGACATTTAATTACACATTAAAATTACGACGACCTCCCCCCGCGGATCTCCCTTCGTTCTGCACAGCCTGGCTGACAGCAGCCACGCCCGCGCGTGACTGTGCCACTAGCCGCTGATAGGCCAGCGGAGCGCCCCCTGGCGCGCGGAAGAGCGCTCGTGTGCGTGCGCCGGCGCCTCAGCTCTTCTCCCCTCCCCCGCAGGTCCTAGCGCCGGCGCGATCAGGCGTGTCTCTTGTTCGCTGCGGGGATTGCGTATCGGCGGCAAGCTGGGCGAGCGTTTGCTTCGGAGCTAACCCAGGTAGGTTTTCACACTTTTTCCGGTACAGCAAGGTCCTTTCACCGAGTTTGTGCACGTTGTTCCGCTTCGGTTTCGCTTCACTAGGCCTCCTTTCCGGCCGGAGGTTCGTCTGGTCCTAAAGCCAGCCATTTTGACAGCTGCCGTGTGGAGCGTTTTCGCTTCGTGGGGTTACCACACCGGAGCGCGCACGTCCATCGGTATACCCACGCATATATATATATATACATACACATTAAGGTTTCATTCTTAAGAGTGAGCGTAGCGATGATGGACTAAAGGTGACATCGTGTTTTGGGGTTTTTGGACGGCTCATTGTTGCAGCCACGAAGTAAAAGGGCGCGCTTAGCACTCCACGCCCCGCTCGGGTCCTAACGCCAGCCATTTTGGCGGCGGAGCTCCCAGCTGCGCGTCGTGGGCGAGAAAAAAGGCCGCGGGAAATCCTATGCGCGGGCGGGAACGCGCTAGTCTAAGTGGGTGGAAGTGCGCGCGTGCGCGTGCCTGGGGCGCGGCTGGGCAGGAGATCGCATTCATGTCAATCAGACCAGCGGTAACAGAACACGCAGTGTTGACAAAAGCCTGTATCCAATTATGGGGGTACTGTGGTAGTGCCCATCACAGATAGATTGGCATACCAATGGGACCAAATGAAATTGCAAAGCAGCCTAGCAGCATGTTTGTGGATTATGAAGAAAAAAAAAACATGAAGATTCGGGAAATGTACCCAAATGACTAAGCAGGAGAATTAAACCCAGGGCGCAGGATCTGTAACAGTCATTCATAAATATAATTTGGGGATAAATGTAATTTGTAGGATTACATTTTGTTGCATGAAAAGTAATAGAATGCTGTGTGCTCCTGCAAGTTAAGTAAGGCTTATTGTCATGTGTACTCTGTGAAATGAAATTCCTACTTGCATATCTCCTCAGAATATTTGACAAATGCAATAAATAAAAAGTGTTCTTAGCACGGAACATATACATAGTCACATACAATACACATATTTAAACACAATTTTAACAGTTATTTAAACACATGTAAACATATTTAAACACATTGCTGTATTTGAATTCTCATAATTGACCGTTCCACAGCCTTACGACTTAATGGATAGAAACTTTCAAAGTTTACTGGTGCTGAATGTGCCGATGGCCCTGAACCGTTGGCAAGAAGGGGGGAGTGAGAAAGTGGCTGTGCAGAATGGCCAAGGTCTTTAATCATCATGTTTGCCTTTCTGAGGCAGCAGAATGTTAACTATGCCCTGATCAGAAGGCACTTGGGTGCCAGTAATATTCTGTGCCACCTTCACCATCCTCTGCAGTTCTTTACAATCTTGAACCGAGCAGATGTTGTGCAGCTAGTGACGATGGACTCCTCTATGTACTTGTAGAAGTTTGTGAGAACAGTTTATTAACAGAACTCTGACGCAACATTTCTTTTTTATTATTTAGATGTGTCAGGATAGCATGAAGTACAAGGGCCATGGCATCCTCTGTGGATTGGCTGTGGTCATACAGTATGTAAACTGGAGGTGATTATGACTATGGAATATTCTGTTTATATATATATATATTTTTTTTTTTACAAAGACCTCCAGTCAGGCACCACATTTTTTCTGTCATGTCACTATGTTAAGCACTAAACTTTCCTACTACAGAGTGTTTTGTCACCTCTGTTCCTTCTGGCATGGCACTGTGTCAATCACTACACATTTCTGTTACAGAGTTGTTTGTCACCACTGTTCTTTCAGCCTTGTCTCTTTGTCCATCAGTGTCCGTATCGTAGAACTGACGATCAGTGTGGCCTGTGCATTGTGCTTCATGGAGTTGTTCTTGGCCCCGCTGTTATTCTTCTCCTATCAGTCATGGTGTGTACGTGCCTGCCGAAGAAGGACCCGAAGCACCTGGGGCAGCAGCGCCTCTCACAAAACATGGCAGACCAGGTCATCCCGCTGAGGCTGCAGTGACTTTCACTGCCGTCTGATGTCATTGCTGCCGCTTCTTTTCTTATAGACACAGCACCTTCTCTAGTGTTTTCCTGTCAGTAATGCTGTGTGTTATTGCCACCATTGGGTGCACAGCTGTTGTTTTCCTGTCTTCGGCACAGCTGTCTGCAGTTCTGTTCCCATCAGAAATTGCCACTATTGTTTGTGACGGTGCTGCAGTTTTCTTTCAGCCACAGCACACAGCTGCTCTCCATGAGAAGGAACTTGAGCATAATTCTGTGGCTAACGTATTCTGCACAAACGTTATGGGTATCATGCCATACACTTTCAATTGAGACCAAGATCAAGCTTGATGCTTCAGTGGTTTGTGAGGTGGCTTAAAATTTCTTTTCATTGTTTTCAATTTATTGATTGTATGACATGCAAAAATACTATTAAATACTCTACAATACAATAAAATGACATCACAATTTTAAACCTGTTTCATCCAGTTTAGGGTCATGCAGCACACGGTGCTAATCTATCACAGGGCCTGCTCACACACACACTCCCCTATACTTATACATGCCCAATATGGAGTTCCCAAAATGAATGACTTCCACCACATCCACTGTGTATTTCCTCTCAGATTCCTCCTACTCTGAAAGATATGACTTTTAATCCATCTGGTGATTTTAAGCTGTTCTGTGTGTCAGTGTGTCTACCATGTGACAGACCGATGACCTAGCGAATGAAGAATCCATACATGAGTGTAATACTTGCTGGAATTTGGATGGTGTTCATGCACATGTTGCAGAAGAAATGTAATTAATTTCCAGAACATAACATAACAATTGTCAACTGTAGTGTCACACAAAGACTATTTCTGCAGCACTGGACTCAACACTGGAAACTGGTATGTACAGTACATTACCCCATTGCAGGGCCCTTATAAGCACGGAAACACACTAGGACGATTTTTTTTTTCTTTATTAATTTTATTGCAATCCATACAAATCAATCAAGTTTTTACAAAAAGAAAAATTAAGTTAAGGACAGATCGATCCCCACCCTTGAGAGAGAGAGCAAGCCAAACAGCGTGAAACTTAAGGCTTGTAAACATACCTAAGTTAATAAATTCTCTGTGCTTTATGAGCTTATTTTAAAATATTACTGATTAGATCCTGCCGTGTTTTGAAAAAAGTCTGTACGGACCCTCTACCTGAGTATTTGATTTTTTCCAATTTCAAATAATATAACACATCGGTTTCCCACTGACTTAAAAAAGGAGAGTTTGGGTTCTTCCAGTTTATCAGAATAAGTCTGCGTGCCAAAAGTGTAGTGAATGCAATCACAATTTGTTTGTCTTTCTCCACTTTAAATCCCTCTGGAAGAACCCCAAACACAGCTGTTAATGGGTTAGGAGGGATTGTGAGTCCAAGGCTGTCTGAAAGGTAACTAAAAATGTTTGTCCAGAATAATGTTAATTTGGTGCAGGCCCAGAACATGTAACCCAGTGAGGGTGGGACTTGATTGCAGCGTTCACAGGTTGGATCATGCCCTGGAAACATTTTGGAGACTTTTAGACGAGACAGATGTGCTTGATATATAATTTTGAGTTGTATAATTGTATCCTTTGCACATATGGAGCTCGAGTGAATTCTCTGCATTGCTGCTTTCCACTCGATTTTTTTTTTTTTAATTACCTAGCAACCCCATTTTTGGGTATGTGGAAGTAAAACATACATCACTCTATTATAATTAAAAAATCCTGCGATGAGGCGAGACTTTTTGGAAGATATTTTCAAGTCACGCGAGTTGAGACCGTGGCCATGAGATTTTTTTCAAGTCACGCCCTCCTACCAACCATTTTCAACCACGCACATGGTAATCTAACCTCTCATTTTTGTGAATGCTTTTGACAGACACATTTTCTGCTGTCTCAGCCCTTATAAATTTTAACGTTTTCCTCAATTTAAGTTCCCAATTAAAGAAGACGTATTATGTCCTTATATCTTATTGAACAATTTCATCACGAATGGTTATCAACAGAAAAAAAATAGTGCAAGGGCAATCCTAGCAGCGAGAAACGATGAAATCAAACGAATTAATGAGAAAATTGTCAATCGGTTACACGGCAAATTGGTTAAATGCGTATCAATAGACTATGAAGAAACCGTTGGTTCACAAAAAAATAGGATTGAAAACAAATCGAACCCCACCCCTTAGAAAGAGAGCATGGCCAACGGAGTAATACTTAAAGCTTGTAAGCATACCTAAATTGATGAGTTTAATAGAGATGAATGGAGAAGAAAAAGAAATGTGGAGAGAGTTACTCCTTCGTATTCTAAAATATTATTGATTATATCCTGCCAGGTTTTGAAAAAGTTCTGTACAGATCCTCTAACTGAGAATTTGATTTTTTCCAATTTCAAATAGTATAAAACATCTGTTTCCCACTGACTTAAAAGAGGAGAGTTAGGATTCTTCCAGTTTAGCAAAATAAGTCTGTGTGCCAAAAGTGTAGTGAATGCAATTACAGTTTGTTTTTCCTTCTCCACTTTAAACCCCTCTGGAAGAACACCAAACACAGCTGTTAATGGGTTAGGTGGGATTGTGACACCGAGGCTGTCTGAAAGGCACTTAAAAATTTTGGTTCAAAATGATGTTAATTTGGTGCAGGCCCAAAACGTGACCCTGTGAGGCTGGGACTTGATTGCAGCGTTCGCAGGTTGGATCTTGCCCTGGAAACATTATGGACAGTTTTAAGTGAGACAGATGTGCTCGATATATAATTTTGAGTTGAATAATTGTAAGAAGAAACGAAATTCAATCATGGGCAGTTATACGTTGCGTTGTCACAGTGTTACTCCAAACAGACTCAAAATTCGGTGCAATATTGATGAAAATGTAATTCAAAAAATTTTTTTACTAAAGTTTTACAGTAAAAGTGTAAGTTTAAAAAGTATTTGTGTGTTAATTCCAAAGCCAAACAGAACAAAATCGTATTACACAAAGAATACCTCTAACGTAACATGAAACATAATTTAATTTCAAATTATTACTTTTTTAATATGGTTAAAAAACTCGCTGTAATGTAAAATAGTTCTATTATGTATACGTAACAATTCCCATAAAAATAAAAACCTGTTTAAATTGTACAACCGCATCCCCATACGCGAGCAGCAGAACCGCAAAGAGGCTAGCGAGTAGCGCAGGGGTGGAGGTTGGCGACCGAAGTAAGCAGGGGGTGAAGCCCCTAGTGGACATGAAGAGAACGTGCAGACTCTACAAAGACGACGACGAGGCCCAAAAGTTGAAACCAGGCTGCTGTAGCTGTGAAGCAGTAACGTTTTGGCCGTACCGTACTCGAATGTATGTTTGTTTTATTAAGTGACACAAGCTGTGGTAATTTTTGTTATTTTTGACACCTTTAAAATCTGATCTTTACATACTTGTAAAATATTTGTATTTCCATTTCATTTACTCTTCCATTTTAAGATGGAAGTGTGAACATGAAAAGCCAGGGTGGGTTAGTGGAATTGATTTTGGGGGCCAGACCAATGAGAATGAATGTGATTTGAACCTAGCTTTTTCATCAGATGTTAATATTTAATTGTTAAATAAATAAAATAAAATAAATTGTGTGAGATGCTTTTATGTTTTTTTTTTTTCATTACTGCAGATTTACACCACCTCAAAGATTACTGAAAGGTAGCCTTCCTGGAATCGATGGCATCTCCAAAGCCTGAGCCTGTTCCAGATTTTGAGACAGTTGCCAAACAGGAGGAAGGGGACAGCGATGAAGACAAAAAGGACCCTCCTCCACCTCTGCCATCAGCTAAGGGCAAGCGGGCCAAGCCAAGTCGGAACTTCAAGTGTTCGGCCTGCCGCAAATTTTTCCCGAGCTTGTCACAGCTCCACTCTCACCGCGCTTCTCATTCCAAGGAGCGCCAGCACCGCTGCACTCAGTGCAGCAAAGCATTTGAGAGCAGGGCCCAGCTGTCCAAACATCTGCGCTCGCACTCCTCGGACCGACCCTACCAATGCTCGCTGTGCCACAAGGCCTACAAAACGGCAGTAGAGCTTCGCAACCACTCGCGCAGTCACACCGGCGAGAAACCCTTCATCTGTGTGGAATGTGGCAAGGCCTTCATGCAGTCCATCTGCTTGCGTATCCACATGACTCAGCACACGGGGGAACGGCCCCACGTGTGTAACCAGTGCTCCAAAAGTTACCCTACGTTGTCCAAGCTCAAGGTCCATCAGCGCACACATACAGGAGAGAAACCCTATGAATGTGCTGAATGTGGAAAGGGCTTTGCTGATCCATCTGTGTACAGGAAACACCGCAGGAATCATCAGGGTCACCGGCCCTATGTGTGCAGCCAGTGCGGCAAGACCTACACCGAGCTGAAGGACCTGAAGAACCATCAGCGGTCGCACACTGGGGAGAAGCCGTACCTCTGCTCGGACTGTGGCAAGGCCTTCTCCCGCTCCTCTTCTTTGGCCTGCCACTTGCGTATTCACTCCGAGAGCAAGCCATACAAGTGCACGCAGTGCGGCAAGGACTTCACCCAACTCTCCTCATATCAGAGCCACCTGCGCACGCATTCTGGCGAAAAGCCCTTTCTCTGTCCCCAGTGTGGCAAGATGTTCTCTGACCCTTCCAGCTTTCGCCGGCATCAGCGAGCTCACTCGGGTGTTAAGCCCTATCAGTGCGACAAATGTGAGAAGCGTTTCCGGCAGCCGGCTGACCTGGCAGTCCACCAAAGAATCCACTCCGGACAGCGACCTTACAAGTGCCAGAACTGTGATAAAGCCTTTGTGGCTTCTTGGGATCTCCGGCGCCACATGCTGGTTCATAGTGGTCAGCGACCCTTCTCTTGCCTCGAGTGTGGGAAAGCCTTCCCAGAACGTTCCAGCTTAAACAAGCACCTGCGAGTTCACTCCGGAGAGAGACCTTTCAAGTGCAACCTGTGTTGTAAGGCTTTTGTCGTCTCATCCAGCTTACGCAAACATGAGAGGACACATGTCATCGACAAGCTAATTACTGACCCCGCATCAGCAGGTGGGAATGAAGTAGCATTGGTCAGTTTGGATGAACCGGCCCCCGTGGATGAGACCCCACCCCCCGCCGATGGCGGCAAGTTTTCGTGTGATCAGTGCGATGCTGTTTTCGATGACTGGACCTCTCTACGGTCTCATGAACGCATCCATTCCATGGAGGCAGCTTCCTCCTGTGCTCACTGTGGTGCCATCTTCAGCACTCTGGCAGAGCTGCGGAAGCACGAAAAGACACACCCCCAGCCAAGAAGCCACACCTGCAACACGTGTGGCAAGGCATTCCTTAACAAGGCTGGGCTTCGCAAGCACGAAAGGATCCACTCAACCGAACGGCCACACACCTGCTCCCTCTGCGGCAAAGGTTTCCTGTTCCCGGCCTATCTGCGCAAACATGAAAAAACCCACAAGGATGGGTCCTTAGACGTCCTTCCTGACGCCACCAACCACCTGCCTCTGGTCCAGACACAGGCTGGAATCACCACCACCATCCCAGTTTCCATTAGCACTTTCCAGAGTTTAGCCACTGCAACCGCTGTGTACCTGGACAAGGCATCCGAAGTGCAGTGGGAGGATGTTGAAGTCCATAAAGTGACTGAAGACTTTAGCAAACACTGTGAGGAGCCCAAGTGAACCAGTCAGTTGGGAGTGTGAGATAAAGTATATCATTAGGGCGCCCCCTACCCACTGTCAATGTACGTTAGGAAGAAAAATGAATGGATGAGAAAAAAAAGAATTGTAGTTTCCTATCCCACCGTCCTGTTCCATCATATGCTGTGGTAGAAAATGCTAGTTTTGACTTTATTTTTATACCTTCTCTTTATACTCTGAATTTCAGAGCTATCAATTATGGAATGACTCTAGAAAGAAACACTGAATAGCTGCTTAAGAGTTGTTTGTAAGAAGAATTCCATTTAAGAAAAAGTGCGCAGATTCGCAATGGAAGGAGAAACTATAGAAACAAACACCTGTGACCTTTTTTTTTTTTTTTACTTATAGAGAAAAAAAATCATTTATGCTTCAAAACATAATGGCAAAGCAATAATGTCTTAAAAGTTGTGCCTTTTGTATTTTTCATGTGAAACACTAGAAAGGGAGAATTATCTAGGCAAGAGAGTGGGGCGAATAAAAGAAAGAATGATACGTTATTATTCAACACTAGGGGGCAGTATGAACCCCAGAATTACTGTAATAGAATCGATGTCCTCAATGTGATTAACTGGGCGGGTTTTTCTTTGTCATAGCATTTGGTGGGTGGGGTACAAAATTGTTCAGATGGCTTTTGAGAGGGGTTATGGAAAATCTCTATAAAGTTGCAAGAATTTGCCAGAAAAGTTAAACTGAAAGAATTTTTTTTTGGTGCATGCTGATGTTGAGGGAGTAATCGAAACTGAGAGAATTACAAGAGAAGGTGACCTAACTTGACTCTGTGCTCACTGAAAGGTCACTCTCAGTATGACATTGTGACATGTTCGTTATGAAGTTCTTGGTCGTAAATATTTTTTGCTATAACAATCATTGCTGGAGAAATGAATGGCATGAAAAGTGAGAGTTTGATGGATGCTTTAAACTCTGGTTGCCCAATGAATTATTATTATTATTATTATTATTATTATTATTTTTTAATCAAAGATGTGTGATTGTTTTATTTTCTGTTGGAGGTGAATTTGGGAGATTTTGTATGAGCGGGATGTCAAGGGCACAAATGTTCGATTGAACAGTGAACTGAAAAATTCCACTGTGCTGCTCTCCCTTTGTATATGCTATGCTTAACACCTTCATCTTTATTTATTTGTAATGCATTTTCTTGGCAAAACACCTTTGTTTAATGGAGGACTTCGTCGGTAATGTACCCGCAGGTAAAATGTATGCATATCAGAATAAAAAGAGTACATTTGTACGCTCATGCAATAGAAACCTGGCCTTCATGTCGATGGCTTCTAAATGAAACTATTAATTGTACTTTGGCTGGAGCGTATTTCAGGTCTGAGCAGCGTCACCAAGTGTGGCAGTGAAGCGAAGAAATCTGGTGCCGCCGCTCTTGCCGCATGAAGCTACTTGAGGAGCGTTTCCTGGAGGTAGGTGAGTGATTTCGACTGCCGAGCTGTTTCTTCAGCCATCCACTCTGACATGGCAGGGTGTGACATTTAAAAAGTCTTCACCTCCTGTACCAACCATGGAGGATTGAGTTTCATTCTGTCTAACAAAATCATAAGAAAAATAGGAATTCAAATCACAATGTGGCATTCTGTGGGATTCGCTAGTAACTATTTTGGCGGTAGGGGTTAGGCATATCTCATCACAGATAAAGGCTGCAGCATCAGCCTGTATTTTTCATGTAAAAATAAAATAAAAATTTAATAGGTCAAGCCACCACTTCCTTGATAGCTAACACATGTGTCACAGTGCTCGAGTACACTCGAGTTTGTCACAGAAAGGATACCCTAACCGTCGAAAGACCACTTAGTCATACCACTTGAAACTGCTCTCTCTTTTTTGAAATGATTAGTTGCATTTTTGCTTTCCTTACAGATGACAAGACTCGAGTTTTCGTCTCTGGTGTCCAATGAGAGCAACTCATTTCCCACAGGTAGGAGGACAGCTTCACACACATGGCAGGATTGAGGCTTATTCTACACTAACCAAGGTAAAGTTTTGCCTCTGCAGTTTTCCATTCACACTGGTGTTTTCGGATTGTCACTGAAATGACAAAACCATGTAAATCTTTCCTTTATAAGCTCAGCAATGAGCAATGTTTGCTTATGAATCATAATCAAAGTAAATCAAAAAGTACAAAGAAAACAAAGAGCACCTGAGGAAAATACTAAAGCGGTTTTCTTTGTCTGGCTAGACAGTATACAACTGTTTTTTAAAGGTTATAAATGAGTATAAGCCATGGAAAAAATGCAGACTAGGAGTCCGGGCAAAATATTTAATTGTTTTAAATCACGGTGCCCTTCTGTTGATGCAGGGTAGTTAGGAGAAAAATCCCCATGAGAAAGGTGAGATCACCAAGGGCATCATCACGGCCAAACTGAAGCTGTTGGCCGAATCACATGAGAATCACACGACAGACTTTTTAAAAGCTTCATCTTCTAACCTCCACGCTTGCTATGCGGAACCTGGCATTTTCTGTTTTACACACAGTGGGAGAGTATTATTGAAAATATTAGGTTTTGGTGGTCAAAAATTCCATTACATCGTGGATTAGAGGCCAAAGTGTATTAAAACAAAGTTTTTATAAATGTGTTTGTCTTCGTGGGAACTAAGCTTCAGCCACATATCCACTTTGAGTTGTTGTCAGTGGATATTAAGCTTGTATCATTACTGATATTCCATTTAGGGTTGAAGACTCCCTGAGTGAATTCCTCAGCAAATGTAAATGTCACTGTTACCCAGAATCATTCAGGTGAATGTTTAACCAGAATGGTGACACACCGGGCAGTTAACAGAGGTTGCCACTGTTGCACAAAAAGCCCCTTTATATAGGGTGGTCCAGATCTAATTATGCAATTTTCATTACGCTATAACTTATTCAATTTATTATACAGAAAATCACCCGAAAAATCTCGGACCATCGAGAAGTGTACGAACTGATGACATGAATTGTCTTCGCGCCAAACTGGAATCGTCCCCGCATAAATCAAAGTCATCCAGACGACCTGGATCTGCATAATTAGATCTGGACCACCCTGCAGATAGTAGCCCGTTCAGCCACTGACTTGAGATTATGTCCACACTATTATGCCTTAACTAGCCGTACCCCGTGGCTTCGTCCACATAGTAGTGAAACAGGACAAACTTTAAAAATCAATAGACGTTGGCACTGTATCTGATCATGTTCAGCTCTGACGGGAAATCATTCTCCGAGTGGGGAGAAAAGCACATGGCCGTGATATATCTGGCAATCAGCATCTAACTTCTAAAACACATGGAGCTCTGATCTCTCTCTCTCTCTCTCTCTCTCTGAAAAACGTCAAACGTTACTCCTTAACAATCTGTAGATGATAATGTCTGCTGAACAAACGGGTATCGCTAGCTAAGCGGAGGTGAGGTGTACTCCTACACATGGCGAGACGTAGACCAACTCAAACAGAGGCTGGCGAGTCAATGAGGAAGGCCCCACCTCCTTGCTCTCGGCCCGCAGCCGCTCTGTTGGATTTGCATAAATACATCGGTACCGCAAGCGAATTCTGATACTTAACGCAATGAGAGAAGTCGCAAAATTAACTGGAAAGTACAACCAAATTATAGAAAACAACCAGATCTAAATCCGTTAAGTAATTCTCTCGTGAAAAGCGGACAGAACGCACTTGGACCGCGAAATTTTTAAAACCTTTTTGTAGTGAGCAGCTATGGGCCAAGGGTAACCTACATTCCAAATTTCAAGTCCTCATGGTCTGGGAGATTTCGTGATGAGTGAGTCAGTGGTATTTGGCTTTTATATATATATGATGGACAAGACCGTAATAAAATAATGTAGTAATCCCGTTGTGAAGTGCGTCCTGGTAAGCTAAATTGGGTTATAAGGATTTGTGAAGGAAAATCAGAAGCTCAGTAGTATGAATTGTGGGATCCACAGTGACAGGTCAAGGTTCAAGGTAGCTTTATTTAGTCATGTTTACTCAAGAACACGTGAGATGGCATTTGTACCTACAAGAGTGCCTGTTATGGAGCAGCGGGCTCTTTCCCTCAGCCCTTGTCTGTTACAGACCAGGTGTGAGTGTTGGTTTGCGTACGAACGGACCCTCTGATGGACTGGCGCCCTGTCCAGGGTTGGTTCCTGTCTTGCTGTTGATGCTGCTTGAAATGGCTTTGACGTCCCCATCCCAAAGTGACTCACTTCTGCCCACTCCTCTTTGAATGATACTAGAGCTTCCCTGAAATGAGCATTTGTGAAACTCAGAGTGGGTGCCTATTTGAAATTAAATTATAAATTATCGGCTTACTCCAATTTGAGAGTATGAAGTTATACTTTAAATAAGGATGTTAAGGGTAGAGCTGCCAGGTAAGAGGTAAAGAGAAGAGAAGGTTTATGGATGTGGTGAGAGAGGACATGCAGGTGATGGTGTAACAGAACAAGATGACGAGGACAGAAAGATATGGAAGAAGATGATCCGCTGTGGCAACCCCAAATGGGAGCAGCCGAAAGAAGAAGAAGAAGTTATACTTTAAATGGTCAATTTTAAATTCTTGAGATGAACCCTTCTCAGAGTTTCCTAACTGCTCCTTTTTTCGTTCAAGGGTGCTTGGCCCACACCGTGGCCAGAAGTGAGTCACACGACCCCTTTTGACGGCTTCATTAATATATTCACACTTTCCCCACCCCTACATGGTGGTACGTTACTTAAGAAGTGCATAGTGGGTTTCTTGAAAGTGAAACATGGTCTCTCTTTATTGGTGACGATGAAAACGAGAAGTTCAATGGAAATCGCCAGGCCTGTTGGGTGTCTCCTGTAAATGGCCAGCAGTCTTGACACCTTTAACTTTCCTTCACACCACCACATCCACGCATTGTTATGCTGCTTTAGAAGTACGCATCGGGTTTCCAGGAAATGGAAAAGCTTATAGCACTGTCGTGGTCAAGACCAAAGTCAGCAGTTTCATGGGAGGGTGGGCTTCTCACCCTTGCACTTGTCATGACATTTGAAACCTCAAAAGAGTTTTCCTTTCTAATATCTTTAATGAATCATTAAAAGTTTTGAACAGTTTGCAATTCCTTTGCAAGTCTTCCACGATGTACTGCTGGTGTTTGTTGGTCAGGGCAGGCGTTTAAATTGGCTTTGCTGTGAACTTCCATCCTCTTTTTTTGTATTTTTGAATCTGCGCTGTTTTGTCATTTAATGTTACCTATAAATTACAGCACTTAATTTCATTTGCATTTGGAAAGCATATTAAATGATTACATACATTTTGCTTTGCATGTAAGAACAGGTCGAATCAGGACATGTCTGATGTCATACATCCTACATTGATGGATTAAAGGCCAGAAGTCCACGTGACCGTCATCATCAAGTCCTTCCATGAGAACCCAGAATACCATGAGGACTGATCATTTATGTTAGGTAGAATGCCTAGAGGGGGCTGGATGGGTGGTCTCATGGCCTCAGAACCCCTGCAGATTTTATTTTTTTTCTCCAGCCGCCTGGAATTTTTTTTGTTTTTTCTGTCCTCCCTGGCCATCGGACCTTACTTTTATTCTATGTTAATTAGTGTTCTCTTATTTTAAATCTTACTTTGTCTTTTTTTTTCTCTTTCTTCATCATGTAAATAAATCACTCTGAGCTACAATATTTACACACGTGGACAAAATTGTTGGTACCCTTCAGTCAATGAAAGAAAAACTCACAATGGTCACAGAAATAACTTTAATCTGACAAAAGTAATAATAAATAAAAATTCTATGAAATTTAACCAATGAAAGTCAGACATTGATTTTCAACCATGCTTCAACAGAATTATTTAAAAAAATAAACTCATGAAACAGGCCTGGACAAAAATGATGGTAGCCCTAACTTAATATTTTGTTGCACAACCTTTTGAGGCAATCACTGCAATCAAATGATTCCTGTAACTGTCAATGAGACTTCTGCACTTCTCAGCAGGTATTTTGGCCCACTCCTCATGAGCAAACTGCTCCAGTTGTCTCAGGTTTGAAGGGTGCCTTTTCCAGACGGCATGTTTCAGCTCTTTCCAAAGATGCTCAATAGGATTGAGGTCAGGGCTCATAGAAGGCCACTTTAGAATAGTCCAATGTTTTCCTCTTAGCCATTCTTGGGTGTTTTTAGCTGTGTGTTTTGGGTCATTGTCCTGTTGCAAGACCCATGACCTGCGACTGAGACCAAGCTTTCTGACACTGGCCAGCACATTTCTCTCTAGAATCCCTTGATAGTCTTGAGATTTCATTGTACCCTGCACAGATTCAAGACACCCTGTGCCAGATGCAGCAAAGCAGCCCCAGAACATAACAGAGCCTCCTCCATGTTTCACAGAAGGGACAGTGTTCTTTTCTTGATATGCTTCATTTTTCCGTCTGTGAACATAGAGCTGATGTGCCTTGGCATAAAGTTCAATTTTTGTCTCATCTGTCCATAGGACATTCTCCCAGAATCTTTGTGGCTTGTCCACATGTAGTTTGGCAAATTCCAGTCTGGCTTTTTTATGATTTGTTTTCAATAATGGTGTCCTCCTTGGTCGTCTCCCATGAAGTCCACTTTGGCTCAAACAACGACGGATGGTGCGATCTGACACTGATGTTCCTTGAGCTTGAAGTTCACCTTGGATCTCTTTAGAAGTTTTTCTGGGCTCTTTTGTTACCATTCGTATTATCCGTCTCTTTGATTTGTCATCAATTTTCCTCCTGCGGCCACGTCCAGGGAGGTTGGCTACAGTCCCATGGATCTTAAATTTCTGAATAATATGTGCAACTGTAGTCACAGGAACATCAAGCTGCTTCGAGATGGTCTTATAGCCTTTACCTTTGACATGCTTGTCTATAATTTTCTTTCTAATCTCCTGAGACAACTCTTTCCTTCGCTTCCTCTGGTCCATGTTGAGTGTGGTACACACCATGTCACCAAACAACACAGTGACTACCTGGAGCCCTATATGTAGGTCCACTGACTGATTACAAGATTGTAGACACCTGTGATGCTAATTAGTGGACACACCTTGGATTAACATGTCCCTTTGGTCACATTATTTTCAGTCTTTTCTAGGGGTACCGTCATTTTTGTCCAGGCCTGTTTCATGAGTTTTTTTTTTTTATTAATTCTGTTGAAGTATGGTTGAAAAGCAATGTCTGACTTTTATTAGTTAAATTTCATAGAATTTTTATTTATTATTACTTTTGTCAGATTAAAGTTATTTCTGTGACCATTTTGAGTTTTTCTTTCATTGACTGAAGGGTACCAACAATTTTGTCCACGTGTGTGGACAAATGTTATATATATATGTTATATATGTTATATACAAACATATAAAATTGTTTGTATATGAAAATGTGCAATAGAAATAAATGTTGTTGTTGTTGTAATGAGGACAAGTAGAAAAGCTGGCAAAAATCAGAGAGCAGTGCTAAAGGGAACAACCGGTAAAAAATGTGACCTGGCCGGTGATGGGAGGAA
>JANRMT010049829.1:22845714-22863347 GCA_026402145.1 Polypterus bichir lapradei | reverse complement strand
TATCTATCTATCTATCTATCTATCTATCTATCTATCTATCTATCTATTAGAGACATGCATTGCATTTATCATTTCAACAGATGGCGTATCACAAACATTTGTGGAAATGCATTTTACTACTACAAATGGTTGTGATGTGCCACTTGTTGGAATGACAAATGCAGTGCATTTTATTGCTACATGCATTAATGAATGCTCTGAGGTGTACATCAAAAGCTTAGATTTCAAACTGTCTTAGACGGGTAGCACAGCTAGTGGTAAATAAATTATTTATTCTGCCTCCATTTGTCCTTGAACAAAGAAAATGTTGTATGTTGTACTTTTTTGACCTTATAAGCATAAGAAAGAGAGAGAGAAAGAAAGTAAGTGACAGGTGGATTGATTTGGGTGAAGCTTGGCGGATGTCACACTTGCTTCACTTTGACGTCTTTTGGCCTCCCCAGTCATTATTTTGGTTTTTGATTTTTGTCTGAGTTTTCTAACTTTTCCTGAGTCCATCTCAGTTGTGACCCTGATTTGGCCCAGATGGACGCAGACCTGGCCTTGCGCCCACTATACCCCCCCATGTCTCTCTGTCTCTTCTTTAGGCACAGTTTCTCTCGAGGTGAGCGACTTTGGGAACGGCTTATCACAAAAGCTCTGCTATTCTTGGTTTCCGAGGGCGTTTTGCTGTGGGTTTCATCTGCTGTTTCATCTCGTGCTCACGAGGGTTTCTTTTTCTTTTTTTTTTTTTTCTGTCTCTTTTTTCTCACCTTTGGCTGGTGTACTTTTTTTGTTTACAGGAAGCTGCCTTTTCTTACAGAGCTTGGCCTTGATGGCTTACTCATTGGGTGGTTGCCACCATTAGAGGCCCGGTATGCTGCTCAGGCTCTTACACTCGATTATTTATTTCCGAGTCCGTGAAGTCGTGTTCTGTGACTTGGACATCTCTCACCTCGGAGGCTCCACCGCTTGCAGCTGTTTGTTTCAATTTAATGTGCCGTTTACAAAGTGAGACACCAACCCTCTGTCTCCACTATTTCAGTTTGTCTATAAATGTGGCAGGTGGGTGGCACATTGGCATGCGGTGCTCGGACTTGTGAAGTTTAAAAGCTCTCTTGAATTTCCCCTGCAGCTCAAAGCCAGGCTGTGACATTCAAATCTTGACAGGAGTGGCACACAGTCAGGTGCCACCTCATTCCACCGCTGGCACCATTAACCGTAGAGTACTGGACAGAGGGCTGGCCAGCGGCACTGGGCTGGCATGCAGATGTTCAAGTCCAGTTCAAGGACCCCATACTGGCAATTGGGGAAAGCTTATTTGTAAAACCAAGTCGGATTCGATAGTTAAATGTTGAGAGTGGGTGGGTGATATGGGGGGCCACGGCTATAAGGAGAACACACTTGTTTTCAGAGGTGGAGGGGGCATCCTGTTTGATAGGCTGCCTAATTTGTTTTTCTGCAAAGTGAAGAAATATCTGATGGATGTTTTGTGACTATAATCTCTCTTTGGTTAAAAAGCCACAGTCAGCAATTTTATGCTGTTGTTCACCACAGCAGTTAAACCTCAATAAAGCAACGTCCTGCAAACCCAATCCCCCCCAACCACCCGTCCCCCCTGATCCATCAAGTCTGATTTGAACTGATAATACACTCGGGAGAAAATAATGCAATATGTTTACATTTTATTTGATTTTATTTAAAGAACAAAACCCAGTTAGAAGAGTTCAGGGCCGAGCTATGAAGGAGGTTAAGTGAAACAATGATGGAGAGGCGTCAGGACAGAAGGGTCTAAGGGGAACTGGTACGGTGGACCCCACCAAGAAGAATACGGAGACACGTAAGGGGAGATTCCGCACAAATGTCAGAAAGCTGTTTCTTCATGCAAAGAGCCACTCAATGCATGGAATACGTGAGCAAGTAGTGTGGTGGAGAGCAGGACTTTAGGGACCTGCAAAGTTTAGCTTGCTGTTATTTTGGAGAGCCAAAGTGAATGGGCTGTATTCTACCACCGATGCTTTTTAACGTTTTTCTTGAGATCATCACGACCAACGTCCTCAAAGATCACCAGAGCACTGGAGGGCCCACCATTCCTTATGGGAAGATAAAATGATACAGTCATGCCACAAGGTCTGAGAGCCTCCCCAAGACACTCCTGCAAGGAACAGACGAGGGAAAAATGAGAAGAGACAGTCAAAGAAAAAAGTGGATGGACAACATCTCAGGGGATGAGATGAATTCTACCACCGATGCTCTTTAACATTTTTTGTGAGGGTATCATGACCGATGCCCTCAAAGATCGCCATGGTACAGTTAGCATTGGTGGGCATACCATCCCAAACCTCCAATTTGAAGATGACATTGATAAACTGGTGGGTGGGAAGTGAAGCTGAGCTTGGCCACCTGGTGAAGTGCCTGGAGGACACAGTTTTGAAGTATGGCATGAAGATCGACATGGAAGAGAGTACGTTGATGATGAACAGTGAAAAACCAATCATAATGAAGATCTCGGCTCATGATCATGAGTTGTAGACCATTACCCAGATCAGGTATCCGGGTTCTACAAACCGTGAAGAGGGTTCAATAACTAAAGTCATATCCAGGGCTGCACAGACAATATCAGTCCTGACCAAACTGAAGAGACAAACAGATCAGCTTTAATGTCACCTTAAGATTACAATCATTGTATACGTATGTGAACCCGGGACCTTGACAACAGAACTGCAGTGAGAAGTTCAAGCAGTGGAGATGAGGTGCTACTGAATAGTTTTGGGGATTTTCTACTTCATCAGCGATGAGATCTGTTGCATGTTTTACTTGTGGTCAGCACTTATAGCATCCACAGGATGACCTCAAGGTCTGATGGCCTATCCTGTCCCCAGATGGCGACATTTCATTTGGTGACCTTCTAGCAGTCCACAGTAGAAATGAAGAAAAAAAATCAAAAAAGTGACCTGCAATACAAGGTGACCATCTACAGAATGATACCTTTTCACTGAACTGAATCAAATTCTTATTTATATTTGAACATCCCTTCCAGTTTGGTGGATGAGCAGGCAGCACTACCCTCGCTTGGTCTTTCACTCCCATCGAAATTGCAACAACGCTGGCAGACCGAAGCATCTCATGGAGGCCAGATGATGAATTCTTGCCTAAACTGTGTTACTTCTTCAGAGCTGACGTTAAGTCCAAACCCGGGTAAGTAGGTCATATCCGTTGGTAGTGTTTGCTCGACTGTCCTCTTGGAGCCTTTCGCCAGACTCTGTGGTCAGTTTATTTTTTCCAGCAACGCCAGGTTTCTATTCTCGAAGCTGAATGGCTGTAGGTGACGTTACCTTTAAAAACCGCATGAGTCGTTCTTCTGAAATCGCTTTGGTTGGCCACAGGAACAAGGCTTTTAGACCTATTGGGGGTTTCTAAAAGTCTGATACCTTCAGCAGTTTATTTGAGATGGGAAAGTCACATGACTTCTGCTGGTCTTCTGTTCTCTGTGGTCTGCTGTTTTATTTTTATCCTCCCACATCAAAGCAGAGTCAGGGATCATCAGGGCTGCTTTTAATTACTGGAAAGAGATGGCATCTGATTCCCCAATGTGGCTCTTCTGTGTTTCTCTGTTCCTTATCGTCTAAGTTTGTGTTTCAGTGTCCAGCCACATGAGGTTGAGTAGAAGGTGTGGGCGGTTGGAGGGAAGAGGGGATACAAATGTATTCACTTGGCTCATTTTTGATTTCTTTATAACGGCAACAGAAAACCCGTTAACAATCACCAGTCGAAAATTCACTTGTGCGGCGTCCCCTCAATCAAAGCTCTCTGGATTCAAAGTGCAGTATACTGCCATCTTTAACATTCAAGCTACAGGAGAATTCTTCTACTTCTAGCGAAAAATTGGGCTTCTGACCGCGAGGATGTCTGCTTTTCACTGCAGGCTTACTCTACATCACTTTCACTACACCCACTCCTTCCCATCTGAGGTAATCCCGGAACGAACCCCGAGATTAGTCAACGGTGAGAAATTTGCTCAGCTCATGAGTTCGTTTGCACTTTCAGCACTAACTGTTAAGCTTCTAGGCCACGAGGGATTCAATCCGAGCAGGAGATAAGAAGTTAAGATCTCGGTGTTGGATTTAAAGTTCTTATCCAAAATTTTAGAAATTTTCCTGGATTGGGACTTTGTAGTCTTTCTGGTAGTCCTTTGATCCTATTTTTTCATCTGTGCACATCTTCAGACACCACTTGTTTATCTCGAAGCGCATTACATTCAGTTTCTTGAACAACAGACATCATTCGGTGCAAGATGAGAGCATGTGCTTTGCTTCCTCCAGGTCAGCCTTAATTACTTTGATTTTATTCTCAGATTTGCTTGTTTTGTTCTCTTTGGATTTGTTTGTTTTTCCTAAGATTTCTTCCAACATAACATCGAGATTATTGCATGAACATTCCACCAGATCCTTCATATCGGAGTTCACATCCAGTGGCCCTGAGACAAACAAATTTCTTCATAGTGACTTTGTGATGACCAAAACAGACGATGGATTTTTCATTCCGCGTACATTTTCACGACATTTACACCAAAATTCGATTTTGCCGGTGATTTCACGAAACACAAAAGTCATGGAGGGGTTTGAAGGTTTTTTTGAGGTAGAAAACAAAGACTGTTGTTCCCTAAAGCCGCGTTCACACTTATGCATTCTCTTTTTTTTCTTTCCATGGCTGCCCACCGGTAAAATAAATTCTAGTTACTCCTCTCGTTCACATCACTGCGGCGGTTCAGTGTGTTTTTCCAGAATGTGACGTCAGTCTGTGGATAGGATTTTGCCCTCAGCCACCATAACCTAGCAACCATCCTTTCCTGTTTCTTTCTGTGGTTCAGTGGGGTCCTTCAGAGCTGCCAGTAAATTATAGGCTCCTCCCCCATGACCCTAAATTACAGGATGTTACATTACTCCGCCCCCCCCCCTTATATTCTTTGCAGCCAGGTGAACCAAAATTATAGTAATTATTACGTCAAGTTATGCTATGTTTATTTCCTCTTATTTTCATTAACGCCTGGTGGGCCTGATTTTATTCTCAGATTTGCTTGTTTTGTTCTCTTTTGTTTTGTTCATTTTTCCTAAGATTTCTTCCAACATTACATCGAGATTATTGCATGAACGTTCCACCAGATCCTTCATATTGGAGTTCACATCCAGTGACCCTGAGACAAACAAATTTCTCCATAGTGACTTTGTGATGACCAAAACAGACGATGGATTTTTCAATCCGCGTACATTTTCACGACATTTACACCAAAATTCGTTTTTGCCGGTGATTTCACGAAACACAAAAGTCATGGAGGGAGGGGTTTGAAGGTTTTTTTTTGAGGTAGAAAACAATGACTGTTGTTCCCTAAAGGCGCGTTCACACTTATGCATTCTCTTTTTTTTCTTTCCATGGATGCCCACCGGTAAAATAAATTCTAGTTACTCCTCTCGTTCACATCACTGCGGCGGTTCAGTGTGCTTTGTCAGAACGTGACGTCACTCGGTGGATAGGATTTTGCCACCATAACTTAGCAAACATCCTTTTCTGTTTCTGGCTGTGGTTCAGTGGGGTCCTTCAGAACTGCCAGTAAATTATAGGCTCCACCCCCATGACCTTAAATTAGAGGATGTTACATTACCCCCCCCCCCTATATTCTTTGCAACCAGGTGAACCAAAATTATAGTAATTATTACGTCAAGTTATGCTATATTTATTCCCCCTTATTTTCATTAACACCTGGTGGACATGAATTGTTATGTTATATTAATTTTTTTTTTTTTCCCTGTTATTTTCGTTACAGTCTGCCATTTTCTACCAGAAGTTTTCCAGGCAAGTTCATTTTCAGTGATGGCAGTGCCAGGGTCAGGTGGGTCTATCCTGCTGGCCTGGCTTTCCATTTTTCTTTGCTGCATCAACCACCTGGATGGTTGCACAACTGGCACACCCAATGAATGCAAAGAAGCCGACTTTGTGCCAGGGTACAACCTGGCGGGAGAAGGCTTTGATGTGGTCAAAATGCAGCGCAAAGGCTCCTATGTGATCAACACCAACGACTGGAAGAAAAAGGACCGGACCTGTACCATCTGTAAGAACAGCCTGATGGACAATGCCATGCAGAAGCTGCCCCTTTCCATGGTCGACTGGCGGGTGGCTCCCTTGTGTAATAACAAGTTGTCCAGCACGGTCTATCAGTCAAGTGAAAGCCTGGTGAGCTCCAGCACCTCAAGCATAGAGAACAACTGGAAAGCTGAACTGAACATCAAGGTCAAACCTGAACTGGAAGGGCGTCTCATGATTGGGGGCACCCAGTCGAAACTTTCTGAGTATACGATGGAGAAGTCCAAGAGTGACAAGTATGCCTTCACGAGCCACGAAGTGTCCTGCCGATATTACAGGTAATTAGATCCTCCATATTGAGAGTGAAAACCGTTGTGATCACGATGTCCCAGCATGCAGATGGTCTTGAGCCTCGTCTATTAAGCTGCACACCATTGAGTTGCAGTCAGATGGTATTTAGGGTCGTGGTACAATAGCTTTGGCAGGTACATTTTGGAGAAATCATCTGATTTGGGAAAGACTACCTGACCGGTCTTGACTGTTTTTGGTCCATCCTTTGGCTGCAGTTTTATTACACCATTTTCTGTCCTTGGTGAGCGATACTTCAGTTCCTTTCCTGGTATTTCAACCCTTGATTTGTCTTTGTGTTGTTTCCTTTATTTATACATCTCCTAATTTATTTCTTAATAATTACCCTATCGGTTCTGCTGACTAGTTTAGAAGAATCCTCAAAGCAAGTGAGAAAATCAGGTGGACTGTGAGCCGAAAAACATTGAGCAGTTGTTAAGAACTTATTTGAACCACGTTGCATAATTTCTTTTCTACAAAATTAATTTTTTTCTTGTAAAATTTTTACATCACCACAGCACAGATTTTTTTTCCCGTGGATAGTACGGAAATATATTTTTAAAAATTGCTTATTTTTTGTGTTCACCACCATGTTGTTTATAGCAACAACACCCATTGCTGATTCTGTGGTTCACATGTGACACGACACAAGAACACGTCACGTTAGAATAATAGAACCTTAGAAAAACTTTTGATGAGAGCTGGCCATTCAGCCCAAGAAGCTCGCCAGTCCTACCCACCTATTTCCCCCCAAAACAACATCAATTCGAATTCTGAATGTTCCTAGAGTCCTACTATCCAGTGAACGACTTGATACCTTGTTCTATGTTCAGCTATAGTTCTCTGTGTGAAGAAAAACTTCTTAACGTTTTTGTGAAATTTACCCTTAAGAAGTTTCCAACTGTGAGCACATCTTCTTGTTGAAATCCGCCACTATGTAGGATGGCGGCACAGTTAACAGATTCAACAAAATGTATCTAATAAAGGAAACAAATGTAATAGAATTTCGAATCTTCCAGCTTAGCTTTCATCAAGAATCTAATCTCTGTTACTTGTTTTGACTTTGCTATTCTTATTTCTTTCAGTTACGTTACCGATCCTTGCTTATTTGATGATTCTTTTAACATAGCATCTTTAAATGAGTTAACATCTTTACAACTCCCAATTTAAATCTCAACATCAATGTTCCCTTGAACAGTTACAGGGTGGTGGCAGAGCCAAAGCTTCACCCGGAATTCCAGCGTACACTGAGGAAGCTGCCGAAGGTTTTCGATGAAAAGAGCAAGAAGGCATATGAAAAAGTCATCGAAACGTTTGGCACACATTACATCAAACAGGTAGGTAAACTGGCTGAGGGCACCAGTGCCGAGCTCACGGCTGTCTAGACAGCATCGAGTTCAGCCTGTTGGTTATGTTTTTATATAACGTATTTCATTCTTACATGAATGGTGGCATGAGTGGACGCAGTGGCTCTTGGCTCTGTTTCGGTGCTTGGTTGTGCTAATGTGTGTGTATGTAATATGTACGGTGTGTGCTAAGATGGATCCGTATAGTCGTACGGACTTAATTAGTATTGGGTGGCCATTTCAGGCATTACAAGCAGTTACTAGCAGATGTGCAACACACTGCAGGATACAGTGAGGTCCCCCGGGGCTCCTTTGATTGTTATCGGGTTCGAGAAGTGGTGCAGATGGTGTCATGAGTGCAAGCAGAAGTGAGGATGCTGGGCAGGCTTACTGGTTAGGCTAAGGAAGCAGCCACATAAACCCCTAATAACAAGCATCTTCCTCACAAATGCCAAATCCATCGTCCACAAATTAGATGATCTGGAATTATTGGTGGCCACAAACCTCTATGTTCGTGAATGTTGTGTGATAATTATTACAGAAACCTGGCTGCACCCGCTTATCCCAGACACTGTAGGGCAGCTGGCGGGCCGCACCATCTTCTGCTTTGAGAAGAGAGGTTGGAGGTCTTTGCATGTTGTGATAGATGGCTGGGGGACCTTGCCCGGTCAGGAAAGGACCAGGGAAGAGGACATATCGCCAGTAGTACCACCCCCGGGACACGAGAGGGCAGCTCCCCTGATTTACATCGGGGCCACGGGACTGGAGCTTAGAAGGTCAACCCTGTAGGGGCCCGTGGCCACCACCAGGTGGCGCCTGGACAGTTCTGGAGCCATGGTCTGCAGCACTTTCACCACACCCGGAAGTGCTACCAGAAGAGGAGCCAGATTCCCATGCAGCACTTTCACCACACCCGGAAGTGCTACTGGAACTTGATTGAGGAGCACCTGGAGCACTTGTGAGTGCGGTATAACAGAGGCCGCCTCACTCCAGCAAGCGAGCTGGAGTCGGGAGGCAGAGGACTGGAGAGGGCAGGAAAGAGAGAGGACTGAGAGAGGAAAGGAGTGATCATCATTGGGAGGTTTGTGCATTGTGCTGTGCCAAGGAAAAATAAAACGTGTGTGTTTTCGGACATCGTTGGTCTGTGTGTCTGTCTGTAGCCGGGCTGAGCTTCTACAATGTATATTAACAAAAACTGGCGTACAAACAGTAAGATGTTATACACACACTGTTCTCCTGATTTGGAAGCAATAACAGTTTTATTTGGACCTTTTTATCTGTTTTTTTTTTTTTTTTGCATATAAACTAAGATCCAGGCCTTTAATGACATCTTAATGAAACGTATCTCCTTGGAAAAGAAATATGTCCAGATGAACAGAATCAACTTTCTAGAACAATGACTTTACATTTCTACAGAATGTAAACAACAAAAATAAGGGGAACAATGGAAGTAGAAAATGTTCAAAACCTACATTGCAGCCAAAAGTCT
Organism: Polypterus bichir lapradei; assembly: GCA_026402145.1. NCBI lineage: Eukaryota > Metazoa > Chordata > Cladistia > Polypteriformes > Polypteridae > Polypterus > Polypterus bichir. The sequence goes on along the minus strand of JANRMT010049829.1, from coordinate 22,854,107 downwards.
TGTTTGAATCACCAAATAGGAGTACCTGCTTAAAATAAACTAGCTCCTCGTGAGCATTACGATAACTTTAAACTTCTGTAAAGCAGAAACAACGAAAATAAAATAAGAGAAAGAGAGAAATGAGGTAAAAAAAGTTCAAAATACAAAATGTTGCAGCAAAAATAAGAAGTAGCCTAAAATTTGGAAACAAATGAACGTATAACTTTGTAGTAAACTCAGTATAATGTTCATTTGAAACAAACTTAAGGATAACGTGAGTGGGAGAGAAAGCGTTGTAGTTTGAGGGATGCGTAAAAGAGATTATTAATACACACACGAATTGTGAGAACGTTTTGTTCTGAATCAGTTTCTTTTTGCACATGTCTACTCCAGACATTGTTTACCGAGTTTTATTGCATATTTTTGTTTACTAAATGTTTCACAATGTGTCCCTGAATGAAGGGAGGCTCAAAATCAAAAGTACCAGTCAGTATCTGGTGTGGCCACCAGCTGCTTGAAGTACTGCAGTGCATCTCCTCCTCATGAACTGGACCAGATTTGTCAGTTCTTGCTGTGAGATGTTACCCCACTCTTCCACCAAGGCACCTGCAAGTTCCTGGACATTTCTGGGGGGAATGGCCCTAGCCCTCACCCTGCGATCCAACAGGTCCCAGACGTGCTCAATGGGATTGAGATCTGGGCTCTTCGCTGGCCATGGCAGGACACTGACATTGCTGTCATGCAGAAACTCACGCACTTTTTGCCACTCCTGTCTGGTCCAGCGAAGGTGGGTTTGTGCCCGTAGGCGGTGTTGTTGCTGGTGATGTCTGGTAAGGACCTGCCTTACAACAGGCCTGCAAGCCCTCAGTCCAGCCTCTCTCAGCCTATTGCGGACAGTCTGAGCACTGATGGAGGGATTGTGTGTTCCTGGTGTGACTCGGGCAGTAGTGGTGGCCATCCTGTACCTGTCACGCAGGTGTGATATTCGGATGTACCGATCCTGTGCAGGTGTTGTTACACGTGGTCTTCCACTGCGAGGATGATCAGCTGTCCTTCCTGTCTCCCTGTAGCGCTGTCTTAGGCGTCTCACAGTGTGGACATGGCAATTTATTGCCCTAGCCACATCAGCAGTCCTCATGCCTCCCTGCAGCATGCCTAATGCACGTTCACGCAGATGAGCAGGGACCCTGGGCATCTTTCTTTGGGTGTTTTTCACAGTCGGTAGACAAGTCTCTTTAGTGTCCTGCGTTTTTAGAACTGTGACCTTAAATGCCTACTTTCTGTAAGCTGTTAAGGTCTTAACGACCATTCCACAGGTGCATGTTAATTAATTGATTATGGTTAATTGAACATGCATGGAAAACATTGTTTAAACAATTTACAATGAAGATCTGTAAAGTTATTTGGATTTTTTAAACATTATTGTTGAAATACACAGTCCTGAAAAAGGGACGTTTCTTTTTTTGCCGAGTATATGTTCTCTCCTCTTGTGTGTGTTTCAAGTGTTGTTACACCCAGCAGGTCCTCACAGAGCTCCTTCTTATCTTTGTGAAAAAATCTCACGTACACCAAAAGCTGGGCATTGTCAGTAACATCTGTAGACTCGTCAATGGCCAAAGAAAGGCACGGTGCACTCTGAATAGCTGCATCAAGCTGTGCCAGTACATCATCTGCTAATATTTCTGACTTTCTGGTTGCTGTTGTAGCTGACATCGGGATTCGTTTGATTTTTTCGCACATCTCGTCTTTTTGTTTTCCCTCAAATAATGTCTCAGCAACGGCGTTTAAGCACTCCTTCACAACTGTCCCATCACTAAAAGTTTTTTTTATTTTGCCCCAAAATCCACGCTACTTTTAAGGAACATTCGTTTGCACGTTGCTGGGTTGTAAATGTATGTGTGATGAGTCGGGTAGATCTGTCATACTGGGCTTGCAGTTCGGTTATTTTGCGTGCCCTCAGCTCGGACTTCAGGGGATAACTGTGCTCAAAAGAGCTGTGCTTTGTTTCGTAGTGGCGCTTCACGTTGCCGCTTTTAATTAATGCCACGTTTTCGGAGCATATGAGGCACACCGGTTTTGAACTGCTCGCCGGAAGAATGAACATATATTTCTCCGTCCATTCATCTTTAAAACAACGATTTTCATCATCTTCTTTCCGCCTTTTGGAGCAAGCCATGTTGTCTCTTAACTTAACCCTCTTCCTCTCTGCTGTTGTAAACTAACGGTTTTATTGGCTCAACTGAGTGAAGCTATTGTCGTATTAACTGGAGTAGCAGCGCCTGCTATCAATAGCCACGGCCGTCCAAAATGAAAATTATTTAATGTCGTGAATTTACCAGACTGGTCACGGGTCCGGACAGAACCACCACTCGGTCCGGATTTGGACCGAGGTCCGCCATTTGGTGATGCCTGGTCTAAGGACATTTCCTGAGATCAAGGTGAGTCAGCCTTAGGTCTAAGTTATATCCGGGGACAGCCATGTGTTGAACAAGTCGTAGCTAGTGAGCTTTGTGGAGTACTGAGGTGTGACAGGCTTTGCAAGCGTCACTTCTAATTAGTGCTTGTGTGTGTGTGTGTGCACGCGTGACTTTTGTAGTGTGTGAGATTGAGCCAAACCAATAACGAACTTGGTGAGTTCCACTCATTCCACAATAATACAATTGTACAGGGAGCCCTCTGGTGGTGGTTATGAGTGTTACGATTGTCCAAACCTAAAACCTTTTTACTTTCTCGGAAGTATAGAAGAAGGTATTGTAATCATGAATGAATTCATCCTCAAAAGTTTGATAAATCCTGACAAAAATACTGTTTTTTGGAATTATGTCTGTGTGTGTGCGTGTAAACAAAGAAATGCAACGAGATAGATGGATGGTATTTGGCATGTGGTTGTTACACCAAAATTGTAGATCTGTGTTAACTTTTGGGCCAAATCCATCAACCAGAAGCAGAAGCGGACTGGGTCTCCAAACCGGCCCGGACATCCTTCAACGTGTGAGGTGACGAGGTCGGCCCATTATTCATTGTAATGAGTACGCGGCTCGCTACTCGCTATGAGCCTATGATATGAACTCTGTTGCCAAATTTAATCTGTACACTGTTGTTTAGACACAACTTAAAATTTGACGACAGGCCCTTAAATAAAATGTAATACAAATTTAGTAACATGGCTTGCACGTTATTAGAGTACATGTCATATGTCAATATCACGTCCAAGTGGCAGTACCCTAGTAGGCTCGTAGCTTACACAGTTCGCTGTTTTTAGCCATCACATCATCAACAATACTATAAGTCTGGCTATAGGAGACTTTTCTTCACCGACATCAACATGAGCACCTCAAGATGTTCTTGCGTCGTTGTGCTTCTAAGGCAGCTTTTGATTCTCTTCCACACAGAGAATGATCTTTAGGCGGCCTAAAGCAAAGTAAGTGATTACAGGTATGAAACGATTACTTACAACTCGATAATCAAACTGCTCATTCACAATGGAATAAATGATAACTGAGGTTATAATGAAAACCTCACATGACTGAAATGCTCCATTAACTTAACGATAAACTATGAATGTTCCGTCCTAATATGAAAAATTCCTATGCTTTATAACTATTTCCACACACAAATAGTGGTTGAAAACCACTAATTATCGCTCACGCCAACGACCAGAGGACAATAAAATACATAATACATAATCTAAACTAATTATTAGTGTCAAAGAATTTAAATACTAGATATGGGATCAAATACATTGCAATAATGTATTGTCACGCTTGGGTCACAGAATTGCACAGAAACACAGGAACTTTATTCAAACACTTCAAACAAACATGTCTCTTTCAGAAGTAAAACGAGCTCCATATGTAGTTAGTTCTCAATTAAAAGAATAGACAAACATCATAGGGGTGCACAACAGGAGCAGGACCCCCAACAGGAGCAGAGGATATCTGGGAGAGGAGAAAGAAACAAAGCAATCAGCCAAGGGGACAGGTGCTGTTCAGGCTTTAAAGTATGTGAAGTGCCGCGTGAGAAGGATATCACGCGACAGGGCAGCAGCACCAGTCCAGCAAGTAAGGGAGCAAAGTGAAGGTAAATTGTATTTATTCCCATTGTATCAGAATTTAAGAGGGGGTTTTGGAGGAGCGTCAGTGTCTTCTAGGGGTGCGTTCAGTCCCCCCCGTTTAAAGTATATGCTAATCGAAATGTAGCGGTGGGCAGCATGGTGGTGCAGTGGGTAGCACTGCTGCCTCTCAGTTAGGAGACCCGAGTCCTCCCTGTGTGGAGTTTGCATGTTCTCCCTGTGTCTGTGTGGGTTTCCTCCGGGCGCTCCGGTTTCCTCCCACAGTCCAAAGACATGCAGGTTAGGTGCATTGGTGATCCTAAAGTGTCCCTAGTGTGTGCTTGGTGTGGGTGTGTGTGTGTCCTGCGGTGGGCTGGCACCCCACCCGGAGTTTGTTTCCTGCCTTGCTCCCTGTGTTGGCTGGGATTGGCTCTGGCAGACCCCCGTGGCCCTGTGGTCGGGATATAGCGGGTTGGGTAATAGATGGAAATGTAGTGGTATCGAAACAGAAATCGGTAAAAGGCAGTTTTGACCACATTTTTCGCTGCAGCGTTGTCTACTGACAACTAAAAGAACTTGATGACGTAATACGGTATATTATACAGGACTATAGAAATCGCAGTACCGGACAAATAATGTTTAGTCAGGCAGTCAGTCATCCAACCCACTATAACCTAACAGAAGGTCACGGGGTCTGCTGGAGCCGATCCCAGCCAACACAGGGCAGGAACAAATCCTGGGCAGGGCACCACCCCACCGCAGATAATGTTTAGTAGTTTAGAAAATTTAATTTTAATGTCAAACAGTAACCAGTACATAAAATTTATTTCATGAAACGGCGCTCCCATGACCAGACCAGAGTCCGCGGCCCACTGGGCATTGCCCAAATGCCCTAATGGCCAGTCCACCCCTGACCTGAAGTGGTACTTTACCGTTTATTCATGCAGCTGCAGAGTCCGGTTTATTCACCTTTACTTCTAGAATAATTGTTTAACACATTAATAATTTGATTTGGTGTTGATGGTTCTTTAATTTACGTAATATAAAAATATAATCCTCACCTTGCGGTTTTCTTCTCAAATATCCATCCCCATATCTGAGTATACGAGAAAGTCGAGGGGAGGGGGAGACCACTTGCAATTTTTCTGCCCTGCTATGCTGACCACCTTTGCCCCGTTTTTACTCAAATGTGTTTTCTGTCCCAAGCTTGGTGATTCTTCTGGTGGTCATTAAGTTCTTCCTCTTCTTCTGCCTCCCTCTCCACCCCAGGTTCAACTGGGAGGAAAGATCAGGAGCGTCACCTCCATTCAGACTTGTAAAGCTGCTTTAAAAGGTCTGAACGTGGATGATGTCAAAGACTGCCTGGATGCTGAAGCCTCCATGACTGTCGGGGACAAGGCTAACACGAGAAGCGAAGTTCACCACTGCAAAGAGTCCAAAAAGAAAGGCGAATCCCAGCAGAGCTTCCACAACGCCTTCAACGATCGTGAAACCCAAGTGTTTGGTGGCAAATTCTCCAGCCCCGACTTGCTCTTCTCCGCATCCACGGATCCCAGTGCTTATCAAGAGTGGCTCGAAAGCCTCAGGTCCCAGCCAGACGTCATCGCCTACTCTCTGGAGCCCCTGTCCAGTCTGGTCCGCTTCAAAGGCCCCATGAAAGAAAATCTACGACAAGCTGTGAGCCACTACGTCCTGGATAATGCCCTCCTGAAGAACTGCTCGAGCGCTTGTGCGGTGGGAAGCAGAAGTCCGGCACGTGATTCATGCAACTGTGTCTGTCACAGCAACAATATGGTCAACTGCATGTGTTGTCCCACCCAAAAGGGTCTCGCTAAGATTACTGTGACTGTCAAGAGGGCGACTGGACTCTGGGGGGATTACCACAGTCAAACAGACGCCTTTGTAAAGGTTTTTCTGGACCAAAGGGTCGAAACGACTAACGTGATCATGGAAACAAATGACCCCAGGTGGAACCGCCAGTTCGACATGGGGTATGTTAGTCTTGCAATGGTAGGCCAACTGAAGTTTGAAGTTTGGGATGAAGACAACAAGTGGGATGATGACCTCCTGGGCAGCTGTACCGTGCCTCTTGAGCAGGGGCCGAAGGAGTCCCTCTGCACCCTGAACCACGGCTCTCTCTATTATTCATACAAGGTGGAGTGTGGGCCGAGCCTGGGGGGAGCGACGTGCTCCGATTACATCGCCAGTCCCATGCACACCAACCTGAAGAAGATCTTTGTGTCTAGAAACGCTGTGCGGGTCCCCCAAAAGGTCCTCTTGTCAATGGGGGTCGGCTTCTTCAGCGCGGCTGCTAATGCCAGCACCAGCGTGTCAGGGACGGAGGGCCATTGAAAGATCACAAAACAGAAGACCATTCAGCGACCACTTCTTAATTCTTCTTTTACCCTTCATTAAACAAATCTGGAGCAGAAGATCAAATCTGAATGTGTGCTTAACAAATGAAACGCAGCTTGGAACGTACAGCCCTGGAGATCAAATTGAACGTCAGCCTCTTCATCTAATTGCTCTTCTGTGAAAGTTTCCTACTTGGGGGCCAAATTAGCCAGCGACTGTCTGCAGCAACAGGCCTGCAGCTGGCGGCATTTGAAATTTCTGAAACAGCCTGCAATGAGGACCACCAAACCTGCTCATTGAGGGGCAGGAGTGCAGTGGAGGGAAAAAGCAACAACATCTGAGCTTCTGTGAGACAAATATAGGAATGAGTGACTGGCTGTTTTATGTTGTACTAATGAAATCTATCTATCATATAGTGCCTTTTCTATCTATCTATTATATAGTGCCTTTCATATTTATCTATCTATCTATCTATGTTATATAGCACTGTACAAAATTCTGAGCACGTTGTCTTTAGAGTCATCACGTTCGCTGGTTATGCTTGAGCATGCGCAGGTGTTATTTTTGTATTTGATGCAAAGAAACGCTGGACTTCCAGGAGTCTGCACGTTGCAGCATTTGGTTTTTTGTTTTTTTGTTCTTGTTGTTGACTTTGTGTGCGTCTGTTTGATGTAAGTTAAACGCTTTGTTGTTAATTTTATTAGAAATATAACAATTTTTCTGCAAGTAATGATAAAGCTCTTAACGACATATTCGAGCAACCCTTTAAGTCAAAGTGTGTTCAGTTAAACATTTAAAACTGTATAAAGTACGCTCAGAAATGTTGTTTCTTTAATATATTCGAGCAGACTTGGTAGGGGCAGTTTAAGTGATGATGCCTTCGAGTCTACAGCGCTAACGCATTTGAAAACTTTTATTCAGCGTCTTTGCCAACGACGGCGCGTCATAGCGCTCTGTTAATGTCTGCCGCCATCTACTGACCTTTTTGGGTATTACCAGTTATTAGCATTCTGTGGGCTTTTATTTTTGTGACAGTTATTTTATGTTATTGTATTTGTTCTGTTTCAGAATTCCCCCCCCCACACACACACACACATATTTATCTGCATATAGATATTTATCTCTGCAAAGCCATTGCAACGAATCCTTCCCTTGCAAAGTTCAGCAGTTAATTGAGTCATTCTACATTAATTCTGGTCTGCTTCTTCCTCCTTATCAGAGATTAGGATTTGGTGCCACATACACACCAGTTTGACACACGCACTGTTTAACTAGCACCTTTCTATTTTTTTCATATTGTACCTTTCACATTTATTTATTAAATCATATCTTCTGCATCTATTCATTATTTATATAGTGCCTTTCACATCTTTCTTTAATATGGTGTTTTTCACATCAGTTTATGCTTGTTATACAGCATCTCTCACACCTATCTGTTACACAGTTATCTGTTATAAAGTGCCTTTCACTTCTATTTATTTTATAGTGCCTTTCACATAACCATTTTACTTTTCTCTATCTAATCTGCATTTCTAATGTTATAGAATAATTTATTTCATAGTGTCTTTTACCTGTCCATCATTCTGTCTTTTATGTAGCACATCTGACTGTTTTCTATATAATGCCTTCCACAAAGTGACATCTACCTCTCTGTTAAATAGTGTCATTCACATCTATTATGTAATGCCTTTTTCATCTATTAGTTTTATAGTGCCATTCTCTTATTTTTATTAAATAGTGTTTTGTAAATCTATCTGATATAGTGCATTTCTATATATCTGTTTCTCATAGTGTCACGAAAATCTGCTATATAGTGCCTTTCAAACATATCTGTTATTTAATGCTTTCATTTCCAGTATAGAGTGCCTTTTGCAGCTCTCTGTTATATAGTCAATGTCACAGCAATCTATGTGTTATATAGTGCCTTTAACTGTCTGTTATCTATCTATCTATCTATCTATCTATCTATCTATCTATCTATCTATCTATCTATCTATCTATCTATCTA